>VDFB02270651.1:427452199-427527894 GCA_007258455.2 Sequoia sempervirens
GTTGACAAGTCTTTATCCGTAACATTACTTGCCTCTTGAAAATTGAATTCTTGAATCGTGGCATATTCATAATTTTATCTAGTCTGTTTCAAGGATGGAGATGTCATAGAGACTACTAGATACTCCTGGCCACCTGCTCAGCAGGTGATTGGGTCCCTCGTACGGAGCAAATGTAAAACAGTCAAATGGGAAAAAAAGGTCCGACAAAGATACATTTATGATATGGAGAGAAGAATGTCGGTTGCTTCACGTATGTCTTATTTACCGTTGTGATGCTTGTCGAAAATTTTCCCCTGTTGAATGCACTTGTAATATCTCTGCGTCTCTCATCAAAACATTATGTCATTCTTGTGACTTGTGAGGGTTTGTTTTGGTTTGGTATGTAGCAAATCTGGGGTGATGTTATAAGTCACCTTTAATACGGTGGAGTAAATCCATTCTTAAAATATGTAAACATTTCAAATATAGTGCAGTAAAAATTTCCGGATTTGATTGTGTTTTAGTTTTTCACATCAAATCCAGAAATTTTTACTGCACTACTTGATGGATTGTGGAAACTTAATATCTTTAATTTCAAATATAGCCCATTAATGTTAACCACAACCTTGCTATATGTCCACTATTTTATGACCACCTTAATGTAGTTGGGGGATGTGAATCTTAGTTTATTAGAGTGACCCGAATTTGATAAGCATAATGAATAGAGATTAAATGATGTTGTTGAACTCAAATAATAGAAATGAAATGTTACAAAAATTAAAGAAAGCAGATGACAATGAAATAAGACTGGGAGAGAAACCACTTACATTCCTTGGTGTTAGAAACTTTGAATAAATAGATGATTGAATCAAGATAAATAGAATGGTGAGAAGAATGTCTTTTATTAGTTCCTCTGTCCACGAGGTTTTATTAGTTTGTAACAAATTAACCAATTAAAAAATAAAAATAAAATATTTTCTAATGTTTATTTTTGTCAAATTTCTTTCAAAATATAAAAATCACTTTATCAGTCATTAGGTAATAGATATGAATAGTTTTATTGTTTTCAAGTATCCATGTAACCTATTAGATTGGTGTAAAAACTAGTTGCATCTTTCTCACTAAAAGAGGGGTAAAAATTTATTCAATCCGAAAAAAAAACAATACAAAGCAGAGCATTACACATGCCTATCAACTTCCACTAATTGATCTAGCTTTTGTGACAAATTTGGGGGTAATTGACCCATTTCCATAATGTTCCAATCATGCAGATGATCAGAAGCTCATTTAGCCAAACAATCTGCAACCCCATTCCATTCCCACAAAATATGACAGAAAGAAACAAAATCCAAAGAAGCACACAGATTAAGAATCTGTTTTATAATAATATTATAGTCATTTCATAGAAGAAAGCTTGGCAATTTTTGCACAATAGATCTATAAAATTTGACCAGTGGAGGTTAAAAGTCTTCTCTATCTATCTATAGTATTCAATCACACAAATTGTCAATGAAATGTGAATTTTATTTTAATATGAAAAGATAGTTTCAGGGGGCCATGGGGTTTATTTGTAGATTGCGTATCATGTATTCATTGTACTTTTGATTCCACATTTTACCTAAATTTATAGCAAATAAATTTTGATTCATGTCAAGCTAATCAATTTCAAACTAAGCTGAGGAGGAGCCAAAAAAGTAGTAGCTTGCAGCTATAATGGAGGTGGTGATGGAACATGAAGGAGCTAAAAGTGAGTGAATTCGACCAAGAAGTTGTCTAGCAGTGTGAAGAAGATGGAATGAATGGAAGAATAGGCAATTTGAATGAAAGGAGGCCAAAAATCCTGTTTGAAGTTGGTCAAAAGAGCAACAAACATTACACTTTGCATCCAATGGAGGAGTGTAATGCCTCTATGGATTTCAAAGGTAAGAATCTTGTTAGGACAAAAACACATTGCATGGACGTCCATGTGCTACACTAGCATCCCTAACAAAAATTCCCCCACGGACACACAAACGAGTGGCCAAGTGGATAGGGAAAGGTGGCGGGTGTATGGATTGCATCATCAGATTTAATTGTCTAAGGTAGGGGGTAATGTAAATGTGGAACTTTCTTAGGGGTGCAAATTCACGCCATTACATTTTGCCCCCACTTTAGTGAGCATATGCATCAAAGAATGCGAGGTAAAGTGGAGAAAAAGCTAAAAAACATATACCTAAATTGTCGAGGAAGCATACCACAATTTGACATGCTCGAATGTGTAGGAGAGAGAGGGATGGCTCCATATGTACTAGGTCTTATGGAAATTTGAACAAAAGCTCTGTAGGTGCTTGGTCCTACAGAATTGGCTCCATGGGTGCTCGATCCCGTAGAAGGTGAACAAAGGTTCTACAAGTGCTCAGTGTTGTAGAATGAAAGCACTTCACAGGTGCTTGGTCTTGTAAGGCAAGCTCAATGAGGTACTCAATCCTCCAATCTTGTTTGTAAAAGCAACTTCACAATTGCTTGGTCCTACAAAGCAACATGTTAATCCACAAACAAAACATGTTAGAAAACAAAAAGTCACGTAGATAGGCAAACAGTCACATCTTAGAACAAACAATTGAAAGAGAAGCTTTCAAAGGGGTCCCTCGGGAACCCTTCAAGATTGCAAGGGGTCCACACAAAGGGACACTCCATTTGAAAAGCGATGACATTTTCGCCAATGATCCTATCATCAAAGAATCATTTTGAAAGATTCTCTTTCATCAAGGAATCTAAGAAAAGAAGAATGGCCTCCTCAAAGATAAATTCTCAATTTTTTTTGCTACAAATTCAATTTCAAAAGAAAATCTTGCTAAGGGGATCCTTAGTGAAGGATGCAATTTTTGAAAAATGCAAAGATCTTCAACAAGGGATTCGTTGGCCACCAAATACACCTTATTGAAAATCAAAGAAGTAGGAGCCCCCCCTTAGGATGGTGTTGTGAACTGAAGGAGCACATGACATCTTAAGGAAAGGAAGAACATGCAGAGATGTCGTGGCCCACGATACATGACGAGATGTAGACATGGAAATGTTGTCGCACAGGCGAGCTAGACAAAACATAAGCACCACAACATCAAGAAGCAACCAAAGAAGAGAGAAAGATAAAAAGAAAGATAAGAAAAGCCAAAGAAATCAAGAAACAGGGGGATCTGGGAATTCAGAGTCATATCAACCCATCAAAATGCGTAACACAGCATATGAGCAAAAGATCGTCAACCCCAGGAATTCCAAAATTTGAAGAATAGCACATGAAGACAAAATGAAAATAAAAAATGGATCAACATGGAAGGGAGGCCTAAATGCCCCCAACACTTTGCATCGTCCCCAATTTTCAAAAATCAAGATACAACATATAGAAGAATGATGCAACAAATAGAGGAAGTTTATGACATAATTGCACTCCTGTATCCAAGCACCTACAAGGGTGCAAGGGTCGTCCAAGAACACACAAAAACAAGCACGGGGGAAACATAACACACACAAATCTAATCTACAGATAAAGAAGAGGTACTCTCCCAGTCCTCATCAACCAGGAGGTCGTTGTTCTCCCAATCTAGATCATCATAAGGGGAGGGCAGATGAGCCTGTAAGGGTAGGATATCAAGGGGAGCACCCTCTGACTCTCTCCTATGACAAGAGCTAAGGAAGAGGGCCCCTCAAGGTCTTCTTCACTCAACTCCTATGAGGTAAACATCATTGATCTTGCGAAGATCGCTGATAGAGCTAGGAAATCATCTACCAAGTTAAACATGCACTTGACAAGAGTGCCATGTGTTAATTGAGCAAGAGATGGAGGCATCCGAGATCCACCATCAATCTCGTCAAAAGAGATGGTGAAAAACTCAGGAGATGTTGGGGATGCCTCTATCACCAGGACAACGCAAGTCAAAGCATAACCCTCTCTTGAAGAAGGCAATCCCTTCTTTTGACCTCCATTGGAAGCAAGGTCATCCTCCAACTTACACTTCATCAAAGGATGTGGAATCCCCACAGAGGAAGCAGAAGGCGAGGAAGAGGACAAGGCTGCAATGGACACCACCATGGTGTTCGACATGTCCATGGGTCGAGAAAACAGAGGGATGTCCGGAAGGGACATCAGAAGAGGAGGCTCCACCAAGGGAGCGATGAACACTTGCACCCTTTTGGGGTGTGGGTCATCAGCATTTGCAGGAGGAGCCAAAAGTAAGATCGAGGTGATAAGAACCAAAGCAGAAGAAGTAGAAGAGGGAGGCACATCAAGAGATGTCGAAACAGGAGCTGCAAGCTCCTCTTTTTCCTTTTGTGAGGCAGCTTACTCAACAACCAGAGCCTTCCTTCGACGTTTACGCTCATGCACAAGCCAATTTCGTTGGATTTGGTGTAATATTCCAACTGTTCACTAAAGTAAAATTTTCCTAAGTTTTCACTTTGCGAGTAAATAAACTATGTAACAATCCATTGCAATAATTTTTTTTTTTTATATTGAGAACAAATGAACATAGATGCTATAATAATGAACAATAATGGTTCCATTTCAATATAATAAATTCATGATTACAATATTTCCAAGAATGTGTACAAAGTACATACATTGCTCGACTGAGCTACAAGCAATAGATATAGATAATCCGAGAACCTCCTTTTAAATTTTTGGTCTTCTTGTCACCTATTGAGGAGGAGAAGCATCACTCAAGCACTTTTTCACAACCACAGACTCATATGCGGTCCCCAACACATCTATCATTCAATAGATGGCCCTACCATTCGACAAAGAGATTGGTGGAATAACCTCGTAATGACAACCAACTGAGCTTAGTGTTGTATCCTACATGGCTAGAACTTGTAAACCCACAATCTAGAGCTAGCATGCAAATAAATGGATCACGGTGAATTGACAGTGGAGCCAAAGGAAATCACACTAGTTTGGCCAAAGTGTTCTCACTCAGTACTTCGAGTGATAGTCATCCTACTCATGTACACTACTCAAGCTCGATTTGACTTTAAGCCACTATATACTATGCATAGGTTTATCTATCAATGGGTAGTCTATAACCCTAGAGACAACCTATTTCCATTTCCTATAACTTAATGACAAATCTACTCAAAAAGTATAACTACAAGTACCCTTCCCTTAACGGATAATCAAACCCCAGGAGTAACTTGGAAACTACAAATTAAATCAATAACTAGCTATGGACAACTCTTAAATTATCCTTGCTTAATCATATTTAGTAACATATACTGACAAGCAACCTCTCCTGTTACGGAGTATATACAAGCACAACATAGAAAAGAATAACATAGCTTTTAATTCCTTTCCAAAGAAAATACTATATTTTCCTAATGCATGTATTCAATCAAGACATTCAAAACACTCGGTCACTTATAAACAAAGATAAATAAAGAAAGATTTATCCTCATGCCTGTTAAATGCTTGTCCAATTGGTTGATTGTTGCTCAACTCTCCAAAACAATAGTTAGCTTTGCTTTGTTCTCTCAAGCAACGCCTCACGAAATCTCCCTTTCATAAGTTGATAATATGCTTCTCTCAAAATACTCAATTCTCTCACAAATATAGTAGACTGGAAATGCAAATTAGAAATGCATAATGAAGTGGAAGTAGAATATAGAATGATGTGTAACAAATGAGAGTATGTCTCTCTATTTGTACTACAACAAGGAAACTCCATAGCCTAAAGAAAATGCATGTAGATTGACAACATTTCACATGCAAGTCGACTCACTTAAGTTGGCTCAATGGTGGCAACAAATACAAGGTTTATTCAACATACAAAGCTACAGGTCAACCTCTAAACTTGATAGCAGTTTATGACTATTTCAATCAACACATGACCAAAAGGTGATAGTCAATTACTTCCCAGATTGAACTTCTACATCAAATAGATCTTTCATAATATGGCGCCAAGCAAGCAACCATTTCCCCAAACTCAGGTGTGGCTTTATTCATTTGAAATAGTCCATGTTTAAATTGTAACACATAGCATGAATCGACCAAGTTCATGTACAACAAATTAGTTGCTTTATCTCATTTTGACTGATTCCTTAACAAGTTGTAATCTTTTCCTATTTTCATCCATTTGTATTTACTTTGTTGTTGGTGTAAATCTATCTTCAAATGACAAGGTATCCCATGATTATTGTTGTTTACCAAGTCAAAAAGTATTATATCTCAAGTATCAACAAGTCAAACTCATTATATCGACTTGTTTGCTGCACTATATATTGTATATAGTTCGCTCTTTAATCTTTTACCAATATTTATCATATTTGGCCTTTGTAATGCTTTGTATCTGTTAAATAAAATTGTCCTTTGTCCAAGTAATGTATCGGCCTCTAAGCATTTAATTGATTACCATGCATATAAACATATTTAAATATATATACATACATACATACATATATATATATATATATATATATATATATATATATATCTACAAACATATATATATATATATATATATATATATATATATATATATATATATATATATATATATATATATATATATATATATGCTTTCATATCTAAATATATATCTGTATAGGAGTAAATTTGCACCCTATGTGCAAATCCCCTTTTTTCCTTTACCCACCTTAGAAAACCAAGTTTGGAGGCTTAATTCCACCTAATCCCGCTACTTGTGTCCCACTTGGCGCCTGTTTTGAGCGTCGGTGGAGACGTTTCTATCAGGGATACTCACGCAGTTCGTAGATGTCCACACAACATGCTTATGTCCCTGGCAGATTCTTGCGGCTGAACTTGCAGAGGCATTACACTTCTCATTGGAGGTGAAGTTGTAACGCCCCCTTCGGCCGACCGACCCGAATATGGTTGTTTTTCTCCATCCTTCCTTCAAGTTCATCCCTTCAACATTCAATCCAACTCTTCACCACATCAAACTTCCATTCTTGCATTCTCACATCCACTTTCAAGTTCTCAAGCACTCACTTTCATCCATTCCAAGCATTCAAGCATTTCATTGCAGCCAAAGCAACACTCCATCACTTTGGGAGAGCACATTTGGAACCACACCATTGCAGCAGAGGCTTGAGTACTCTCATTTTCTCCCCCAAGCAGCCTTGAGTGCTCTTGGTGGAGGTCGTAAGCTTCCCTCTCCTCTCCTTTATCACTTGGTTGAGTAGCATAACACTGTTTTGTAGTTCTTTTTTGCTCTTCACTATATTATTTCCTTTATCTCATTTCCTTAGCTGTTCGTGGAGGTGGAAACACCTAAATGAGGGTTTAACTGAGGCAAGCCCCTATACAGCCACCCAACATTTTCCCTCTTTCTGTGTGTAGGTGTGCGTGCTTCTTGGAGAAGGTGAATGAGTTCCTTGGTGAGATTCTCCTTATTTTCGTCACTCTTGCATATTTTCTTTATAATATTAGAGAGTATTTAATTTATCTAGTTGCATCATTCTAGCCCTTTAGTTAGTTAGCTGGGTCGTTAGCTAGTTTTGTTGGCTTGACCTTGTCTTTATTGTTGTCTGGCTGTACAGATGACAGTGCACTTTTGAGACGCCAGCGCACCGCGCTGACATCCAGAGATCGCGCTTCTGTCCTTAGACAAAGAGCTTTCTGAGGCATAGTGTTAAACCTAAAAACCAGCTCGCCTAGTCTTTTCCTGTGTTTCGGGTCTGTAGAGTGACTGAGAGGCCTTATAGTCCTCGTTACTCTCGCCTTGCATTCCCTTACATTACACTTAGCTGAGGTAAGTTAGGGAAGCCTCTCACATCTTGACCCTTCGTGACCTGGGCTCTTGCGCGCGGTGGTCCCCCTCTCTTATAATATCTTATGATAGTAAAGTATGTATACATTTGATATACAAATGAATACCATCAAGTTAACATTCTCATAATAACAATAATTACATTGATTGTGCACATATATATATATATATATATTCCTCTATGTATATGTATACTATGTGTATATATATCGATACATTCATATGGCATATCCATTTTCCCATCATACGTGTGTATCATTACATGTATACATATAGATATATGTATATATCATATATATATATTTACACATTTGATTGTTCATCATTCCCAAACACAATTACTATCATATTGATAAGTTCTTACATGCGATATATCTATATATATACATATACATATCGTTAGGTCCATTTGATAGTTCCATGCACATATACGTATAGTCAAACATCGATATAATTATGTATACATATACATACGTTTCACATATTTTAACTCATCAGTAGAAGAATAGTAATATAAGGAAAAGCTCATAAACTTCCAAACATAAAACATCATCCAAGCATGCACTCAATAACAAACAAGACCCTTACTAATGCAGTCACATCAAACTAAAGATGAATTACTAAATCCAACATAGCAACTTGACTCAACCATTCTACTGTGAGTGTGTGTAAGCTCAAATAAGTTACATTATCTGTTACCCAACCAATACCTTCTCTTGAGTGATACTTCCCCTCCACCTGGAGGAATGAACATATGCCTGCATCCACTAACATATGCACATTACAGTCAGTTGTTCACAAAATATGCATTACATATAATACATCTCTATAGTTAGAACATTCATTTCAATAACCATTCATTTCACATATATGCATTTCTTCATATATCATTTAAATGAAACAAAATTCATTCATAATCCATGGATAGCAAAGTGCAAGAACAATTTATTCATCTACAAAATCAAAATTACATTCTCATTTACCCTACATAGTAATAGTAAATAGTAAATACACAATTTGGGGGTAACATACTCCCCCCCTTGTGAATCATCATCCCTGATGATTTTATGTAGCAACGTAAAACAAACACACAAACACCATATTATTTTTAAGTATTCTCAAATGCATCTAATATATGAGGAAACTTTTGTTGGATCTCAACATAGTCTTCCCAGGCGGCTAAGTCTTCTGCATACTAGTCCCACTGGACTTTGCATTGCAAGACTTCCCTATTACATAAGTGAAGCTTATGTGTTCTGAGCACCTTGACAGGCTTGAGAGTTACCACTCTGGGATCCTATACCTGTAAAGCATTCCAATCAATCACATGATTATCACCTGGTATATGCTTCTTTAGCTATGACACATGAAAGACATTATGCATCTTGGCAAGAGTTGGTGGCAACACAATTCGATAAGCTACCAGATTCACTTCCTCAAGAATCTCAAAAGGTCCTACATATTGTGGAGCCAATTTGGAAGACTTTCCAAACTTAATTGAACTCTTGTGAGGTTTCACTCTCAACAACACCTTATCACCTATAGAAAAATTGTAGGGTATTCTCTTTGCATCAACATAGCTTTTTCATTTGTCGTTAGCTTCAACTAATTTTTGTTTAACAACTTTTACTTGTTCTTCCATTTCAGCCAACATTTCTAGCCCAATGCTCACTCTATCTTCAAGTCTATCCCAACTTATAGGAGTTCAACACTTTCAACCATATAATGCTTCAAAAGGAGCCATCTTTATTGCAGAATGGTAGGAATTATTGTAAGAAAATTCCACCAAGGGTAAGTAATCTTCCCACTTGTACTGTTGATCCATGCAATACATTCTAAGTAGGTCTTCCAATATTTGATTTCATCTTTCTGCTTGTCCATCCGTTTTCGGATGATATGCTAAGCTAATATTCAATTGAGTCCCTAATGCAAAAAACATTTGCCAAAATCTAGAAGTGACTCATGCATCTCTATCTGATATTATCTTTTTGGGTATTCCATGTAACCTAAACACTTCTTGCACAATTTTTTTTGCGATGATAAGTGCTCCATCAGTTAGATTTTTGGGTATAAAGTGTGCTACTTTTGTAAGCTTATCTACCACTGCAAGAATGACATTGTGCTTATTTCTTGACATAGGCAACCCTTGCACAAAATCCATACTTATGACTTTCCATTTTCTCTCTAGTATATCATGTGGATATAGCAAACCTATAGGATGATGATGTTCTGCTTTTACCCTTTGACACTCAAGACACCTTGCTACAAATATAGCAGCATCTCCTTTCATCCCTTTCCAAAAGTATAGTGGCTTTACATCTGCCATCATTTTTGTCACTCCGGGGTGTCTAGAGTACAGTGCTTCATGTACTTCCTTCCATACTAGATTTCTTAAATCCTCTACATCAAGTACATACATTCTTCCTTTATATCTAAGTAATCCATTAGGTTCAAAATGAAAACCTTCATATCTAGCATCTTGTGGATTGCTTGTAAGTGCTTGCTTAACTTGCAAGTAATACTCATCTTCTTTACACTTCTATAACACTTGACCTTTAAAGTCGGTTTGAATTGTCACTATTGAAACAATATGACATCTTCGACTCAAGGCATCGACAACCCAATTTTCATTCCCTTTAATATAACTAATATTGAAATCGTAATCAACTATTAACTCTAACCATATTCTCTGCCTAGCATTCAGATTAGGTTGTAAAAAGGTACTTTAACCCATGATGATCAGTTTGCATTTCAAAGGGTTTCCCTAACAAGTAGTGCCTCCACATTTGTAATGCGTGAACCACAATTGCTAATTCCAAATCATGTGATGCATAACTCTACTCATAAGGTTTTAACTTCCTTGACTCATATGCAATTACTTGCCCATCTTGCATAAACACACCACCAAAACCTTCCCCTGATGCATTTGTAATAACAATAAATTATTTCTCAGGGTCTGGTACTTTTAGGATCGATGTAGTAGTCAACTTTTCTATAAGTAATTCAAAGGCTACTTGGCACTTCTCAGTCCACTCAAACTTCTTTCCTTTCTTCTACAAAGAAGTAATCAAAAAAGGCAATCTTGGAGAAGTTTTCTACAACTTTCTATAGTATCCTCCCAAACCCATAAAACTCCTAACCTCATATACATTCTTGGGTACTAGCCATTCAAGCACAACCTTGACTTTAGCTGGATCCACTAAAATGCCTTCTGCTGAAATCACATGTCCTAGATAATGTACTGTCTTCTGAAAGAAGGTACAATTAGAGAGTTTTCCATATAAATTTTGTTCTCTAAGTCTTTGTAGCACTATCTCTAAATGTCTATAATGTTCCTCATTCTTCGAATATATCAAAATATCATCTAGGAATACCAAGACAAATTTATCTAGAAAATCCCTAAATACATTATTCATAAGATTCATAAATGTTGTAGGTTCATTCATTAAACCGAAGGGTAGAACTATGAATTCATAATGTCCATATCGAGTTCTAAATGTGGTCTTAAAGATGTCTTCATCCTGAATCCTCAACTGATGATATCCAAATCTTAGATTAATCTTGGAAAATACATCTCCCCTCATTTGATAAAAAAGATCATCAATGTGTGGCAAAAGATACTTATTCTTTACCGTAGCTTTGTTAAGCATACGATAGTTGATGCACAAACGCAAAGTACCATCCTTCTTTTTCACAAAGATAATTGGTGCTCCCTAGGGTGATACACTTGGTCTTATCAACCCTTTAGACAAAAATTCATCCAATTGTTCCTTAAGATCCATTAGTTTAGTTGTCTTCATTCTATAAGGTACCTTGGAAATAGGTTCAGACCCTGGAACTATATCTATAGAGAAATCAAATATCCTTTTTGGTGGAAACCCAGGTAACTCATCTAGAAACACACCTGAAAACTTTCTCAGTATAGGATATTTCTCCATATCTAACATTCCCATTTCATCCATTTCACCTTCTTCCATCTCTTGGAATTTTTGTGACCCAAATTTATCAAGGTTCTCTTCAAGTTCTTCTATCTTGATTGCAAAGAGTTTGCACCCTTTCTTCTTAGCCCTTAACAATTGCATTTTAGAGATTTGACAAATCTTGACCTCTCTCGATCACATGTCCTAGATAATGTAGTCTCTTCTGAAAGAAGGTACAATTAGGGAGTTTTCCATATAACTTTTGTTCTCTAAGTTTTTGTAGCACTATCTCTAAATGTCTATAATGTTCCTCATTCTTCGAATATATCAAAATATCATCTAAGAATACCAAGACAAATTTATCTAGAAAATCCATAAATACATTATTCATAAGATTCATAAATGTTGTAGGTGCATTCATTAAATCGAAGGGTAGAACTATGAATTCATAATGTCCATATCGAGTTCTAAATGTGGTCTTAAAGATGTTTTCATCCTGAATCCTCAACTGATGATATCTAAATCTTAGATTAATCTTGGAAAATAGATCTCCCCTCATTTGATAAAAATTATCTTCAATGTGTGGCAACATATACTTATTCTTTACTGTAGCTTTGTTAAGAATACGATAGTTGATGCACAAACGCAAAGTACCATCCTTCTTTTTCACAAAGATAACTGGTGCTCCCCAGGGTGATACACTTGGTCTTATCAACCCTTTAGACAACAATTCATCCAATTGTTCCTTAAGCTTCATTATTTCAGTTGTCTTCATTCTATAAGGTACCTTTGAAATAGGTTCAGAACCTGGAATTATATATATAGAGAAATCAAATATCCTTTTCGGTGGCAACCCAGGTAACTCATCTGGAAACACACCTGAAAAATTTCTTAGGATAGGATATTTCTCCATATCTGACATTCGCATTTTATCCATTTCACCTTCTTCCATCTCTTGGAATTTTTGTGACCCAAATTTATCAAGGTTCTCTTCAAGTTCTTCTATCTTGATTGCAAAGAGTTTGCACCCTTTCTTCTTAGCCCTTAACAATTGCATTTTAGAGATTTGACAAATCTTGACCTCTCTCGGTATCCCTTGAAACTTCACTTGATTACCAAGGTCATCTAGGCTTTCTATAGTTTTGGTATGGAAATCTACCTTAGCCTTATGTCTCCACAACTAGTTCATACCAAGGATAAAATCATATGATCCTAAAGGTGCAACACAAAGGTTCACTTCCATAAAAAATAAGGTAGTTCTATCCTAGCTTGGAATAGACATTGATCCACCTTTGCTCTTTGCTGGTTTGCATACTCTACATCCCAAGACTTTTCCATGTGTCCATCATTTCTAGATATTTGTTTAGTTACTCTAGGTGAAATAAAATTCTTAGTTGCACTAGTATCTATAAGTACAAAAATGGGTAAACCAAACAAAATATCTAGTGTCTCAATTGGAGTCACTTGATACTCCACCTGACGATCATCCACAACTGCATGTATCTTTTGTTGAAACATCGCTTGCTGAGTAGGAAGTGGATTACCATATGATCATGACCCTGAAGCCTTATTAGGACATTGACTCGCATAGTGGTCTCCTCCACAAGTGAAACATCCAGTAGCCAGTCCTTTCCTCTTCGCAAGTTCTCCAGACTTGCTAGCCTTCCCACCAACATTATTGGTGTTTCCACCACTGGAACCATTCTTCCTACGTTACCTTCTTAACTCTTTCCCATTATTAAGTGATCCTTTTTCACCTTGCTTGGGAAAATTTTGTACAACTACTTTCCTTAGGGTTGGTTTGTCTTGGACTCCCGCAATCTTCTTGCAATTTTGATTTTCCTAGCAAATGGAGATATCCTTAAGCTTCTGCTCCTATTTAACCGCTTTCTTGTACACAAGATCCATAGTTGTTGGACCGTGCACATCCACATCTCCTCTGATTTGATTGTTAAGTCTCATGATAAACTTTCTTATATAGAAGTGTTCATCCTTTTGGTACATAGGAACATAACACAAAAGATGGGTAAACTTCTCCTAGTATTCATTAACCGTCATCTCCCCTTTGTCTCAAATTCTAGAAATCCGCAAGCTTCTAGTCAAAGTAGAGTTGAGGCAACCATATTTTATAGAATATTTCAAGAAATTCACTCCAAGTCAGCTTCCATGAGTTAAGATTGAGTTCCATCTTTTTCATGGGTTGCATTATTCTATTTAACATGTGCATGAAAGTGGAGATGGCAATGATTTTTCTTCAAGTTTTCTTTGAAGGGGTTATGTTGTTGGAATGAAAGTTGAAGAGGAGTTGGAGTGGATGTATTGTAATCATATATTTTTGATAATACAAGCTATTCATCTCTTCTTTGGTAATTGTTTTCTTGAAAGGGTTTCTCCACGTTAAACACTATGTTTTGTGTTCAACTTTCTATTCTTGCATTTTCATTGTTATTGTCGATTTAAACTCCATTTGGTAAACACTATTATATCTGATATATAGTTGATTTAAGCTTCTATTATTGTCGTTCACCTTCCATTTTATAACAACTAAGAGGGGGGTGAATCATTATATACCACAAATTAACTCAATTCAACTTTATCAACCAAAATTTTGTTCTTCCTTAACATAAAAAGAATCAAACTATGTAATTCAAATCACCAGCACACAGCCATAACACTAGATTTACATGGAAAACCCTAAAAGGGAAAAACCTCAATGAGCAAGCTACTTGGAACTACTATCCAAATCCAACCTCACAAATAAAATAAGATTTACAATAGGTTTTATGGGCTACAACCCAAAGGAAGCTACAACTCCTTGAAATACAAATTTTATGGCATCAACCAAAGGAAGCTACAACTCCCTACAAATTATAACACTTACAAAAAGAGGCTACAACCTCAGTATAGAATACTTGACACCTCCACAACATCCACACTCTCCACACAAACATACATCTTCAACACTACTACTCAATAGCCTTTGATATCTTCAACACACTCTCACATCCACACTTGTGCATATCTCCTCGTAAACTCACACACTCTCAAATGCCTTGCAACAAACTTGATCTTTTATTTATACCCTCTACAAGATTCAAAAAAATTCTCCTTGTCGGCCAAGATGAAACATGCAACATGAAACGTGCAATGGCCACAATAGGTTGACTCCCAAGACATCCATGGGAGAAGAAATCAAATGCAGTTTAAACCAAGAGATAATTAGGATATATTTTATCTTAGCACACATCTCCATATTGGAACACACATCCAAACACCTAGCATAATCATCTCAATATAACAAGTCGGCCCAACAAACACCTAACCTTCTTTACATTAGCTCCAAACCTAAAGCAATAAAGGGGACCAAATAACATCACACATATCATTTTACAAATATTATAAGACTTGCAAAAACATTCTCATACACTCCTTCCACAACTTCATGTTACTTCATGTTGGTGCAAACAAACACACATTAAACCCAACATTGCTTGCAAACTTTGAATACACAGTATTAAAATATAAAATTGAAAACCAAACTTGTGATACTCCGCAACACTTGAAACTTGAAATGAGAAAACATACAAACAATTTAAACTTGTTCTCCAAACCACAAGATCACATCTTCAAATGTAGAGAAATGTGGAGCATTCCTCTAACCCTTTCTAACTACAACACTGTACTACTGTCTTCACTCTACTAGCTCCGAAAACTTCTACAGTAACTTCTATGCTTCGAAATTAGGAACATGCATACTTAACACATGTATCTATCTAAATTACAAACTACAAGGCCATATATTTGATGAAACAAAAAAATGCCTCATCTATTAGCTAAATAAAAGCATGTACTTTGCTTAATTATGAAATTTATCAAGACTGAACATGATGAGGAAAGTAAGAGATTTAAAGTTGGAGCAATCAAGATTTTATCATATATTGAAAATTAGGATCTAGGTTCTTGAGATTTTTGGAAAAAAATTAGGAGACGAGAAGGAAAAAAAATCCATTAAATTTCATGAAAGCCCAATTCGTTGTTTGAAAGAAAACTTCACCAGTTCAATGCTCCAGAACTTTGCTTTCATGCTTCAAAATTTGCAAAGCTAAAGAAGGATCTAAGTATGATAGCATTTATGAAGAGGTTGAGTAGTTTGGGCTTCTATGAGCAATTAAGGGACAACATTTGAGAGCATCTAGGGGGAAGTTCCAAGCATTAAGGCGGGTTGTTAGGTTGTGCAAACAAATGATGCATATCTAGGAGACAATTTTGGGTAGTTTGAACCTTTTTGCAAGCATCTAGGAGCTATTTTATGAGTTTTAATGATACACAAGGGAAAGACATAATTTTTTCAACATTCAAATATCTTTTTGGAGCTTGTTTAGGGGCTACAAAATAGGCATATTTGTTTTGGACAACCAAAGAAGATTGACTCAGCACGATAAAGAAAAGACTTATGTTTTTCCCTCAATACATGTTCCTATCTTCTAGCAAGTTGTTGCACAACTCTAAGGCTCATCTTTCATAATTCTATAAATTCATTGTAATTAAAGAATAAAATGGGGAAGAGTTTTATAAAATAATAAAGTTTAGTTTTTAGCAACAATAGTGTAGTTGTTTGTAGTTTTCATTTCATAGTTTACTTTCGTGCAATATTTCCATTCCTTGTTATTTACATTCCTAGAATTTCCCTTTGAATGCTTCTTAAGATAGATTTCATTCCAGCATTTTCATTTACTAGCTCTTAGATTAGATTTGTTTCCAACAATTTCTTTCATGCATTGCTTTTCAATTCTTTTTGTAGAAAAAGAATGTCATGCAAATGATTTCTTCTCCCTCTTGCATATTGCCATGGATACTGCCCTAGATTGAAATTTATAATTAAATGATGAAGATTGCAATGAACTTCATCAATATTCAAATGTGAAGGAATCTAAAGCATTATCTTGAGCTTCTTTAGTATAACTTCCTGTGCCTTAGACAATTTTAAACCATACATACTTCTTTTCAACTCTTATGCAATGTTTCACATCAATGAACAGTGAATACAACATTCACAACACCATAGACAACAATTATAACTCTTTGCACCAAGAAACAAGAAACCACAACTTCTTCATAACAACACGTTTTCTTTCAACATCATGATCTTCATCTCACAACTTTGTTGACGTCTATGATAACACATACAATAATTTTTTGGTCATATTTCCATTGGAAATGATCATGTTAATAGACCTACAATATGAAGGCATCTGAAATAGCCAACCAAGGTCTTCCTAGGATTAAGGGGTATCCTGTAAGGTTTGCTTTAGGTTGTAACACCATAAAGTCTGCAGGGTATTCCCATGAGTCCAATGTGATAACCAAATTTTCTATAACTCCCTCTAGTTTTTTCGTTTACCTATCTGCTAATTATAACACAATAGGTGTAGGCCATATCTCCATTAGCTACAATTACTTCATGGTTTCCTTTTCCATCACATTGACATATGAAGAATACATCAGTGACATATGCAAAGGGCCAAAGCATAAATAAGTAGGGTTTCAGTCACAAAAAAATGAAGGAAAACCCTTACAAACTAGAAATACTAAAACCCTAAGGATATCCTTGAAAATTGGAACATTCTGATAGAAGGTAACCAAATGATCCAAACACATCAATGGCTTGAACATCATATTCATTCCAACCGCTATATGAAAATTTTAATTATCTATAACACCATCATTCAAATATCTACATGCATAGCTAGACACTCCAACTCTTCAAGTAATCAAATATAGTAACTTAGTTGAAACTAACTTCTTTCTCTACAATGCTAATAATGAATTGTCAACATTAGACCAAGATGATAGTTATGGAGAGAACTTAGTGTAAATACCCTATATTTTAATAGCATTATTTTTCTTCATCCTACAAGTGTTATTAGAACACATAGAATTATATAAAAGTATATTGTTTCAAACACTTCATTCCAGTCGTTGCAAATTTAGTAATTAAATTTGACAACATCAATATGTGAGAGTTGCAAATAACATTAGCTACTTTATAAAAAAAAGCTTCAAACATTATTTTCTTCTTTAAAAATGTGTTCTTGTTATAAATAATTATTCAAAAATTAAGTAATTCAAAAATTTCTTATAAACATTTCAACAAAAGAAAAATATATAACACCATTACTTTCAATTAACTAACATTTTAGGACAAATTCATAAGGTACTATAAATTTTACTAGTTGAAGCTAGATGTAATGTGTCTTGTTTATTAACATTCATATTTATAAAAATAGGTAAGTTAACTTAGTTAAGGCACATATCTTTTTAATATAATGTTAATCTCACATATGTAGGCTACCTAATAAGAGTGGTTTTTTAACACTATAAACTCAATATTAGTTATTGTAGACACTGAAAAATGTCCTAATCGATGTCATACACTTAAATCAGATTTATTAACATTATTTCCTCTTAATCCATCCTATTTTTGCTTAATTGATTTAATTATTCTAGCTAATTAATTAATTGCATCATTTTCATCCATTAGCCTAATTAATTTAATTGGATTAATTCATCTCTTTTCACACTAACATTTCATCTCATTAAATTAAATAAATCAAAATATTTAATTTAATCTCCTAAATCATCTTATTTAATTAAATAACTCCATGTTATTTAATTAAATATCATTTCATCCCCCTCCCCTATTTATTAAATCACCTAGTTTTATAAATGTCTCTTAATTCTTCTAATTCCCTAATTGCATAAATTAAACCTTGTTTAATTAGCAATTAAACTAATTTTCCTCTAATCAAAGGAAATTTTTTGCATAATTAAAACTTTGTTTTAATTTGTAAAATCCTTTTTTCCTCACCCTAAAGGAATATTCTAAAGAATATTCTCTTTCCTCTAATCAACTCACTTAGCTTCAAATGCAAGTTAACCCTTTAACCTCTTAAGCAAGTTACCTTTGACCTGTGTGAGTAGGTCAAAAGTGTGTTTGTTTGAGGCAAGTGTGAGCCTTTGATTAACTTTCATCATGTATTCTCATCCGTTGATGAGAATCCATGATACATGCCTCTCATCCCCTTCATCTTGAACTGTTGATTAAGCTTTTTGATCTCAACCATCTATTCCTCATTTGCTCTCCTATAAATAGATCACTATTTGGAGACAAATGGATCCATCTTTTATTGCAAACTTATGCTGTTAGATTTACTCACATGCTTACTCATCTTTTACTCACTTTTTAGCTTGTTTTAGTTTATTTTCAATGCATAATAGCTTCGAGAATCCATTAATGGATTCCATGCATCCATCTTAGTTTGTAAATGAATTAGGGTTTTCATCTTTTAGCATCCAATTAGCTTAAATTAACTTAGATTAGCTTAGCATTAGCTTAGAAATTGTATAATTAGATCATTTGTAGCATAAAATCATGATAACTTGGCTTGCATCATGTTCATTTTTACGTAATTTAGGTTTCAAACACCATGGTTTCATTGATTCTCTTCCATAGAATTAACTGAATCAAGCTCACTAATCATGGGATTGGGAAAGGGTCGTCATTCCACATCAACATGACACCAATTCCACAACAAGAATTTTTTTGAATGGATTTGAATAGATGTTTTAATAGCTTTCATAATTTAGTATGTTAGGTTTTGATGAAATGTTTGATTTTAATATTGTTTGATCAATCTTGTTGAGATTCGAGTATTGGTGGATCCAGTATCCTTTGATTTTCCATGGATCAAGCGTAATTCAGCCCATACTAGTATCCTCACATCAACATTCTGGCACTAGGAGGGAAAATCGATCATTTAGTTATTTTTTAGCTCGAAATCCATATTCATGTTGTTTTGCTGGTTGTAGTGACACTCAAACCACAAACAATGACACTATTTGATTAGTGCCACTGTATAGCGAAGCCTAAGCAATTTGATACAATGACGCATATTTAATTGGCCGACGCCAATTTAAATATAGCGACGTGTATTTAATTTTAAAATATCGTGGAACGCAAACGACGATGCTCAAATTCACTAGACTGACGCTTTCAAATTTCAAACGACGCATTCATTAGCAGCAACACCCATCAAAATAGCGACGCAATTGTGCTCACTGGTCTTGCTGCAAAGCGACGCTCAAATTCACCAGAGTGACACCCAAATTTTGAACTGCGACGCCATCATGTTCAACGATGCTCAACCAGGGTAAGAAACTTTATGTTAGTTTTTTCAACATGTGACTTAATTTCTTTGGAATATCCTGATCACTAATGGATGTCTGACTGTGTTTTCATTGTTATACTAACAAGGTTTTACAAGGTTTAAAGGCATGGAGCGAAATTAAAGACATTTTCTTCTATCTTAACATTCTATAATTGTAAGAAGCGTTTAACACTTTGGGGAAATTATAACCCAATTTCATGCTTTTTTACTTTCAATTTTGGGCAATGCACTAGTTTTCAATTGGGTTTAAAATGAAAGTTCAAAGTTGGATAAAATTGAACCCTCACATCACATCTTTCAATTGGGCTTAAAATTGAACAAGGCAAACTCATCTGTCAATTGGTGCTTAAAATTAACTCATTATTGCTTTGAAAGATAAAATTGACAACTGTTTGTTTTGTTTCGTGGTTTTCAACTTTGTTAGTGAATGCATATGCAATTCTCTCACATTGTTTGGAAATATTAAGAAATAGAAACATTCTCTAACATGTTGCAAAATCACCTCCATCTTTCAATTTGGGTTTAAAATTGAACAACCATGCTAGTGTGAGAAAAGGCATAGAGTGTGTTCTCTCTTTGTGCATGCAAGCAAAGATGATCAAACTACAGATGTACTTACTCGCTATTGTTCACCTTTAGAGGGTCTACCTTGGTGGGAAAAATTACTCACCCCAAGGGAATGACCCAAGTGGTAACGAGCATAAGCGAAGCTCTTCCAAACCACTATATAAATTTGTGGTTTCGATGAAAATCATAATCAATGGGAAGCGGTACATGATAGCTCTCCTCCAATATCTTTATGATGCGTAAAGCCCTTGTTCTAAGGGTTGGAATACCTCTCACAAGGAGTTTATTATTTCACCCCCTAAACTAGATGCCCTTATTACAAACCTTTGTGTAGTAGCCAAAAATCCCTAATATTTGTTGATGTTAGGAGGTCGGACATCCGAAGTCGTCCCACATATTTGCGGTTCTTAGTAGAGATGAAAAGTTTGCCATGGGAGATTCATGAGAACTTGAAGCTTGGATGACCCATAGAAGTGAGTGTCATGGAGGGGAGCCAGTGTGGTCAAGCTTCTAATCATCCGCTCTGACTAAGTGCAGCTAGAGAAATCCAAGTGGGAATACAATAAATATAGCCATTTCTATCCTAGGGTTGTAATGCTTGTGAGTCAGTTTAACACTTTGCTTGATTTCAAAATGATCCAAAGAAAAACATTCACTATCCAAATTTCAAACAGTTTGGCTCAAATATGGACTTCTTGAGTTAGCCTTTGATATTACTGTTTGTCCTAAGGATTTATCCTTAGCGATTTCTAAATATATTGACATTAATCTCAAACCCATATTTACCAAAGATAACACAAGAAATTATGCCTTTAATCTCATGATTTTCATGAAATGGACATTGTGAAAGTTATGATGTTTTTGACATAAACATTTAGTTTGGAAACATAATCAAAGACAAGTGTTTGTGGTAAAATCAATTCACATAAGCAAAGATAAATTGACAAATGAACCCCACATGACTATTTGGAGGCCGATTGTTCCCGTTGAATAGCTTGATATTCCAGGTGCTATAATTCAACCAAACTTTGAACTCATAAATAGTGAACGAACATATATCATTCGCAGTTTAAGAACCTTCATTTTTGAAAACAAGGAAACAAACACATAGTGGAGAAACACAAGGATAGAACTAGGGTTGATATTAGAAAACACAATCTCATTGCTTTGAGCCCTTGATCTGAGAACTCCTAAGGTGTTATTTCTTTCACCCTACAACCTATAGGTCCTCTACCTTTGAGGCACCCCCGGTTCATTTCAACAACCCTGTACTATCATTGCAAATTTGCTGCTACCAAGTGTTACTTGGTACTTCTTTCTTCACATGCACAATCTAGCCCTTATTCCTCTAAAGACTAGTCAACCTTCCATTCTGCCCAACCTTGTTGCAGGGGCATGTGGCACCTTCCAAAGCCTCCAAGGTCATCTTTCCCAGGTGCTTCAACAAACACCAAGCTTCAGTTCTTCAACGTTTTCCTAAAATCTCAGTTCTAAGTTCTTGGGCAGAGCTACAAGCCTCAAGCCCCCTTTAGTCCTCTCAACACAAATAACAGGTTAGAACTCTTCTCTCCCAATTGCTTGTGCCAATCTTTCTATTGACACTCTGGCTCTTTTCCCAAGTTTTGATAGGTTCTTTTGAATTTGGTACCATTTCCTGCCCGTACAGGGGTACAATCCAACCTAGGTGAAACTAGGGTTTCCTAAGGCTTTTCCTTAGTATTTTCTGTATTTTCTAACCACAAATGTAATGAAGAGTCTCCTGTTTTCTACTCCACTCCTTCTCCGAGCTGTCTGCAATCACAATACACATTAGATATTAATGATGCCACCCCCTGCTACGTTGGGGTTTTGCCCTCTTGACTGTCTTTCCTAGCCGGGCTTCAAAACTCGCCTAGGAACAGTCTTCCAACTTGCCCATAGAACCTCTAATGCCTACTATATACACTATATACATGCTTGGAGTTTAGGATTGCCTCCTCTGCGTCCATATTGCCTGGCGCGATCAGAAACAACCTAAAGACTCCATTTTCTGGTTCTTTTTACTAGTCCAAAACAAAACTAAAGAAAAACATAGATCATACAAAAAGAAAAGAGCGATGGAAAAATATTTAAAAACACAAAAAAAGAACTTTAGAACGTTTCTTTTACATGCTCTTAAACAAATAAAAGATTTATTCCATTCAACTATTTGCTATCACACCAACAAACATAGGAAAATAGATTTGTACACAACAAAGTCATTGCTTCTTGCTTATTTTCATTACAACTGCCACTGTCAAAAACTTCCAACCCTCTAAAAATGTCGAGATCTTTCTTTTACATCAAGAGAAAATAGTTAGGTTTACTGTTTCGGCTCAAAAGTAACCAAACAATGCACGTTTGAAAACACACTGTGTTTTGCAAACTTAACCAAAACCTTAGGAATCAATAACACAACGATTCCCACCTTATTAAAATTTAAACCTAAGCTCTAAAAAGGTCCCCTTACACATCATCAATGGTGTATGAGACCTTACATAACAAAAAAAAAGATTAAAAAAAACAAAATACCAAAAATATGCTTGTATTTTGGTTAGTGCTCCTGCACCACACAACAACCGTTCTAGACAAAGAAGAGGAACACGCCGATATTGAGGCTGGAAGGCCCCTATTACCACCACCTGTGTGGCAATAAATATCTCCCTTTCTTCCATAAACTTAAACTTTTTCCACATGATCTCACGAAAAAACAGGATTCCTAAGACAAAGTCTACAGGTCCTCGTTTTAGACTTAGGCATCTCACTCCAAAAGCTCTTAAGAAACACCTTTGAGCAATTCACAAAAACATAAATAAATTGGTAGAAAATTTTTATAGACACGCTTCAAGGTATAGTCTGGAATTGTTTGCATTCTTTTGGAGTCAAAATCCTACTCCTTTTCATGATACCCAACTCCTCTAAATGATTCATCAAATAGTCAAAATCTGTAGGGGAAAATCACCAACACTCCACTTCAGATGTAGGAATCATAGAAAAAAGTATAGTCAAAAGTGGGCATCCATATTTTACTACAAACATTACACTTTGTTGAGAAAATTTTATGCCCGAGCTAGGAGAGCCCGAACAAGTTTGAACATTCCCCTTCGTCCTCTCATTTTCTAGGATTTGAAAATTTTAGAGGTCTAGCATCATTCTCACTACCTTGGCCTTTTCAAAGCAAAAGGTTCACTTTAGGTCAACATTGGGTCCAACATTTCACTCCCCCTTTCATCAAAATTACATCCTTCACCTCATCTATCTTTGCAAAATTTCAAAATACACCAACACTTTGGGACTTAAACATCAAACCAACTTGCTACCTTAGCTACTTTGTATGTGAAATGTCACCTTTTCCATGCACTTGGTTGTGATAGTTATCATCTTTGAACTAGCTTATCTTGAAGGTCATAGGTCTACCCTAAAGATTTCTAAGTTCATTATCATCCTTTATCCCAACATCAAAACATCAAACTCAAGTCAAAAGTGTAGTCCCAAAATGCTTGCAAATATCACTTCCCACATCACCCATATTTTCATCCCACATTATCATTATTTCTCTCAAAAAACTTAGAGCATCCCTTTTACCTAGGTTTGAGTCAACTAGAGAGTTCAAACATTACAAAACTCAACACAACTCTCCCATAGCTGACACCAAATTTATGGTAAAGATGAGATCACAACACAAGAAAATCATGGAAAAAGAAAAAGCTATATTTACCTCAAGTGATCCAAATCCTTTAGAATTTGATGCTAGGAGTCATGTTACACCATGACAACAACCATCATCTCCTTCAGGACCATACGAAATCAAAGACATCATGAATAACCTATTTGAGCTCACTAGAGAAGAAATTTTATAACATCAAAATTTTGAAAGTAGAGCTCCTATCTCCCCAACATTTGTCACACAAATTTTAACATAGGATTTCACCACTCCATCACAAGGGCTAAGTCAAATGTACATACCTAGTCTTGCAACCAGCCTTGCTAAATATTTTGGTCACACCTTACCATTTGAAAGTAGTACACTTTTGGGTACTCTTGAAACTAATCCTCCACCTCTCACCACCATTTGGACACCTACCTTTGGTGCTCCTCTTGTTCCCGAGGATCCAAAACAGCTACACACTCCACTTTGGTGCAAGAGCACCTAGGTCATGAAATGCCTTCAACAAGAAAATTTTTCCAATTTGTAATGTTCAAATAAAAATGACGAGTGAAGGTCATTTTTATGTATTTTCACCATGTAATAAGTCACTAGGTTGTAAAAGTGGGACAAAATTCAAATAATGCAATATTGTCAAAAGATGTCATGATGTAATTATGCAAACAAAAGAGCATAAAACAAGAAAATCAAGAAATCAAGGAATAGGAAGAAACAACTCAGTGGAGGGAGTAGTTAGGCAGTTGGAAGTTGTATAGGAAGTTTCCTTTTTGAATGTAAAAAGCTATAAAAGAATGTATATGGCGAGGAAAAGAAGATCTTGCAATTCAAATTCACAAAAAGCAATAAAGTACCCCTGTTAAGTTATTTTGGAAAGTTTTTTTTCTCTTGTTTTTGGTTTGCATAGTGATTCAAGAATTACAAGCTTTGATTCTTGTCAAGGGAAGAGTCTTTTATCATTATTGAAAGGTGTAGGAGTAGCAAATTTAGTATTAAATAAATTTGAACTTATTTTATGAGTTCGATCTATGAACACACAAAGTTATTTTGAGGGTCTTTTAAAAATGTTAAGACCCATCCCACTGATGGAGTAGGAAGGTGGGATGGGATGAGTAAGATGTTTTAATTTGTATATTTTTTTGTGTAGACGTGTATGTGTGCAAGGGTAAGCATGGAGATGTAAGACTTGTGTTAATGGAGAAAATCTGAGTTTTCTAGTCAAAGTGGATGGTTACTAGTATGACAGTGCAGAAATGGAAAAATTATGGACTTGGTGATGTTTCCAAAGGTCTTGGAAGATGTAGTTAGTCATGTTCCAAGTGATGTTAGGGGTCTTGGAGGTCTATAAGTGCTTTAGTCATGAAACCCTCCTTAATTTGTGCTTTTACACGCTATAAACAAGGGTTTAGTGGATCATATTACTTTTATGGTTTTCGGTCCTTACAAATGTTAAAATCATGAGTTTTAAGGAATGATTAATAATTGTTAGAGGTTGATAAGGGTTTTGGAGTAATGTAAGAGGGGTCTCCTTTGTAAAACAAACCTATTCTAGTAGCTTTTTAGTCGCACAGTCTGAGAACCTGAAGATTTCTTTGGAACAATCATTGTAAGTTTTTCGTTTTTCTGAAGTGGACAGTAAGATATGTCTAAAGAAGCATTTGGTGCTTGGAAATTGCATGTGGATGGTGAGATTTACCCGGTTTAGGGTATGAAGACCTATTTGTCAAATAGTGCCATTAATTCCAAAGATAACAAAAATCTAATGACATAGTGCAAAGTATGGTTACAAATGGTTGAATATTGTCTTTTGATGTGGTGATAAGTTGTTTCTATGCTTATACTAGGTGTAGAGGGCAGAGTTTGACATTATGGTGTTTGGACTTGTGTTTTCTAATGGTGTTTGGTTGCAGTTATGCTGGGACAGTCATATGGCTAATGAAAGTTAACTTGGACAGTATTTTGTAAGGATGCTATGGAAAAATTTATGATGTTTTACAGTGCTTTAAAGATCTAGTAACAGGTTAAGGTGAGATTGAAATAATGGTGGTCTTTTTCCTTATGATGTAAGTTTTCAAGAATGGTGAATTTGGTGAGTTGTGAGTTTGTAAATCTATAAATGAACTATTGTAATCAATCATGATAAATCAATGGTTGAAGGTTTGATAAGAGAGAATGTTTAGTTGTTATTTTTCTTTAAAGAATGAATATAGCAATGATTTCTTGAAGTACTATGTGGTTTTGAGTTTGAGAACTTGGAGAATGTTGTAAAGATAGTGAAATGAGTTTGATTTTTGATGAAATTTAGATGAAATTTTGAAGTTTGTGCATTTGATCTTCTCCTGATTCTGTTTGGGATTGAAATTCCCTAATGAAATAAGGTTGTTTATGGTTTTGTTATGATGCTCTGCATCACAATTGAACTTCACTATTCCACCACCACTTCGACATTTCGAGGAAACCCTTCTTCATACACACCTACGAGTACCACAAGTATTCCTACCATCATGCAGAGCGGTTACAAATCCTATCAATCCTGGGAGTACCTTGATCACAAATCCTTTGTTTACATCTTTTGCACAAGGCAATCCTCAAAACATAGGACAAGGGAATATTTTTAATCAATGGACTCAAGGTCCTAGTGTGTCATTTCCATTGCAAAATTTAATGGCATCATCTTTTACAACAACTCCCTTTTCTATGTCAAATCAATCAAAACCTCAAACATGCATTCCTCCACCTCATTCTACCATATTGCAAGGAATGTTAAACCAAGGGAATCCTCAAACTTTCACTAACAATCCACTATCCACTCAAAACATCAATGTTCCTATTCCTTCACAAATGTCTCAACAACCACCTGATCCCACATTGCAAGCACATGCCTTAGATTTACAACAAGCACAACAAACGTATCAACAAGTTGTACAACACCAACAACAACAACAAGAAACTTTAGCATAAAAACAACAACAAGAAACCTTAGCACAACAACAACAATAAGCGGCCATCACCCAAGAAGCCCAACAAGCAACCTTAGCAGCACAACAAGCCACTCAACAACAACAAGCACACCAAGCAACTTTATTAGCACATCAAAAACATCAAGCCCAACAACAAGCCCTAGTGGCACAACAAAAAAAACAAGCTCAATAGAAACCCTTACTAGCTCAACAATACACCCAACAATAGCAACAAGGTTCCTATTTTCCTCATATGAACATCATCAATCCAAACACATCATAAACATATTCATCACTTTCATGAAATATCACACATTCATACACCACATACAACTCATCTCTCAACCCACCATATGTTCCTCCACCAAATCCAATAGATGATCTAGCATCACAATTTAAAGTACTCTCACAAGAAATGCAAGACCTTCACATGGGCAAGACAAAGAAGCCTCATACACAGAACTTGTGTCCTTACCCATTTGATTGAAACATAGCAATGATACCATTCCCTCCTGGTTTTGAAATCCCTAAGTTTGACAAATACAGAGGGAGAGGAAGTCCTATTGACCATATCAAAGAATTCAATGTCATGTACATGGAAGTGGCTTACAACGATTCATATCTAATGCGTCTCTTTGCTCAAAGTTTAATAGGTACTACTATGGATTGGTTCTCTCATTTGCTTCCTGGTATCAAAAATTTTCAAGAAATCACTGACAAACTTATCGATCACTTCTTCAATCTTGACATGGAAATTAGTCTAGAAAAGTTGTACACTCAAACAAAATCCAAGATAAACCTTTGCTAATTTCTTACAACAATGGAGACAAAGAGCTAGTAAAAACAAGTGGCCTCTTCCTGATGAACAACAAGTGGGAATCATTATAGCCAACCTTGATCCAAATTTATCATTCCACTTGAAAATGTAATGCATCACATCATATGACAGGCTTGTTCCAAGAGCCCTTAACATTGAAAGAGCCCTAATGTTACAAGGAAACACTCAGGCTTATAAAGACAACCTTCCTTCAACTAGTTCAAATGAAAAAACTCATGCATGGGCTAAGAACAAAAACATAACAAACAACAGTGTGGTAGATGCTAAGGTCATACTAAGTGCTCCTAGACCCAGCAACAATCAAGTTGCTAACATCCAACCAACTGTGCAACAAATGGTACCACCTCAAAAAAATTCGATCAATAACACCAACATGCAACCAAGGAAAACCGATAACAGGAACAACTATCCCAAATGCAAGTGCGCACAGTTATCAGAACCCATTGAGACAATCATGAAGAAACTGGTAGAGTCAAATTTGATAACACTTCCTAACTTTGAAAACTACCAAGAACCACAAGAAAATCCATCCTGGTACAACAAGTGTGATCTTTGTGACTTTCATAAAATCAAAGGATATAAAACAACAAACTGCATGAAACTCAAGAATATCATCCAAGATCTCATAGGGAACGACACCATATCCGTTGAGGTACTAGCTGGAAACCAAGATCTTAAGATATACAAGACCCCTATGCCCAATCATAACAAAGAAAACAACAATGGAAAAGCTAAGGATTACACCAATGTACAACATTCCTATTCCAATGTAGTTGCCTCTTGCGATAGTGTTATCACTATTGTGACCATCAAGGGAGCTAGTACAAAATGTGGAGTCACCACACGACATGGAAAAATAACCATTCAAGGAGCTTCCCCAGATAAATCTAGGACACAACTTACTTTGCTCGCATCTAATCCTAGCAAGTACAATCTTGTAGATCAACTGAAACATACCCCTACTCAGATATCAATCTTATAACTCTTGAGATTATCTCCTACATAGGGAAATACTAGAAAAATCCTTGTATGAGTCATCTGTTCCCAAGAAAATTGATACCGATCAATTTCAAGCTATGGTAGGGCATATCACCAACCATCTTCTCACCTTCTTTGAGCAAGATTTATCATCACAACCATCTCATAACTGTGCTTTACACCTTGAGGTTGTTATTCATAAAAACAAGGTCAAAAGAGTCTTGGTAGATGGATGTTTTGATATGAACATTTGTACCCTACAATTGATCAAGCATCTAGGCTATTCAAAAGATACTATTGAGAAGACAAAGAGTACCACCATCAGAGCATATGATGACCAAGAACAGGTATCACAAGGAATCATTGCACTACTGATCCATGTGGGACCTCTTATTGTAGAAACTACATTCCAAGTACTTGATCTTGATCTTCCATATAACATACTACTTGGTCAACCTTGGATTCATGCTTTGAAAGTTGTAGCCTCAACCTATCATCAATGTGTGAAGTTTCCTTTTGAAGGGAGAGAAATCACTATCCATGGAGATCCTTAGCCTTTCTACTACTGCAAAAGCCTTGAGGCCAAGTTTTATAAGATCCCACAAATACCCAAAAATGATAAAGGACCTACACCATCAAGCTCATTTGTTGACCCATCATCTCTAGCCTCTACCTCAACATCAAATATACCCATTGTGAAAAGCATACCCGATGTCAAAGTAGTAATCCAAGATCATGGTTGTCGAAGCTACAAAATATTGAAAGATACCTTTGTCTTAGGAGAGTTACCTATTTCTCCTCAATCTCATGGGAGACCAACATCTAGCACCAAAGAACTAGAAATGATTAAGATGGTAGCCACTACCTTCACCAAGTGGGGAGACCTAAATCAAGAAGACATCAATGAGTAAGACATCTCTAAAATCCTCTATCAAGATGAATGACCTGTTCCTGTTCTCCCCATGGAAGAAAACAAAAAAGGCCTATAACTACTGCAAAATTGGGGATATAACAAGAATGAGAAGCTAGGACAAAATGACAATGGTTTTTTAGAACCCATCATTCCTAAGAAACGATTAACAAATCTTGGCTTAGGTTGTACTACTAGCAAGGTCACACTTATTGGAAAAGGTATTATTGCTAAACAAGTTGAGGTTTCCTCTTGGTCACCTACATCGCGTGATACAACCTTAGATGACTTTACCCTTGATGTTGTTGACTATTTGAGAAAAACACCCTCTTCATGATATCCATAACATCCTTTATCTCAAACAACCAACCAACTAAAATACGCCTGGTATATCCACAACTCATTGACATGGACCAAAAAGGACCACCGGTTCTAGATTTATTTGAAAATGATGAAGAAATATCATAATTCATGGGACTATGAGACAACTTATCATGGGAAGATCACAAAGTAGGCTTCAACATAGAGCTCGATATAGGGGCATACTATGGGGAGACGGTTGAATCCTTCATTCGCAAAATAAATGAAATGCAATTAACATGTAGATCCTTGAGTGAAAACCACCTAGTGGCACTCTCTAGTGCTAAAATAGTAAAAACAAAGGATGCATCTGATGATGAAAACCTTTCTGAGGTGCCAAAGGATGAGGGATTCAATCTCCCCCTTAGTGTCATGCATCTAGAAAAGTCAGCAGTACTACTAGAAAAGGCTACTCCAGTCAATGTGGGAATAGAAGAAGCGCCTCAAATCACCTTCTATGTTGAATCCTTATTAGACAAAGAATAGAAGAACCTTGCAACGTTCCTTAAAGAGAGAAGAGCTAGCTTTGCAATGTCATACACAGATATGCTAGGCTTTGATCTAGAAGTGGTTGTACATCACTTAGTAGTTTATCCCGATGCCAAACCAGTCAAGCAAAAATTAAGGAAGATGCACCCTCAGATAACACTCTGAGTTAAACTGGAACTAAAAAAGGTTCATGATGTTGGATTCATTCGACTGATAGATTATCCCAAGTGGGTTTCAAACCTGGTACCAGTCTCAAAACCCATTGGGGGCATTAGAATATGCACTGATTTCAAAGATTTGAACAAGGCATGTCTGAAGGATGATTTCCCTCTTCCCAACATTGATCTCATTGTGGATTTAATAGTTGGGCATGAAATGTTGTTGCTCATGGATGGCTTCTCTAGCTACAATCAAATCATAATCACCAAAGAAGACCAACATAAAACTCCCTTTACTTGTCCATGGGGAACCTACTGCTAGAATGTGATGCCATTTGGGTTGAAGAATGCAGGAGCCACTTTTCAAAGAGCCATGACCCTCATCTTTCATGACATGATCTACAAAATAGTTGAATATTATGTGGACGCTAGTTTGGAAAAATCAAAGAAGAGAAATGAGCACATACAAGTCTTAGGACCTATCTTTGATAGATTGGAAGAATACAAGTCACGACTGAATCCAAAAAGATGTGTGTTCAGGGTCACATTAGGGAAACTTCTTAGTTTCATCATTTCACAAAGAGGAATAGAAATTGATTCAGCAAAGGTAAAGGCCATCCTAGACATGGAACCACCACAGACATTGAAACAAATTAGAGGATTACAAGGAAGGTTGCAGTCCATTAGAAGGTTCATAGCCTAGCTATCAGATAAGATTCATCCCTTTTCACATCTTCTCCATAAAGGGATAACTTATAAATGGGATGAAAAACGTGATAAATCTTTCCAGCAAATCAAGGATTATCTACTAACGCCTCCAGTGCTCATGCCGTCAATACCAAACAAGCCACTGATCATGTACATCTCAACAATATGAACATCACTAGGAGATCTTTTAGCACAACATGATGAGAATGGAAAAGAAAGATCCATATACTACATCGGAAGAACCTTGGTATGCTATGAGATGAACTATTCATCCATTGAGAAAGCATGCCTAGTAGTAGTTTTTGCTTCACAAAAATTTAGGCATTAAATGTTGTCACACCAAATTAAGTGCATCACAAAGATTGATCCATTAAAATATTTGTTATTCAAAGCAACCCTCACGGGATGAATGGCTAAATGGGTAATGATCTTGACAAAATTTGACATAGAGTATGTAGAGTGCAAGGAAATCAAAGGACAAGTGATCACAAACTAGCTAGCAGAAGCACCCATCTATGATGAGAACCCTTTAATATCTAAGTTTCTTGATGAATCATTATTCCTTATTAATCTCACAGCTTAGTGGAAGATGTATTTTGATGGATCGTTCACCCAACATGGATTAGGAGTCGACATTCTTTTCATCACCCCTTGAGGTGATTGCATCCCAAAATCATACAGGCTATCATTTCCATGTACCAATAACATTGTTGAGTACAAAGCCTTGATCACAAGTCTCAAGATAACAGTTCAGTGATAGATACAAGAGATGAAAGTCTATGGAGACTCACAACTAGTTATCAACCAAGTCAATGACGACTATCAAACTAAAAATGAAAAGCTCACTCCTCACAAGAAGATGGTGGAGAATCTCAAAGATATTTTTATAAACATAAATTTTGAGCAGATTCCTCACATAAACAATAGAGCATCCAATGCCATGGAAACAATCGGATCACTACTAGACATGTCGAGCAACATCCTTCCATGTGAATTCTTGGTAGAACAACTTCTCGTACCAACTTTTGAAATCCTTGAATATGAATTTGCATGTGTCATTGTTGGTCTTGGATCCCCGTGGTACCATGACATCTTTACTTACCTTAACAAAGGAACCCTTCCATCAGATATCACCTCGAACCTTAATAATACCTTTGTGAAAAATACATCCCAATTTGTGATCCTAGGTGATACCCTTTACCGTCGAAGCATTAAAGGGAGATTACTACGATGTCTTAACCAAGAGGAAGCCTTAACTACCTTAACAAAAGTACATGATGGAATATGTGGGTCCCATACTAGTGACATGACCTTAGCTAAGAAACTGTTGAGGACGAGGTACTATTGGCCATCTATGGAAAAAGAAGCTCATCAGTATGTGTGGAAATGCATCTAGTTTCAACAACATGGGGATCTGATTCATGCTCCAGCTCAAGAATTGCAACCAATGATCACACCATGGCCTTTTTCGTAGTGGGGAATTGACCTCATAGGAAAAATCACTCCAACCTCATCCAATGGCCATAAGTTTATCATAACCGTCACTGAGTACTTTACTAAGTGGGTTGAAGCCATCCCTATGACCTACATAATGGGGAAGCAGATAGAAAAGTTTATCTTGAATTACCTAATTTTTCGTTATGGTGTCCACAAACCCTCAACTCCAACAATGGAACCCCATTCAAGAATTAGGATGTGAAAGAGTTGTGCCAAAGATTCAATATCCAAAACCAATTTTCTACCTCGTACTATCCCTAAGGCAATGGCCAAGCAGAAGCAACAAACAAAACTATCCTAAAGAAAACAATTAATGAAGCTAGTCATGACTGACATCTACAGCTAAATCCCACTCTTTGGGCCTATCAAACCAGTATCCGCACACCTACAAGATCAAACCCTTTCTCCTTAGTCTATGGATCAAAAGCAATTTTGGCTATTGAGGTTGAGCTCCCATCATTGCGAGTGTCACTAAAGAATCTGATAACTAAGGAAGAGTACAAAATCTCTCAACTGAATGAGCTAGAATTCTTGGATGAACGTCATCTTGATGCCCTTAATTACTTGCAAGTATATCAAAACTCACTAAAACATGGCTATAACAAGAGAATCAAATTTTGGTCATTCCAGGTAGGCAATCTTGTCTTAAAGCAAAATCAGAAGAACCTTCTAGATCAAGACAACAAAAGAAAGTTTGAGCCTAATTGGTAGGGTCATTTTGTCATCATGCCAAGCTATAGATTAGGAGTATACCAACTGTCAACCCCTGAAGGTGAACCCTTGCAGGAGCTAATCAACAACTTGCATCTCAAAAAAAATTATGCCTAAATATGAAAGGTGTAAATCAGAAAATAAAAAAAATAAAAAAAATAATCAAAATGAGAAAAAATGAGAAAAAAGATTGAAAAAAGTAAACAAAAAATCATCCTCTAGTGAAAACCACTTTGGTGGCTCTTTGGACAAGTACCTTGGTGAAAACCTGGCAAACAAGCGCCTTGCATAAATAAAACATCTCCATCTATTCTTTGGCTCTTTTGGCTTATCATTCTTTGCATCGCCATTCATCCCCCATCCACGTCCTTATCATGGCTTGTCACTATAAGGTATCATGAACTCTTTAGCACTACTTGGCATATTCCCAAGGTCAATATGTCCTACTTTTATCAAAGTAAGCTAACATATCACACTGGGGGAATTTCATTATGCATCATAATCGAGTTCTTGTATATCTTGAGGTCATGGGACATCTAATCATAAAACACCAAAAACATTCATAAAATATTACCCAGAAAATCCAAAAACATTTGTAAAATCCTGTATAATGAAAATCCAAAAACATTCAAAAAATTGTAAAGACAAAATCCAAAACATCCAGAAAGCATCAAAATCCCTAAAAGGGTCGAACATCAAAAATCCAAAAAACAATGTTGCTTAGTAAAACTACATTGTCTTTGAGCTTGAATGTAGGAAAGGCCATCATTGATGTGCCCCCGAGACACCCTAGGTCAATCCTTTAGCAGTCCGTTGTAATTAGCTATTGTCTCTCATCTATTCATATCTTTGTCTTGTAAATGGGTAGAGTTAGTTGAACTGTGTGGTCTATCTACATGTATAACGTAGCCAAGGCTAATCTTTGATCAACCCCCAAGGCCCCTAGGATAGGTCTTTAGGTTAGGTTCTTGGTTGAAACTCAAAAATTCTCAAAAATTCAAAAACATCGAAATATTTAGAAAACATAAAAATAATAGAAAACATTCAAAAAACCTAAAAATCCTCAAATATTAAGAAAACCCTAAACAACCTTAGAAAATTAAAAAAAAAATAAACATTCAAAAAGACCAAAAATAGCCTCAAAACATTTTCAAAATACCAAAAACATTCAAATATTCCAAAAAAAGCAAAACCCATCCATCCCATCTCGCTTTCACCTGCAATAAAATTTTACCCATAATAAACAATCGTCACCTTCACCCTTTAGAAAAACAAGTAGAAAGAAAACATAGCAAGTAGTAAAGTGCGAACCTAAAAGTCAAAGTCTAGAGTCTAAATCATAGGTAAATGTGTTAGTGAATTTTATGGCAATAGCTCATCTTAGCATCATTATCCCAACATCAAACAACCCTCTGATCAACATGTCCTAGGATGAACATCAATATCAAATATCACCTTAGCTAAACTTAAACTAGGTAGGAGCTATAGATAACACTGACTGCTTGTCTTTGATATTTTCTTGTGGTTTATCTTAATGACCCATTTCGAGGACCTCTCGATGATGTCTATCCAAAATGATTTAGAGAGAAGGGAATGGGGCATCGATCATTATCTTTTGTTTGTTGTGCTTGTGGATACTCTTGTAAAATAATCTTGGTGCATACTTGCTTAATTGTGTGTAGGAAGGTCGTTTGGAGTATGTTGTTGACTATTGTGTATGTTTTGGTCCAATATGTTATAAGGTTCTAACTTGCATTCCAACGACGTTTTCGTATGTCAAGGTGTGAACAAGAACTATCCTATTTGTTTATTGAGTCAAAGTCAATTACACTAGACACAACACCATCTTGGTTGTGAATACTTTGATGCATCGTATCTATGTGCTATATCAAACAATAAGGAACGACAGAAAATCCCAATCCCAAAGTGTGTGCACCCATCCTACATTTTTCATTGTCTCCTCACCATCTCTAATAAAGTCTCGATGGATCAAGGACTTGTTGGATCTTTTGAAGCAATCATCATCAGTGACAATTATTTATTCATCTATCTTCTCTCCATGCTAACCTGGTATCATGACAGTCAATAAAACCATCATCAATGCATCCATCCTCCATCCACAAACCATCAACAAACATACATTTCATTAACATCTCATAATAACAACATAAATCAATTGCATATCACATCATACATTTTGCATTATCATTTGAGTTGTGAGGAATAATATAGATTTTTTATTCTAAGCATCATAAATCGTTGCATATCATAAACATTTGCACCCACACATCCATATGCATACATCATCATTGTAAAACATGCATAGAAAATATACAAAAAGAAATGCATCTGCATCATTTGAATCCATAACATTTGAATATCATGATCATTCATCCATAGCATATTGTGAAAAGATAATGAAAAAATAATATAACATTGCATCCATCCATACCATGATCATCGCATATTGCATAGGCATAAAATAAAATGCATCCATACATGATCATTTATAAGCATCCATACATCATCCATATATGAAATAAAGTCAACACATCACAACATGAATCATTCGTATCTATATCATATATATATCAAAAAATGTGTCATGGTACAAAATCTGGATTAGTGTATGTACATCGATGATAAGTACAATATCCACTAGGTTATCAAAAGGGAGCCCATGAAAGTATATCTGTATAAAGAATGGGGAAAAATAAAAGAGTGTCTGTACATAAAAAAAACTAGCCTTGGTCACTGCTACCCTCTCCAACCTGACGCTCAGGATGATCCTTTACACTTAGATGTGCATCACCGCGCTATGAAAAATTTGGTTGACAAAGAGCTGCTAGAACATCCCTATGATAATGCTTCCTATAATACACAACCTCTATGATAGCCTCTCTATACAATCATGCTGAAACCATCCAACCATGGGTGGCTACCACGATAACCTTGATCTGTTGCCGCCTTGCCACCTCCTGATCTCTCTCTCCTGTGACAACTTGTACTTTTTGCAGTGCCACATCTCTCTTTGTTGTCACCATGATAACCTATTTTTGAGCCTAGTCTCTCTCAACAATCACAACCAAAACCTGTTGGCGAGCCTGATCCCACTCACTTGTCAAAGCTTACACTTGCTGCTATAGCTATTGTATCTGTGCATCTCGTGGATCTAGTGGTGGTGGTGGTACTGGATGCTGGTGCACTATTGGAGGGTACTATGAAGGTTTTTTTCCTACTGGAATAGCCCCTGGAACTTTTCCATCATGGCCATCCTAGTTGCATGGTCCCCTACCCCTAACACCTCTGCCTCACGGCCTCCCTCTGGGAGAGGCACCTGCTGGATCTGTAAGTCATCTTGAAGGGACGAACCATGCATCATAAGTTAGAGTTGTCTACACTATAGGCTAACCCTTATCATATGTCCAAGGCTAGGCAATCAACAGGTGGAAACCCTCAACGACCTTTGGGGTCGGAATCATCAATCCCCATGTTGGAACCTCTCTAGCTATTCTGGAAAAAATGGCTCTATAAGCATCATCAGACTTGTCCTATACATCACCAAACTATTTGGCTACTCTATCAGGAAGGTGCCACCCAATCATGGTATGCTCTTGACCCTCGATATAATAGGTCTATCTAGTGAAATACAGTTGTTGTACATCATCAAACTATGGTGGCATCTGAAGCCATGGGCGCCAATGGAACATGATCATATCATCAATCACCCATCTCTAGTATAGGATCCCAATCTATCCAGTGTGTCTGAGTGTGATGGAACCTCGATATCTCCAAATGATGGGATCATCTTGCTCCACTTCCACCATCTATACAATGGGTCGAAGCACGACAATGTGCTCCCATGCCTAGATATGTAGGAGAGTAACACTTGCACCAAGGGCTCTCCCATTGCAGTAAACGAAGTCATGTAAATAATAATATAAGAGGCCAACATCATGGGCCCCCATGTAAAAAGAGTTCTCCTGTACAACATCCTTTGCTAAGCCAAATCCCATCCTTGGCTAAAAAAATTGCCCTGTCTGTCTGGAGCCACCAAACCTGAAATGATGGTTGCAATGATCAATCTAAAGGTCAGCACCTGACCTTTGTATGTCTCTAAATCAATCTATGAGGTGACTAATACAATCTAGTCCATCTCCATCACCTCAAGGCATGCATCAAATCCAACATTGGGGTTGTAAATCACGCGGTTGCCGTGGATAGGCAATCGCAATATCCGCCACACATCCTCCATTGTAATTGTTGCCTCCCCTATCAGAAGGTGAAAGGATGAGGTATCACTGTGCCATCTCTCACACAGAGCTACCATCATAGCCAAATGCATCCTAACAACAGGTGCGTATGCAATATACCACAATCCAATCTCTCCCAGGTGCTTCTGACACAACTCCAAAAGATCACCCAATCTCTCAAGTATTGTTGGCATGTGCTCCCTCGACATCAATGGTGGGAAGACCTCCTGCACCCACAAAGCACATGGAATTAGGAAATAATCAAAATTTGAAGTTATTTGGAATTTCCAGCTCGAAAATCACAATAGCATTGCTATTTACAATAGCATCGCTATATTCAAAATCTAAATAGTGACACCTAATGCATTTTAAATATCAAATTGTACAAAGCATCACCATATTAGATGGCATCGTGATTTAGAAGTTGGCATGAACTAACCGTAACTTTTAAATCAGAAAGTGTGTCGCTGGATACAAACGTGTCGCCATTTAAAATTTGAAACCATAATTTCAAATAGGAAAAATTGTCGCCATATACATGTGTGTCACTATATATCATTTGGGCGTTGTCGATTGAAGTTTGGGCATCACTACCAGGTTTCGAATCACATACCCGTAGTCCTACACCTAGAAGCCATTGGAACTCACAAAATCAATCAGAGATGTGTCGAGGAAGCTCATGATGCGCCATTTCGTCGAAGGGTCAGAGCTCAAATTGCAAGAATTTCTTAAGTGTGAATGCACAAATGAATTGAAAATGACCCCTCCTGATCTATTTAAGCTAGAAAATTAGGATTTTTCCCCCTAAATTAACCTTAATAATGGGGTTTATTATCATCTTCACCAATTTTGCCAATCTGGACCTAATTTTGCATTGTTTTTTGCATTTTTGGCATTATTCTTGCATCCTAGAGCCTTTTTGGACCCTTTGGGAACTTTTCAACCTTTGTCGAGGAATCAACCCAAAATTCAAAATTTTTGCCCTATTTCTTGAGGGGGCAAGGAGTTAGTTTTATCCTTCTGTTGGGGCATCTAAAAAATAAAAATAAAATTATTTTTTGATTCAAGTAGCATTTTTCATCTGAAAAGTGTTATTCCTTGAACCGAAGTAGCAGGTACCTTGCTTCAAAGAGGGGAAAAATGTAGACACTAAAAAATGTCCTAATCAATGAAATACACTTAAATTAGATTTATTAACATAATTTCCTCTTAATCCATCCTCTTTTCGCTTAATTGATTTAATTAGTCTAGCTAATTAATTAATTGCATCATTTTCATCCATTAGCCTTGATGAGTCCAAATAATGGCTCAATTTTGATAGGGTTTATCATATATTTGTTGTTGTTACCATAGACTTGAGCACATGGTTATTGACACTTTCTATGTTATTTCCCTAAAATTATGAACCTTGGGCATGAACTTATCCTTGTAAATTTTGATAATATTAACCTGCTATGTGATATATTTATGTTAATATTACATGTGATTGAATGAATGTTATTCTAAGGTGATTATGGATACACAATTTTTTTTTGCACACTAATGTTATTATGTAGGTTTACATCAAGATGCAAATATAAATGAAGATTGTGAGGTGGAAGGAGTTCATGCCAACTGGCCAATTGCTAAAGAAGTAAGAAAGATGGTCATTAAAGAGGTCAATGGAGGGAAACTCCCAGCTCATGTGGAAGTTGTAACTTACCTTTAAATGATCATGCTTGTTAGTTGAGAAAATCTAGGGGGTGTTGTTGTGCTAGATCCTCATTGAGGAAAGTCTGCTTTGACTAAATATGGTGCATGCATAACTTCCTCCCCCTTTTTCATGCTTTTAGTAAATGGCGTCCTATTCTGTTGGAGTCGACTACCTAGTTAGTTAGGAATTAGTTAGAATCTTTTCTCCTATAAATAATGGTCAAATGCCCCTTTTTCACAAGGTTGGATGTTTTGAGATTGCACTTGCATTTTCAGTTTCAAGTAATACAGTCTTATTACTGATATGATGTAATCATGTTTTCAATAAATAAAATGATACTTTGATTTGTTGCTCTGAGTTAGCTTAGGGAAGACTCATTCAAGCGGGCCCACTTGGTGAGAATTCCATCCATTTAGTTTAATATTTACTTTTTTGTTCAGTAATTAGGTTCAGTCTTAACAGTTGTCTGTTCCTACAGCCATTAGAACAATGTTTTGTGACTATTCCTGTAGCCAAGGTAAACAGAGTAACTTCTTGTCTGTTTGTTGAGATTTATGTTTCTCTCATCCATTTTTAGTTTAGTTGTTGATGTTCAGTTTAGTTGATAATTCATGCTCGGTGCTTATGCTAGTTCCCTTCCAACATTTTATTTCCAGTACTGATTCCTTTCTAGTTATAGGATAAGGATGACTACAGTTGAGTCCTAGTGCACATACAATGTTGACCCATTTCAAGTTCATGTCCTTGGGTTGACAATGAAATGAACCTTCATGATGAGCAAGGTAGTTACTTAGTGCAGATATCTAATCTCTAAGTTACAACTTTAGGGGCTTAGTTATTGAACCATTAGAGGAGGCCAACATTTTTGGCACCCTTGTCAGGGATGGTGTCAAACTAGGAAGTTCTTTGGAGTTATTTCTCATTTCTTTGTTGTTTTAGTATCTCTAAATTTTTTTCTTAGCATACCCTTCATTTGAGAAAAGCAATGATCTATTCTTTCACCAATTCTTTGTATGAGTTGGCTGATACTGAGTTAATACCGCATGCATAGAGGTAGGAGAAGAGATGCTCATGGGAGATTCCTTCCTAATGACCCTAATCCTGATAACCAACTAGTTGAGTTTCAAAACCTACCAAGAGATAAAGGAGAAGAGGAGGAAAATCCTTTTGCTGATGCATTTCCCAATTTAACCAGTTTTGAAACTTCCTTTGAAGAGCAAGCTGCCCAAAACCTGATTGAGAATCCATTTTCTTTGGCACTCCATCAAGCAAATATGACTGGTCAAAATCCAAATAGACCTAACCAACCATATTTTCCATTTCCCATCACCCACCAGAATGAAGTTGATAACCTCAAGAACATCCCTAGTTTAGTTCTTCCTAAGTTTTATGGGCTTGTAATAGAAGGCCTTGACACTTTCTTGTTTGAGTTTGATATCCTCTACAGAAGCTATGACTATACTACTGATGCTCATAGGCTTAAATTGTTTTCTACCACCTTGAAAGAAGTTGCATTAAAATGGTTTATGAGCTTAGGTAGGAAAACTGTAGAGAATTGGGATGATATGAAAACAAAGTTTCTTGAGAAGTATAAAGAATATTGTAGGGGAAATGATATGAGAGGAGATGATATCTTTAGAATGCAGTAGAAGGAAGATGAAAGTTTGGAAGACTACATTTCGAGGTTCCTATTTTTGCTGCAGAAATCTCCACATCATGCACTCAATGAAGAGTCTCAAAAGTTTCTCTTCCTTAGAGGGATCAATAAAACTTGCATTGATGTTATGGGCCTGATAGGAGGAGGAGATATCACCCAAGTTCCCTAGGATGATATTAAGAAGATATGCCAGAGTTATTCTAGGGAAACTCTAAAGAAAGGAAGAGGTTACCAATCCTCTATGGGAAAATCCTTCACTAATGGAGTTTCAAGGATGGAAATCACTCATTTGCTGGCATATTTCAAGTAGGATATCATAAGTAATATGGTTACTCAGCTAGATACTCTTCAAGAAAAGAAGAAACAAGAGGAGGCAGAGGAAATGTTGGCAGAATATTGTCCTCATTGTAGGCAAAAGAAGAAGGAATGTACATGTAAAATGGTAGCCAACATCGAGAACAAGAAAATTCCACCAGAATTCAGGCCAGTTCAGGTTGATGATGATTAGTTTTTCTACATTGCACACAGAAGACCATGGGCTCCAAGACAAGGTATGCCACTAGATCCATTATCTTTTAGTGGACTTTATTTCAATTATTATGCATTTGGTAATCAATGGAAACCCCCATACCCATCCAACTATGGAGGATATCCACCTCAACCTTGGAACAACCCTCCAAATACTTGGCCCAATTACCAAAACTCTCCACCTCAGTGGCAACAATTCTAGGAGAATTGACAACAACCTCTAGGTAACTAGCAATAGACATCTCAATGGAGGGGAGGACAACAATGGCCAAGCTAGGCAACTAGTTACATGCAGCCACCTCCACAACCTCAATAGCCTACCTTAATGCCTCCTCCTTCTAACTCAAACTCTAGTACACCAAGACCTACTCAGTTACTAGCTCAACCCACACCTAACCCAAATAAAAAACCACAATAACAACTAGTCTACTCTGTAGATCCTAATCAATTTCTTGCATATGTTGTGAGTGTGAGTGATATTCATCTGTGTTCAAGAACCACTTTGTCATCTCCTTCCACTCTTATCAAAACCAAGCTTCCTATAGAAGAAGAGTAGCATCAGAATCTATCTAATTTCCCTGCTCAGTCAAGTGTGCCCAAGAATCCTGAACCAGTTCAGCAGTCTGATCAAGACCCACCATTTCCTCAAAGGTTAGAAGTTGTTAAAAAAAAGGAAGAGAAGGAAGAAACAACCTTTGATATTTTGGATCAGTTGAAACACATATGTGTCATGATACCCTTGTTCCAGGCCATAAAATATGTCCCCATATATAGTAAAGCAATCAAGGAAGCATGTCTCAAAAATCCAAGAAGGAAAAAGAAGAACCCCACTACCATTCATGTGGTGCGACAGTTGGCATATATCATGGTTGGGAAAGTCACTGTTCTAAATATACTGACCCAAAAAGTCCTGTGGTAGGAGTCATTATAAATGGAATTCAAGTAAAGAATGCTTTAATAGATTTGGGAGTAGCAATCAATGTGATGACTAAGGATATCCTGCAACAATTGAATGTTGCAAATATGAGACATACTCCTATTTTCTTGCAGCTTGTTGATAGTTCCACTATCAAACCAAATGGTATAGTAGAAGACCTTGTTATTACTCTAGACTCTTGGGAGTAGCTAGCATATTTCATGATCCTTTCCCCTAAAGCTACATTGGGAGGGTATCCCATTATTCTAGGTAGGCTGTGGTTAGCTACAATAGATGTTTACATTGGATGTTAGATAGGAGACATGACTATTTTTGATGGGAGAAGCACTAAGAAGTTTGTCCTCTATCCTCCTACTCAACCATCCCATAATATGGACAACCCCATATGGCCACATGTTGGAGAAGAGGCCGAGGAAGTCAATTCAGTGGTACAACTCATGATGATAGGAAGAAGATGAAATATTATCCCATATAACTCGGAACCATTGCGAAGTGCATGAAGAATTATCCACTCATGAATCTACTTTTGCATGTCCATTGTAGACACTTCTGCCTGCTCCTCCTGCACCTAAATTTCCTACAACAATAGATATGCTTCATACATTGTTACCACATGAACTAAAAATGCCAAGCATCAATGAAACAACCATGATTGAGTTGATCACACAAGTGCAAGTTTTAGAGGGAAAACATCTGAATATTAACAACAAGATGAGCCAGAGTAACAGTTGTCCCTGACAAACCTCTTGAAGTTGCATCAACATGCATTTGCATGGGATTACCATGACATGAAAGGATTGGATCCCAAGCTCTATACTCATAGGGTCTACATTAGAGATGACTACACACCAGTAAGGCAACCAGAAAGGAGAATCAACCTTGCATTGAGGGAGATTATAAAAGGAGAACTACATAAGTTATTGGATGCATGATTTATCTACCCTATCTCAGATAGCCAATGGGTGTCCCCATTGGTAATTGTGCCTAAAAAGGGAGGTAAATGGAGATTTTGTGTTGACTATAGAGAACTAAACTCTGCCACCAAAAAGGATCATTTTCCCCTTCCTTTTATAGACCATGTATTGGATTCACTTGTAGGAAAGAAATATTTTTCTTTCCTAGATGGATTCAATGGTTATAATCAGATACAAATTGCACCTGAAGACCAGGAAAAGACAAATTTTACCTTTCCTTGCAGTACTTATGCCTATTCATTACTCTCATTCGGTTTATTTAATGCACCTACAACCTTCAAAGAGAAGTTATTAGTATATTCTCGGATATCTCACATGATTGTATGGAGATCTACATGGATGATTTTACTACTTATGGTGCTGATTTTGCAGAAGCATTAGAAAACCTAAGGAAAGTTTTGCAGAGATGTGAGGACCATAATCTATCCTTGAACAGTGAGAAATGTTTTATGATGATGCAGGAAGGAGTAGTCCTTGGCCATTATATCTCATAAAGGAATTCAAGTAGACCCAACCAAGATTGAGGTAATTACCAATCTTCCTATTCATGTCAAGAAAAAGATGTTAGAAGCTTCCTGGGACATGCAGGATACTATAGGTGCTTCATAAAATATTTTAGTAAGATGGACAACACCGCTTTATAATCTTCTAACTAAAATGTCAAGTTCCAGTGGACAGAGGATTGTGATAAAGCATTCTTTGATTTAAAGACATCCTTAACCCATGCTCCTATGCTCAAAGGCCCTAATTGGGAACTCCCTTTCCATATTCACACAAATGCATTTGATTATTCTATAGGGGTTTCTTGGGACAAAAGGAGGGAGCAATTGAGAATGCAATCTACTTTGTTAGCAAGAACCTACAAGGAGCCGAGTTTAACTACATAGTGATAGAGAAGGAGATGTTGGTAGTCATTTATGCTCTCAACAAGTTCAAGCATTATATCATAGGATATCATATATTTTTCCATACAGACCATGAATCCATAAGATACCTTATGAACAAGCCCTTGATTTTAGGAAGGCTAGCAAGGTGGTTGTTGTTAATGCAGGAATTTGATATCACCATTGTAGACAAACCAGGTAAGGAAAATGTTGTGGTAGACTTTCTCTCTAGATTGACTAAATCAGAGGAGACTCAAGTCATTGATGACTCTTTCCCTGATGAAAATTTGTTCTCCTTCAGTGTGCACACACCTTGGTATGCAGATATAGCCAATTATCTGGTTACAGGGAGAGTCCTCCCTCATTTCTCTCCAAAAGAGAGAAGGGTTCTTATTGAGAATTTTTTTCCATTCTCATGGATTGCAAGTTGTTTATTCTATACTGGACGAAATCATGTTGTGAGAAGATGTGTAAGAGAGGATGAAACCTATGATATACTAAATGCATGTCATAATGAACCCTGTGGAGGGAATTTTGTAGCCAAGAGAATAGCCATGAAGATTCTTAATACAGGGTATTACTAGCCCACACTTTATAAGGATGTAGGCAAGTACACTAGGAAGTGTGATAGATGTCAGAGGATGGGTCGACCAACTAAATAAGATGAGATGCCTCTATACCCTCAAGTAGTTATCACCCCATTTGATAAATGGGGACTTGATTTTGTAGGTCCAATTGATCCACCATTAAATGAAAAATATTACATTTGGGTTTGCACTAACTATGTGACTAAGTGGGTTGAGGTAAAAGCCATGAAACATGCCAAAGTCAATAAGGTTACACAATTCCTCTATGAAGAAATATTCACACGCTATGGAGTTCCTAGAGAGAGTCACAAATCAAGGGGATCAGTTTACATCAACTCTTGTCACAACATTGGTTAATGAATATAATGTAAGGCATAGGAAATCTACCCCCTATCACCCTCAAGCCAATGGCCATTCTAAGGTAACAAATAGGGAAATAGAGGCTATTTTGACCAAAACAATATCTATTCATAGAAAATATTGGGCAAATAGATTTCTAGAAGTTGTCTAGGCTTATCGAACCACTTGGAAAACAACCACTGGTTTTACTCCTTTTGAATTACTTTATGGAAATAAATCCATGATGCCTATAGAGTTTGAACATAAAACTCTTAGGACAACACTAGACCTTGGGATAAATATGTCTGAGGCACAAACAGACAAGATCATGCAATTGAATGCCTTGGACAAGATGAGAAAATTAGCTCTCCATCATACTAAGATGGTGCAAAACCAAAGAGTTAGATGGCATGTCAAATACATCAAGGAAAAGAAGTTCCAGACAGGTGATTGGGTACTTCTTTATGATTCCAAGTATAAAGACAATGCAAGAAAACTGCAAACTAGGTGGTTGGGACCATATGAAGTTGCAGAGGTCTTCTCCAATGGTGTTGTTCAACTCACAACCATTGATTCTGTCAGAGTCAAGCTCTTGGTCAACGGTCACCATCTTAGGTTATACCATAAATCAGCTTCCAAACAAGAATTCGTGCAACAATTTATTCAACACCAAACCTCTGAAGTTCCTATAGCCGAAGGAAGAAAACCTAGTGTCCATCCTTCTGATTAGTCAAGGTATGCATGCAATTATAATAAAGATTTCTACTTTTTGTGGGAATCAATTTCTCCATCAATAAATCTATCTGCCTATCCATCTCCATCCTTTCTCTCTCTTCCATAACTTCACCATCACTTCGCTCCATCATCACTTCATTTAATAAGCTCAATTGTACTTTTAAAGTAACCCATACTTCCTTCCACATTCTTTGCAAATGACACTCCAAATTTTCAAGTACGTGCATAACAACTTGATGTATCTTAATTATCTTAAATGCATTTGTTTAATTACTGTACATTAATATTGATATTTCACGTAAAAAATGTGTACTCTGCCCTGTCACATCATAATTACATGCTTTAATTTAGGTTAGGGGGGAGTGTGAACCCACATGTCCACATGTCATACATGTCATTCATGCGCCAGCATGGCAACAAATTTTAAATGATCAAATTTGAAATAATATAGTTGAAATGGAGGCATGCATGTATGATATGACACTTAACGCCACCATTTTCTTTGATGATGTCCCTCCTTTATGTCTTCCTTGTTTCCTTAGTCATAGTCATAATGTCACCAAAAAGGTAAATTGAAGAGTCATACGACATTAGTGTTAGCACTGGAGAAGAGTTGTAGGAAGCAGAAAGAAATTGGGTTTCCAGAAGGAGGATTGCAGGAAAGAAGATTTTGCAAAGGTGTTTGTTAGATTGTGAGTAGAAGCAATGGGAGGATAGTTGATCAGAAATGAACCTACAGTTCATCAGGTGATACTGTAGGATGCACTCTCTGGCTGAATTCAAAAATTGTGATGGTTAGACTACTTTCTAAAACTAGATAGTTTCAATGAGGACATTTCTTTGGAATTTGCACAAACACTCTCTGATGGTAAGGAAATGGTGAAAGGGATAGAAGTTATAGTCGCTGAAGAGAGGATTGCTGAAGTAATAGGTTTGCTTGCTGAAGGAGAACCCTACCCTATTTCTAAGGATGCTAGGTCAACTAGGGTAGAATTCACTAAGCCTAGTGATCCTCCACTTGTTGTAGATAAACAAGGAACAAGGAGAACTTCTCTTCCAGAAAAATGGAAACAAGTTGTTGTCTACATTATCAAATATATTACCTGCGAGGGTCGCCAATCATGCCTTCATTCTATACATTTCAAACTTCTGAACCACATGAGACATGGCAGAAGGATGAACATGCCAAACGTGTTGTACAATCTTCTTGTAATCATGGTAGCTAAAACACAAAAAGGTAGGGAAAACTCTATTTCCCATCACTGTTTGATTAAATTGTTAGTAGAAAAATCTTTGCAAGAAGTGTCTGGTATGTCATGGGAAGAATTTTTTAGCATTGATCAGTTCAGATTGGAAAATGTGGGTCCTAGAGGTCAGCCCCAAGCTCGTAGGGTTAGTAGCGGTGAGAGGGTTACTAAAACCACTCCTAGAGCTTCAACTTCTGGCACAAACCCTAGCACAAACCCTCCTCCAACGGAATCGACAGTAGAAATCAAATCCTTTGAATCAGAGTATTCAGATGAAGAAAGTTCATCCTCAGACCCTAATGTCAATGTTCTCGCTAAAACTCTAGTTCGTACTAGGGTTTCCATTCGAAAAGAGGAAGCACAAATGAGAGGAAAAAATTAGAAAAGGGAAGGAGAAGAAGCAAAGACCATAAAAAGTAAAACCTAGCCCTAGGAAATGGAAAGCTGATGACACTAGCTATCTTGCAGCAGCCGAGAAACATAAAATCCCTCAAAAGAAATCAAAACCAGCTAAGCCAACTACTTATATGCCTCCAAACAAGATCCCTACACTCAGAAGGACACCTAAGAAGGAGACATAAGCTCCTAACGGGTAGGTAAATATAGAAGTGGAAGAATATTATGAGGAACAAGTAAACATAGGATTAGAAAAACTTGCTATTGTTGCAGAGTAGGTTGATAATCAAGAACCATTGCAAGGTCAGAGCAAGATGAACAACAAGAACCACTGCAACCATAGCAATTTGAATAGCATGAGCCGGTGCAAGGAAAGATACTAGTAGGAAAACATAAACCTCCTACCTTTTCATGGGAATCAGTAGCCCTGGACTTATGGAATGAAATGCAGAAGAAAGAGGAAGAGTGGAATAAAGAAATACTCAAGCTACAGGAAGAAGTTAATAAGAAAAATGCATAAATTGAGGAAAAGAATGCAGAGATTACTACATTAAAGGATAAGGTAGATAATGTGGTGGCTCTAGTACCTCAAATGATGGCATGCAAAACTCCTCCAAGGATATATGTACTACATTTAAATGATCATCATCTTTCTTTCAAGTTGTCAAGGGTCATTTCTGGTTTAAGCCCTTCCATTGAAACACCACAGGAATTTTTCCAAGCCTACCAATCCTCTCTTCTTGAAGTTAAAAATTTGTTGTGTGAATTGTACTTGCATAATTATGTTGTTCCTAATGACCATGACTAGAATCCATTGTTATACATTGGGGATATTCACTTGAGGGCATTCATGTCATGGATCCAAAATGAAATCAGATAGGGGCAACAATTTAAAATATACAGAGAAAGAGAACTCCATACCCCCTTGTCTCTAAGAGATGGACCAAGTAACCCTTCAAACATTTACTACACATGGCACATAATTCTTTATAATCCAGAGTACAAAAGTAGGATCATGCCTACAAGGGAGGAAGCATACCAGTAATATGAGCAGATAACTGCTACTACATGAAAAGCAGTATTGGCGCATATATCATAGAGATAGAATGATCTTCTAGATCAGTTAAAACAAGTTGAACCCCATTACCTACAAAATTACTATGCAACTTGCAAAATAAGCATCTGGTACATACATCTTGGGAGGATGAAGAAACACTATTTCCTTCCATTGATATTTCAGTCACCTATTTTGTTGTGTCCAGTGCCAAATTACAAAACCTATCATTATGATATAGATATAGAGAGGCCAAGGTGGGGCAAGTTGGAAAAAAAGCAAGGGTTCTACTAGGATCCAAATTGAGATACTGCAGATACTGACCAAGGATAGGCAACAATTGGTGACTTCAGAGCTTTGACAAGGCAAAGGAATAGAGTTCCCTCTGTTAGAGGACCAACAAATCATTAGGTTGGGGGGAGATGACGAGTCCAAATAATGGCTCAAATTTGATAGGGTTTATCATATATTTGCTATTGTTACCATAGACTTTAGCACCCAGTTATTGACACTCTTTATGTTATTTCCCTAAAATTATGAACCCTGGGCATGAGCTTATCCTTGTGACTTTCGATAATATTAACCTGTTATGTGATATATTTATGTTAATCTTACATGTGATTGAATGAATGTTATTCTAAGGTGATTATGGATACACAATTTTTTTGTCACACGCTAATGTTATTATACAGGTTTACATCAAGATGCAGATATAAATGAAGATTGCGAGGTAGAAGGAGTTCATGCCAACTGGTCGGTTTCTAAAAAAGTCAAAAAGATGGTCATTAAAGAGGTCAATGGAGGTAAATTCCCATCTCGTGTGGAAGTTGTAACTTACCTTTAAATGATCATGTCTTTTAGTTGAGAAAACCTAGGGGGTGTTGTTATGCTGGATCCTTGTTGAGGCGAGTCTACTTTGACTAAATATGGTGCATGCATAACTTCCTCCCCCTTTTTCATGCTTTCAATAAATGGCACCCTCCTATTCTTTTGGAGTCGATTGCCTAGTTAGTTAGGAATTAGTTAGAAAATTTTCTCCTATAAATAATGGTTAGATGCCCCTTTTCACAAGGTTGGATGTTCTAAGATTGTACTTCCATTTTTAGTTTCAAGTAATACAGTCTTATTGTTGATATGATGTAATCATGCTTTCAATAAATAAAATGATACTTTGATTTGTTGCATCTGAGTTAGCTTAGGGAAGACTCATTCAAGGGGGATCACTTGGTGAGAATTCCATCCATTTAGTTTAATAGTTATTTTATGTTTAGTAATTAGTTTCGGTCTCAACAGTTGTCTGTTCCTACAGCCATTGGAACACTGTTCTATGATTGTTCCTGCAACCAAGGAAGACATAGTAACTTCCTGTCTGTTCACTGAGATTTTTATTTTTGTCATCCATTTTCAGTTTAGTTGTTGATATTCAGTTTAGTAGATAATTCATGCTCAGTGCTTATGCTAGTTCCCTTCCAACATTTTATTCTCAGTACTATTTCCTTTCTAGTTGTAGGATAAGGATGACTACAATTGAGTTATAATGCACATACTATGTTGACCCATTTCAAGTTCACGTCCTTGGGTTGACAATGAAATGAACCTTCATGATGAGAAAGATAAATACTTAGTGCAAATATCTAATCTCTAAGTTATAGCTTTAGGGGCTTAGTTATTGAACCATTAGAGGAGGCCAATATAATACACCAACATTCCTTATCTATTTGGGTTACACTAAGGATAAATTCATTAGCCAATGAGAATATGTTTTCTAGTCACTAAGGTACAGGTTTCATATGGGATATGGTCACTATTGTCCTTGTGAAGAATAATGGAGTTAATATGATTATGAGGTGTAGCTCTTTAAGAGAGAGTATGCATGAAAGCACACAATCTCTCCTTGTATATTAGTTTGAACCCTCGATGCAAAGTCCAGTATGGACAAGATTGCAAAAGGTCATGCTTTGAGGGAAGAAATTGCTTTGTTATTACTAGGAATATTTCTCCTTTGTTTACATGATGAAAAAATAAAAGATAGAGCATTTATTTGATTATATATGTATCTCTATATGTTTAAAATTATTAGACAATGATTCACAAGCGGGGAAGTATGTTACATCCCGTTTCATAGTTACCGAATTACTTTTACCATTATGAGTGAAATGTTGATAATTGTAAATTGTGACTTTAATATGTTTGATTAGGTGAATGAAAAACATGAATATGCAATAAGATGTTAGTGATTTCAAAAGAATGAATATGCTTTAAATTGATAGAATGCTATATATTGCAATGAGAATGTTCTAAATGCTTTGTTGATAGAAATGTATTATTATGCAAAATGGATTTATTATGAATGTCTAACTACCTCGGTGTTGAACTAAGCTGGATGCAGGGACAAATTCAATCCTCCAGAAGGGAGGGGAAGTATCACTCAGGAGAAGTGATTGTTCAAGTAACCCTTAATGAAACCTAATTGAGCTTATACACACTCACTCTTAGTTGGTTAAAACAAGTCAGTAGCTTGGAAAACGAGTAAGTGCCTTAGGTCATAGTCTTGACTTGTTGAATAATTGAGTAGTCATCCTTAGTTAAGATAGGTTGTTTTCTTGAAGTGAATGACTTTGTTTTTATTCCATGGTTTCTTGGTCATTCATAATTTGAGTTATATGTTGAGTCTCTTTAATAAGTTTGAGTTCTTCTGCATGTATCAATCAACGATTATATATGTACATATATATATATTTGTGTGTGTGTGTGTGTGGAACAATACTCATGCATAGCGAATGTATACATGCATGTCTGCATAAAAGAAATAATAATTTTGTGTACCATGCACGAATACATTGTATGCATTGAGATGTCAGCTGGACACATATCATGTGCACATATATGTGTATATGCATTTGGTATATATATAATTGTCAATCGGTGGGATAGTGAATATATATGTTTAAATATCAAAGAAATATATATATATACACTAATATATGGTACGCAAAAAAAACGTACATACATATAAAGAAATATATATAATATTATTATCGAAAAATTTGAAAATATATAAATACGTGTGTATATGTTTATATATATACATGAAGTATCATTTTGTGAATTATGTTAAAATATGATTATAAACATTTGAATATAGAATGGTGCATCTATGAGATGATGAGTATATACATATATATATTCATATATATATACTCTAATATATTGTATATATATACATATATATTATATGTAAAATATATACATTATATAATGTTAATTGATATTACCAAAACAATGCATGCTGGCTTGATGATCCATTCCCATAGTTTAATACAAGAGTTTGGTAGCATAATATATATGTATGGTGCAACTTATATTAAGTAGTATATGGAAATCCATAGTGGTGGGTGGATGTGAGTTAATGAGCCACACATAGACTTCCATAAGGCAATGATGGAAGTATATTATATATGCAAGACTTCCTTAAAATATGATAAGCATTGGAATTGATATGCATCAATAGTCATTATACAACATATAAAGTGCTTTAAAACAGTGCACCAGTCCTTTAATGTGCATCGAATGACTTGCTAATGCAACACATTATGTTTGAAGACTCAGCCAAAGGTTTTATGAGATATTTGAAAGGTGTTTAGTTACTGACTTAGTCTTAGCAATAAAACACTAAAAGCTGACATAAGGTTATAGCTAAAGTAATCATATGTGAAATTCATCAACCAAATAGGAAGTCTATTGCCCCAAGTTGATTTGTTGTTAGTAAACATGTACTAGAATGAATTAGTCAATACATATCATATAATAGGTGGTCGATCTGCTGAACTATTTTGCTGAGTATTGACTTGAATCTTTGCCACCTTTCTTAAATATTGCTGAGTTGATCGGTGTTGTTGAGAAGTGTTGATTTCCTTAGCATGCTTATAGGCATCAAAGTCTCTAGTTTTTGTATAAATAGGTAAGCTATTTTCCTCATTTGGACGCACGACATACTTGCATTTTGTTGTTTTTATATTAGAGATATAAGTATTTAGAGTTGAGAGCAATTTGTGAGTTTATAGTGAGGGTGTTATTGTGAGATATTTATGTGAGTGAATTGGAGTATTGAAGAGGAGCTTAGCAAGCTGATTTTGGAGACGAATGAAGTAGAAAACTAGTTTGATCAATTGGATTTTAGCGTTCACAAGCATGTGGTATTTATTACTTTTATACCTTAAATGTTTTTGAAACGATTGAGTGTTGTTGTTGGCTTGTGTAAAATGCATTGATTTGTTAGAAGAAAGGAAAATAATTATTATTGTTATAGTTGTTGAGGCTTTTATTTGAGTGATTGAACATACTCCATAATAATGAGTGAATGAATATACTAATATTACTATGACAGATAGAGCCTATATTTCTTACTAAGTTATTCATTTTTATGTATTCCATGTTATGGAATAGGTAATTATGATAGTATTAAATACTACATCAAAGAAAGAGCTTTTATAGGCAATGCTTAGTTGAAGAGTCAAAATAAGGAAATTTTTGAATTTCTTGATAAATGTGTCATAAGTGCATATATGAGGTAACTTTTTTGATAGCATATTATGCTAGGTAAACCCTAGTGATTATTAAGGTTAGCAAACATGACATTAATGTTGGTATGAAAACATATCATTGTGGATAGGATATGATGACATGCAATCCATGTTGTGGGTCTCTACTTGATGATCACTTGACCAATGTTTTATTTGATTATTGACTGAAAACCCTAGGTTGGGAATAACCTAGTGGGTTGGGATATTTACTTTATTGTCATTTGGTACCATAGCACATAGGTTGTGACTAACCTACATGGTCAGACTATTCATTGATTTGATGATTTTATCCAAGGATAAGGGTAAACTAAGGATGGGATTACCTATGTGATTAAGTTGATCACTTGAATTTGGCAGTATCAAAGTCATCGTCTAGTGTTAATAAACCCTTCTTTGTTCGTACAAAACCATTCGTGAAGTCTTTTAATTGATGGAAATCTACTTTTTGGGTAGTCTTTTATTGATGAGTATACACTCTTGAATAGTCTTTTATTGTTGAGACTATACTTTTGAATGAGTCATTTATTAGTATGATTATTCTTTTGATTGAGGGTCATTTGTTGGTAAGATTATAAGTTTCAAGGGAAGTCATTTGTACTTTTAATTTGAGGTTATTTATTGGAACTTTTGAATGAAGTCATTTAATGTTGAGATAAACCATTGATTGGGGACTTTTATAGTTGGGATCATACCTTTGGTACTAGAGCCATTCAATGATGTGATGTTATGTTATTTGGTTACTCGATAATTAGAGTTATTTGAGTTAGTAGATATTGATAGAAACAAGGTTGGATTGAGATAGTCACAATCTCAATGCTCTGAGTCCCTGTCTTGAGAACTCCTAAGGTGTTAGTTCATTCACCCTACAACCTATAGGTCCTCTGCTATTGAGGCACCCCTGGTTCACTTACCAACCCTGCTATCATTACAAATTTGCTGCTACCAAGCAATTCTTGGTGCTCCTTCTCACATTCTCCATCTAGCCCTTAATGCTCTTAAAGACTAGCTGATCTCCAAATGTTTACAAATCTTGTTGCAGGGGTGTGAAAAGCTTCCATGGCTTCCAAAATCATTTTCCTAAAGCTCCTAATCAACCTCCATTCACAAACTCTCCATCTCTTTCAAGAAAATGCTTTTCTTGGTTTTGAAAGGCTAGTAGCCTTAAGCCATAATTAAGTCTTTGAAACAGAGTCAAAATGAAATTTTGATCAAAACCAACCAAAGGACCTATCCTCTTTGCTTAGGGAATGTATTTCACATGCTATACCTTCAAGATTTCTAGGGTTTCAGCACTGTACAGGCCACACTCCATCCAAATGCAAAAGGAGCCAAGAACACTAGGGTTTCAAAACTGTTCAGAACCAGTTTAGGACTGGTGAAAAGTTCTTCATGAAAAAAGACTATTACGGGCTCTTCCTTGTCACCATGCAGAGCCAAGACACTCCCCTAAATCCTCAAAAAATAATCTTTTAAAAATGTTCAATCCCCTGCAAATTATTCACGCTGTCCTCAAGCTTTTCCTAGCCGGGTTCTCACTGTCTCGCCTAGGAAAAGTCATTTAGCATACTTTTTGGAACTCTATTGACTCCTACTGCTAACCTATGTACACTAAAGGAGATTAGCCATGTTCCCAATGTTCCCATGCTTCTTGGTACGGTGGGAATGCGGGCTAAAGCTCCTTCTTTATTCCATTTACCAGTCCAAACAACAAATAAGATAAAATACATAATTTACAAGAAATAAAGAAAGCGATGTAACAACTATTCAAATGGTGCAAACAGAACTTCCAGAGGCTTAATACATGCTGAAATAATCCACAAAAGGCCTCATTTAATCCATGCAAGCTGCTGCTACAGAAAACAAAACAGAAAACAGAGTTTTCCATGCCAAAATTGCTCTTTTTCTTTATTTCCTCTTGAAAATGCCAACATAAAAACTTCTAACCTCTTCCCAGGTCGATAAAGAGTCTTTTTCATGACTCCAAAACTGTTAGGTTTCATTAGGTTTCACGTTTTTAACCAAGAATGGCAAAAAAGCATGCAGTTTGAAAACACAGTGTGTTTTCGAACTTTTTACAAAAACATAGGAAATGGCCACCAAAACATTTCCTAATTTATTCTAATTTTTTACCTAAGATCCAAAAGGTCCTCATACACATTATTAAAGGTGTTTGAGACCTTTCCAAAACATCAAAAAGAAATTTAAAACAAAAACCTTCTAGATAAGGTTGTAACTAAGCACTTAGGCAAGTGCTCCTGCACCAGATATGTTATAAACATAAAAGGAATAGGTTATTCCTGTGGTTAAAGATTACCTCATTAAGGGATTTCCTATGAATAGTGTATAACAATCTTGAGATAAATTGAGCTAGGGAAGTGTATGTGATCTAGGATGACTTTTTATATGAAACTTTGGCCAAATTAGTGTAATTTTCCACTGGTTATATTGTCAATTTCATTGTGTACCTTTTATGCATGCTAGTTCATTATTTCCATACAAGTTAGGATGCATAGAAAATCTAGTCATGTAGGGCACAACCCTGAGATTAGAAAGGATATTTTTTATGGGGGTTTTCCAACCAATCTCTTCGTAAGAGGGTAGGGCTATCTTTCAATATATGGAAGATCTCAAGGGACCACATTTGAGTCTGTGGTTGGCAAAAAAGTTCTTGAGTGATGCTTCTCCTCATTAGTTGGTAGCCGAGGTTTGGGGATGTTTGCACCAATATTGGGGAAAACTAGAATGATTGCACCAAGGAACGGGGTCATGTAGAATGTATGCACCAATGCAAGGACATCAAGACCAATTTGTGTTCTATTACTTATGAAGCTCAATAGATCCATGTATGTTCTCTTGTATTCATTTTTATGGAGGAGATGTTATCTTGAGACTTTATATATGCATTTTTTTGGAAAGAGACTAATATTCAATTATATATGCAAATGGAAGTTTGGAATATGTGTTATTTCAAATGTGCACATACTTATTGAATTACAAGAAAAAATTTATTGCTGTATGATGGCATTGTGTATTATTCACTTTTGGTTAAAACATTGGTAATTCTTTTGAGTATAATAATAGGGTTGTTACAAAGCCCTTAGTAATCTGGAAAAGGTTTTAAAGAGATGTAAAGAACATAATTTATCCCTTAGTAATGAAAAGTGCTTTATGATGGTGACTTAGGGAATTGTTTTAGGGAATTTCATATCCAGTGCAAGGATTCAAGTTGATCCACATAAGATATAAAATATGTCTACATTACCTATTCCACAAAGGCAAAGAGATGTTAGAAGCTTCCTTGGCCATGCAAGCTATTATAGGAGGTTCATTAAATACTTTAGTAAGATTGTTGCACCATTATTTTTTCTGCAGACTAAGTACACATAATTTGATTGGAAATCAGAGTGCCAACATTCCTTCGAAGGACTGAAGAAAGCCTTAACACAAGCACTTGTTTTGAGGGGTCCAAATTGGAACTTACCATTCCATATACATACTGATGCTTCAATTTTTTCTATTGGAGTAGTTTTGGGTTAGAAAGAAGGTAACTAAGAATATGCAATTTACTATATTAGCAAGAATCTTCATGGAGAAAAGATAAATTATACTGTTACAAAGAAGGAGATGCTAGCAATAGTGTATGCCATCAATAAATTCAGGCATTACATCACTGGTTATGCATTTTTTTTCCACACAGGCCATAAAACTATTAGATATTTAATGAACAAGATTGCAACAGGGGGCATACTGATTAGATGGCTACTACTTCTACAAGAGTTTGATATCACAACAGTGGAAAAGCCTGGTAAGGTTAATGTAGTAGCAGATTTTCTATCAAGGTTCCTAACACAATTAACAGAAGGGGTAGTGGATGACTCATTTCCATATGAGCACTTGTTTTCTCTTAATATACATTTACCCTAGTATGCTGACATTGCAAACTATTTAGTGATAGGGAAGATTCCACCACACTTTTCTCCAAGGGAGAAGAGACATCTAGTACATAAGTGTTTTCCATACTCTTGGATATTTGGTTACCTATTCTACACTGGCTCTAACAATATTATGAGAATGTGCATAAGGGAAGATGAAATATTTGATATCATGAAGGATTACCATGATGAACCATGTGGGGGTCACTTTGCAACAAAAGAACAACATTCAAAATCCTCACAACTAGTTACTATTGGCCAACTTTACACAAGGATTCTATAAAATATACAAGGAGTTGTGATAGATGTCAAAGAATGGGTAAGCCAACAAGGAGTGATGAAATTCCATTACAACCACAGTTAACACTAGCTCCCTTTGACAAATGGGGTCTAGACTTTATTGGGCCAATATCACCTACTTCTAACAACAAAGAGTACATTCTAATTTGTATTGATTATTTGACTAAGTGGGTGGAAGTGAAGACATTACAATTTTCTAGAGATGGAAATGTGGCTATATTCTTGTATGAGGACATTTTCACTAAGTATGGAGTACCTAGGGAGATAGTGACTGACCAAGGCCCATAATTTACTTCAGACCTCATTACTAAATTAGTTGAAGAATATGAAATTTGGCACAAAAATTCAACACCTTATAACCCTCAGACCAATGGCTAGGTGGAGGTTACCAACAAAGAAATTGAGAGTATTCTAACTAAGACAACACAATTACATAGAAAATATTGGGTTGCCAGATTACCAAAAGTAGTATGGGCATATAGAACAACTTGGAAAACAACAACTGGTTTCACACCCTATGAGCTGGTATATGGGAAAACAATAGTCCTCATCATAGGATTTGAGTACAAGACATTAAGAACAATAGTAGAGTTAGACATGGATATCACAACAACTCAAAAGGAGAGGTTATACCACTTAAATGGGCTAGATGAAATCAGGATGGAGGCAATCCATCACATGGAGATAGTACAAAATCAGAGGACAAAGTGGCATGACCAATACATCAAGACAAAGGAATTTAATGTAGGAGACTAGGCCTTATTGTATGATTCAATATATAAGGATTTTAAAGGGAAACTCCAATCTAGGTGATTGGGACCTTATGAGATTAGCCAACTCTTTCCTAATGGAGTAGTAAAGTTGCACACCATAGATGCAGTAAGGTTCTCTCTCTTGGTCAATGGCCACATATTAAAATTTTATAAGAAACCAGTACGGAAGGAAGATTTTCTTCTTTCTCTCATTCAATAGTATGATACTCTCAGTGATCTAGATACAAATTTTGAAACACAAAATTATGACTCAACAACAACAGATGTACTGAGTTCTTTAGGTGACTTAGTGATTGAGCTACACAACTCAACGTCTGAGATCACTCAGGTCTAATTTATTATTCCACCTCACATGCACACACAACATAGTTACAATGATGTGCATACTTTTTCTAGAGGGACCTGTCTTATATATACAACTGTCAACATTTAGTAAGGGCCCCATTATAATAGGGACCTATAGCAAAAAAGCTATCACAAATCAGATGGGACTTGATGCCAAAGGTACCCTCAACATCATCTAGAAGGAAATTTAAAACAAATTAGTGCCATATTAATTGCAGTTTGCACCTTTTTCACCTCATTTCCCTCACACATGCAACATAAGTCTAATTAAAATAAGTACCCACAACATGCTTATTTTACTTCACGTTGCCAATTCAAATTTTACACCTTTGAACTGTCACATCACTAACTATCATCCATCTATTTTGTTTCATTACATCACACCTGCCACCTCATCATCCATTCACCTCCAATTACATCTTGTCACATCAAATCATCCTATAGATACATTTTATTTAGCTCACATGCACGACGTTTAGTTAATCACCTCTGACAGGTACACAAAGTACATTACCATAATTTTCATGGATTTCTTAACACTTTCATTATTTATTTCCATATTAAATTAAGCATGCAATATATTCATTACGTTTATTTCCATATTTTCTCATGATACCTTCACCTATCATGAGTTGAAGTGAGGTCATTTCAAACCTTAGGGTTTGGGGAGGGTACAATATAAGCCACTTTTTTTTCACCACCAAAAAACCAAATACAACAAACAAACATGACTTACAAACCCATTTTGTCCTAAATTGCATCTACCTTTTGTTGCTAATTCAATTGCCAATTACCTAAATCTTGTGATTTTGAGCTAATTAAAACCAAATTTTAAGTTGATACAGAGGAAAATAGGGAGTTGTAGTGAAGAGTGCATGTGAAAATAGCAGAGTAAGAGAAGGGTTTAGGGGTGGTGAAGTGGAAATTGAGCTGAATTTCTAAGGTTAGAACATTGAGCAGAGGTAAAGAGATTCACCAATGGGAGGTGATGTTATTAGGAGAGAGCCATCGACACCCAAGCATTTATTAGAAGATGCAATGGTATTTCCTATCTTCACAAGAGTTGGTTGGTTGGATTATTTTCTCAAGTTGATAGAATTTGACAATGACATAATAAGGAGATTTTTAGCCACATTGGAGCATGATGAAGTAATGGTAAAAGGGTTGCCAGTAGATGCATCTGAAGTAGCAATAACAAAAGTATCTGGTTTTCCTAGGACTAAATCCGAGTTTCCAATTTGAGTAGATGCAGTGGTTGCAGAGAAGAAATTTTGTGAGTGAGGAGAAAATTTGGATTCATTGTCCCAAGGTACAAAAATACTTTCTCTTCCATGTATTTGGGCCAACTGTGCTTCCTATGTTATTAGTTACCTTGTGATGGTAGAAAAAATCTTCTATATACTGAAATTTCAAATTACTTAGTTATCTTTGCCATAATAGACTAGTAAATGTACCCAATTTCCTCTACAATATGTTAAAAAGGATGGCATTTAAATATTAGAGGAAATAGAGTGATACAACTTTATCACATCATTATTTAATAGCTCCTACAGTACCTGAAACCCTAGATCCAGAAGTTTCACCTATAGGAGGAAGTTCTCCTTTTTCACCTATGGCTTCACTTACCCGTAGCCAAGGTGATATTGAAGAAAAAAATGTGCCAGAATCTAGGCCACCAGTAGTAGAAGAAATTCCATCTTCCTCCAAACCACCTAAATACAAGAAAAGAAGGGGTAGTACATCTACAACATCCAAACCTTCTAAAACATAGACGAAAAAGAAGGATGTTAGAAGAAGAAACCTACACCTAGACGTTTAGGCTGATTGAAAAAGCAAGGTGTTATAAGGGGGAGTGTGGAAACACCAGAAGAAGAGACAAAGGGAAAGGAACAACAGGAAGAGGATGTGATGTTGGTTTAAAAATACTCAAAAGGGAAGGGAAATACCCCTGGAAATGTGCATACACCTGCAAAGAGGAAGAGGTATGCATCCACCACTTTTGATTCAGACTCAAAAGATGCATTTGTTGCCAAGAAAACACAAAAGAAAACCCCAGATAGTACTATTCATGGAGAATATGATTGTACAGGGGGTAGTAATGAATAGTTTTTGGAAATAGAGGAAATTTTATAGAGGATAGAAATGCTAGAAAGGAGCTTTAGGAAGCTCCAGAAAGAATTAAACATCTAGAAGAACTAGTGCAAAGTTATGAGAAGAGAGACAAAGAAAGGGAGACAAAAATACAAGAATTGTAAGAGAAGCTATAGACATATAGCCATGGTGAAGAGCTGGACCTATTGGCACAATTGGCCATGACCAAAATAGGGGATGGAGAACTTGCAATAGAAAATTAGAAACCTTCTACAATAAAAACCCCAATTCACCACACAAATTTGTCTCTTGGTTATCAACTATGGAAGGTCACTGATGAATTCCCATAGGAGAAAGAAAAGTGGAGAATGGAAAAATAAACTTTAATCGCAAAGCACACCAAAGTGTTGGAGGGAAAGGACACTGAATTGAGTAAAATGGAAGTTAGAATGGAATAAATAGTAGATAAGGCTTCCCAAATTATCAGGTGTAGACCTCCAACTAGAACATATGCCCTATTTCTCTAGGAAAAAATCCTAAGTTTTCAATTTAGCAAGCTGATTATCAACAAACCAGTTTTTATGAGTGGAAGTTTGAATTTCTCCATGTTTTTGTTGATGCTATCCTTGATGAGCAAGACCAACTGTGTGAATACTATTTGCACAATTATGTGGTTTCAGAGGGTGCACAATGGAATCCCTTAATGTTTGTAGGGGATTTTCAGGTAAGAGCTTTAGCATCCTATTTTAGAAATGAACAATTTAAAGGTGAACTCATGGCGGAGTATACAAAAAGAGAAAATTTAGTTGCATTTCTAGTGAGGAAAGAGTCCAAAGATCTTGATGAGATAGTAGATGAATGGTTACAAATCTTGAAACACAAGGGTGCAGAAAGGAAAATTATGAAGGTAAGGATACATGACTACAATATAATGAGACACTGGAAGTTGGCTTAGTTCAAAGTTTTTATAAATATGTATAGGAAAGGTGGGATAGTTTGACTCCAGAGCTGCAAAGGTAGGAGCCTTGTTTAGTGCATAATTTCATAACTATGATTGAAAGAGTGAAAAGGTATATGGATATTGTTGTTTATCAAGCAACCAAATGGTTACCACTCATGTTCAAACCACCTATGCTCCTTTATCTAGTCCCACATTGGACAAGAGATAGGATGAATGAATGTGAGGAGGCTGAGAAAACCAGAATGAAGAGACTTGTAGTTTACAGAGGGTTATACCTAAGGCATATCAAGGGAATAAATACTGTCATGGACCTTAGGGAGATTACACTACTTTACAATATGAACCCCTAGTGCATTTTGCTTGAGGGAAAGCAAAATTATAGTTGGGGGGAGTGATGAGTCTATTTAATAGTCCATTTCTTGATGTTTTTATGAATGCTTTCAGACATTATTAGACAATCCTTTCATACATATTCCTATGTTACGCTATCTTTTTATGCTTATTATACAACCTTGGACCTGAATTATAGTAATAGAAATATAGTTATGATATAGTAGCCCATTGCATGATTTATATATGGATATGTATGGAATGTGGTTGGAATTCTATGTCTAATCATGGTAGTTAGATTTGTGTATGTGTTTTATGGATTAACCTCTTACAACCCAAGAATACATTGTAGCTTATAACAACTAAAAGTTGTAGCTTGTAGCAAAAGGAGGACTTGGACAACGAAATAGGGGAAGTACCAGAACAAGCTGAGTGTACTAACTACCGTGTGGAGACACTTAATGGAGTTAGTCACACATCATTATGATAGTCAACAAGGCGCTGAAGATGAAGAATTCTTCCATTGATAGGATTCTGGATAACTAATTATGTGTTCTACATGCAAATTTGTTTTATAGAGTTTTAATCCCATTCGAACTCTTGTTTCTTTTTAGTTGCATTTTGAATAATTCAATCTTAATTACATACTCTGATATCTAGGGAGTTATAGTTAATGATTTCAATTAAGAGTTGTGTTTAGAATAAAATACCCCATGCTTGTATATAGCCAGTGTTTGAGTCTTTAGATAGTTAGTTGGTTAAGTATTTTGTTATCAATTACTTTTTATTTTTCAATTGTAATCTATAGATATGTTGATTGTTCAAAAATGGTTTTCTTGAATACAATATTTGAGCAAGATTTTATGTTATCTTTTGGAATGCATAATGAATGAAGTTCAAGCTCATATGGATGTGTAGAATTTGAGATTTAGATTTGGTTTTAGTTAAGTGAAGACAACCACTTGAGCAGGCCACTCAAGGTAACTGTTCTTCACTACATTTATAGTTGTTTTACTTTTGTTCTAAGTAGTTATTTTTGTTTATCATTACTTCATAAATTGTACATGGAAGTTAGAATAGATTCTCATATTTTGATTATTATTAATGATTGTTCATGTGCATGAATGCAATCAATTGACTTGTAGTACTATTTGATGAGGTAAAAATAACCTCATCAATATAATGAACTAAATACCTTACCTCACATCTTCCAGTTACCTCTACCCTTCCAATTTATTGTCTTTAGGATTAATAATTACTTTCTTTTTTTGAAAAAGTGTACAATCTTTATTTCTTGAAATTAGTTGAAATAAGCTAATCCATGCTAATGTAATGGTTTAGTTTCTAAGTATTTTACAGGTTAATCAACACAATTAGTCATCATGCCAGCCAAGTGGATCCCACGTAGACTTCAACGCAATTGAAGACAAGCACTAGAAGAATAGGTGCTGGAACTTTAGGGGAATGCATGGTGGATTGAGTTTTTGTAGTTTTCTGTTATTTTTAGTTTGAAGACTTTATGGATCAGCTCGAGCCCTTTAATGCTTTATGTTATGGACTTTAAGTCCATTAGTTTGTTAAAATCAGTTAAAGACTTTTTCAGTGGTAATCTTTACCATCTAAAATATAGGATTTTGTTAGCTGTTTCTATATAAATATGTAATCATTAGAAACAATGATATACATAGAGATACCATTATGCTGTCACTATGTTTTTTGAGTTATACTTTCAATATAAATAAAATGAGTTTTTCCCATCACCTTTTGAGTTATTGAGTTTTGTGAATGGAATCATTTTGAATGGAGTAATCTTGAAGTTACAAAGTGTATGTGATTTGAGCTAAGCTTAGGAGCACCCGAGAGCTGGCCACTCGAGGGACTATAGATTAGATAGATAAGTATTTTAATTTTAATTCTATTGTTTCCATTTTGTGAATGATAAATGTGAGTGAAGCTTATTTTCTTGTTTTGAGTTTTGTTAAGATTAATCCTGCAGGTTTTAGTTGAGTATGTAATATTTAAGTTCTATTGGCTGAAGTTCTGGAGCACCTACTTTCATTTGTTAGTTTCAAGTTGTTAAGTTGTTTTTTGTTAATTGTTAAGTTTTCATTGTTAGTTAGATTTTTCATAGTTTCTTTACAAGTTTTTCCTCTTCAACAATTTACATGCTTTCTAGTTTAATTGTTATGCCTTTTAGATTAATAATTTCCTACTTTCTAGGTAAATGGTAAATCCTGTCTTCTAAATTAGTGGCATCTTAGTTTAAATTTCATTTTAGCTGTTCTAAACACCCAAAAAATTTGAGAGAGATAGTTAAGATGCCTTCTATTGCATATATCCTTCAAACACTACCCGATAGATATATTAATGCATTTATCAACTAAAGAGATAAGACCTAATGACAGTCTATCACTCTAAAGGATAGATTAAGTTTAGTCACTAGTTTTGAATAGTTCTAAGTTAGTTTTAGTAATTCTAGGCACGTTAATAGTAATTCACCTACAAATTATGCTATAGGCACTTGTAGCCATTAGGGTCAGTTTACTTCTTTCACTGTTATGTGTTTTTGTGATTTTCTAGCAAGTAGAATACCTTTAATAGGATAACCTAGGTAACCTCATGTCTTTTAAGGAACATATAGTGCAGTACCATCATAAGTTTACAAACCCTGGTTGACAAATTAATGAAGTCTTTACAATGTTGAGTGGACTATTTAGCTAGTCATCCCTCTAAATTGTGTGGTTTCTACCAAGTTTACAAAACACTAGTTTAGAATCTACACCAAGCTAAGGGATGTGTGGGTAAATGAGTTAGTTGGAGAAGATTATGCCCTAAAACCAGAATACCAAAACCTAGTTGTGAAGAAATTGGATGTATGACAATGGTTTCTGAATTTTTGTGATGATGACAAGTGGGTTAGAATGGCATTGAGAAAAATACATGATAAATTTGTTTGGATTGATATTTCTGGATTGACAACCAAAGATGTAATTATAGAGGAGGGGGGAAACTACTTTGAGACCCTAGGTCATGGTAGTGTCTTAAGCAACAAATTGCCCTGATCTACCTCAAGCTTGCTAAGTGATTCAGAAAGGTTGAGTGCTTAGGGTTGAAAATGAAGAGCAATCTAGTTGCTACTATCCTTTTGCTAACCCAAATGTTTTAGGAAGTCAAGTGGGCCAATTCCCAAAGTTCAATCTGCAACTTAGATAACTCACTGCTTGAGGATGATAGTGCAAGACACGAACTCCAACACAACACACTGGTGTCTTAGTGGGGCACTGGTATCCGTGCAGATAGATAACTTCTAAGATAGATGAAAAAATTGAAAATGCAACTAACAAATTGACTAAGAGATCTTATGCTATACCATAATGTAAAGGAAATATAGAAACAAAGTGTACACCAAGAAGAATACTTTAACTAGATACACTTGAATTGACAAAGGAAGGATGAGAAGATAGTACTGAACTTTGTGCAACTTGATTCTTCAAATAACTCCAACCATAAAGTACCTACACATAGAAGAACGAGAAAATGTTGGGGCTGTGTTTAGAGGACTACCTTAGTCAGTCCCCCACTTTAGTGTTTCCACCTCCATAGATAGCCAGATAGAAAAAATTGTATAAAAAGATGATAAAGAGAGTGTAGAAATGGAAATACCAAGCAATACTCAAAGTAAAATGTGCTGAAATATAAATACGATAATGCAAAGGTGAATGAAAATGGTGAATATCACCTTCTCAACCATGTGCTCTCAAGGAAAATGGAGGAAGGAGAAATCTTGCAAGCTCTCCAAAGGCAACACTGTCGCAACAATGCAGAGGAGCCAACAAAATAGTTCAACTTGTAGCTACAATGGAGGTGATGGTGAAACTTGAAGGAGTTGAAAGTGAGTGTGTAGATTGAAGCCAAGAGTGAATTGATCCTAGAAGCTAAGTAGAACGAATGTTTTAGCAATTTGAAGGAAAATGGAGGCAAACAACCTGTTTGAATTTAGTCAAGGGAGAAACAAATTTTACACTTCACATCCAATGGAGGAGTGTAACACCTATGTAGATTCTAGAGGTAGGAATCCTGTCAAGATGGGAGTGCACCACATAGACATCCGCATGTCATGCTAGCATCCCTGACATAAATTCCCCCACTGACACACAAATGAGTTTCCAAGTGGATAGGGAAAGGTGGTCGGTGTATGGATTGCATCATCAAATTTAATTCTCTAAGGTAGAGGGTAATGTAAATGTGGAATTTGATTAGGGGTGCAAATTCATGCCATTATAGTAATTAGAGAGGATACAGGTCTATGCTCCATCAGGCCTATTCTTGTATTGAAATTTGTTAAGAATGAAGTGGTGATGGAACATACAAGTGCAACCTATGATAATAGAGATTTAATTTTTAATACCATCATAAATCCAGCTGTGAGGTATGCATTAATGCTAATAGGATATAAAATCTAATTTACAAACATGGAAAACTCTATATCTACCACCACAATCAATGTGGCATATGAGATGGTAGAAAGCGGAGTTGATTATGACCTTTTTGAATTTCTAAGACAAAAATTGATGGAAAATTTGAAGCAAACAAAGGAGAAGAAGTATGCATTCAAATATGGAACTTTGATAATATGTCTTCTTTTCTATTTCTTGAAGGAGCTTCCCATAACAAAAGGTTTGACCTGGCTACAAGGGAGACTTGTAGCTCATCAAATCAGTGATTTCATGAGAAGTATTGGAGACATAAAGGCACAAGATGAGGCACTAACTACCTTATTTGCAGTTTTCCAAAAGAGGATGCATGCCAGGGATATAATTCCAAGAAAAATAGTTGAAAGGTACAAGAACAACATCACATTTTTGGTGTTAACAAACCAATGCATCATGGAAGTAGTAGACCCTATATATGTGTGAATCCCTCAATTGGGATATGAGGTAATTGAGGAAGAACTAGTTGGTTTAGCTGATATTTGTTAAAAAGTCCTAAGGATACAACCAAGGCAAGGTATGGAACATATGAAGAGAAATCCTTGGAGGTGCATCTAATGTAGAAGAAACCAAAGATATAGAAGAAGGTTAAAAACACGGTTGATAAGGATGAAAAGTGTAGAGTATAAGCTAATGTATTGTAAAATTGGGAGAACCTACACAATTCAGATATTTAACTAACTGAATAGTCCACTCAACATTGCTCAAGAATACATTAAATTGTCAACCCAAGGTTTGTAAGCTTTTGATGGTGCAACATTATATGTGCCTCCAAGGACTCAAAACTACTTAAGCTACCCTAGAATCAAGTTATTCTACTTGCTGGAAAATCACAAAATTACAAAAAAATAAAAGACAACCAAAACTAGTGGCTACGAGTACCTATAACTTAATCTGTAACTGAACTATTACTAATGAAATGATGTTGTAATAACTCAAAACTGATAAAAACTAATGACAACTGAATTAACCTTTGGAGTACTACTGGTTAACCATTGCATGCATATTCATAAGCATTAATTAATAACAAACAAGATATGAGATTCTAGTTAACTTGCATATGATTCATGAATAAATAGAAAATTAAGTGAAGAACAATACCTTGAGTGGCCTGCTCAAGTGACTATTCTCACTTTAACTAAACCCAAGTCTAGCTAATAGATTCTACGCATCCTATGAAATTAACTCCATTCATTGCATATCATCATGAAAGATTACAAAGGATCTTTTTATAGATTGTACTCAATCATTCTGAATATTTTCATGTTTTGAAACTAAAAGTAACTGATAACATGAAAATGAAAAACCAACTATCCTACAGATTCAACCAACAGCTATACAAAAGCTTGAGGGGATCTTATTCAAAGCAACAACTTAACCAAAATCATTAAATCCACTTCTAGATATTTAGAGCATAGAGTTAAGATTGATTTATTCAACCTATAACTGAAAAGGAAAAGGAATCCTAATAGGACTAAAACTCTATGAAAACAAAATTGCATGTAAACATAAAACCATTTGTCAAAATCCCATAAGTGAAGAAGACCTCTTCTTCAACATTTATTAACTAGTTATAATAATGCACGTTCAACCTTCATCAAGTTCCTTTAATCAACAATGATTGTGTTCAACTTAACCTGGAGCTCCCCTATTTTGGTTTCCAACGTTCCTTTTTGCTACAGGTTCATCTTGCAACTATTGTGTGCCAAGGTTCCTCTTTAGCTACAAACAAGTTAATTTTGCAAAGCATGCACACAAGGATAACTATCATAATCAAAACATAGCATTCCATCAACATTCCATACATATCTTCATATAAATCATATAATTTATTAGTATTATAATCATAATTCCATCATTATATTTAAGGTTCAAGTTCAAGTCTACATAATAGTTATGAAAGGATAGTATAATGAAGGAGAATTGTCTAAATTTTTTATCTAAAAGTGTCTTAAAATATGTATAAAAACAATTGAAAATGATCTATTATCTAGACCTATCACAAAGGATATGGGTTTTACCATGGAGCAAGTCGAGCAACCAAGAGCAAAGGATAAGGGAGAATCAAGTGGTATAGGAGGATCAAGAAGCATAAAAAGATCTAGTAGGACTGCCACCACCCCTCCTGCTATCCAGAAGTCCTCCAGGACTAGAAAACTTGTTGGAGGAAAGAGAAAAACAACTAATAGTCCTCCGATAAAGGAGAAGTCTCCTCTAGTTATGTAGACAACAAGCTCTGAGAAGAATAAAACCCCTACAACAACACCCCCTACTAGGAAAAGAATGAAGCAAAAGGCAGCAAGAGAAAATAATATAAGTGTTAATGTTGAAGAAGAGGAAGAAGGACCCCAATTGGTCTGGAAGAGGAAAGAGGGTGCTTTATAGAGTGAAGCAGGTCCTAAAAATAAAAAAAGTTGACATAGTGGACACATCTAAGGAAGAGGAAATAGAGAAAGAAAAATAAGCATTTGTTATGCATATGTGATAGAAAATTGGAGAAGCCACCTTCGAAAAAGAAGAGTAGAGTAGAAATCAAGTAGAAGAAGGCTCCAGATGCAGAGGAGAAGCAAAAAAAAAACACTTCCAAAAAGAGCACGTAGTCCTATGAAAGTAGAAGCTCTTGTAAATGGGATGATACAACATGATATGCTTGAAGAAACTGTTGCTTTGTATAATGAGGTTGAAGACACAGATAAGGCCAAAATAGTGGATATGAGGAATATACAAGACAAGTTACCTACAAAGCTTTGGAAAGTGTTGGTAGAGATAAGACAAGAGGTGATTTATGAAGAGGCCAAGATGAAGGTCTATGCTCTTGAAAAGATAAAGGCTCCCCTGTCTATAGAGAATAAGGCCACATTGGCCCAATTATATACTAAGGAACTAAGGACAAAACAAAGAGTAACCACATTAATGAGCAAGGAAAATGATGACCATGAAATAATTTGAAAGGAGATTGTTGAGAATATTAGAGACCTAGGATAGAGACTAGGAATGACCCAAGAACACAAGGATCCTACATCAGAAGTTGAAGAAGAAGAGAACATTGATGCTTAATATGAGAATATGATAGATGAAGAGCATTTTTAGGACAATGTCCCTTTGGTAGTAGAAGAATCGACACAAGAGAATGAAGAAGCAAAAAATGATGTTGGAGAAGAAGCAACTAAGGAGGATACCTCTCCTCCTTTGAAAAACACACAAGAAAAACTAGAGATTCCTCCTTCGGTTAACCCAGATCAATCTGTAAAGGAAGTAAATGTGAATAAGGATGATGAAGAAGAGAGAGTTGGTGCGAATAAGGAAGATGAGAAAAATGATAAGGAGAAGGAAGGTGAAAAAAAGAATGAGGTTTCCTTTAGAGATGGAAGAACAAAAGAACAAAATCTAGTAGACTTCGACAATGAAGGGGAAAAGTACTTGAAAGAGAAAGTTGTAGAGATGACAAGGACTCCTGATGAATCCTTCAGCTCATCCGAGGACTCCTTGAAGAATTTACTGAGTATTCCTTGAAGAATTTACTGAGTATGTAGCTGAATTTCCAACTCATTGTTTCTTCACAATTGCTACGACTGCCAATGCAACAGGGAATGTGGACTTAGAAAATATTTCCCCACTCCACAAGCTATAGCTAGGAGATGTATTTAATGCATCTTCCTAGGAGATCATAGAGATGCATCAGAAGAGTGGAGAGTTAATGGAAGAAGCAGTCAAGACATTGCAAGAGGTCATGCTTGGAGAAAACATAGACACATCTCTTTCTGGTATGGAGAATTTGAAACTTTTAATTGATTCTTTTAAAGAGTATGCATTTGGACTTAGAGGAGAAGTGGAAAAAGAAGTTGAAAAGAAAATAAGTGATTAAAGGATGATGGAGATCACAGAGAAGTTTGCATTTGCACACAAAATTTTTTTAGAGAAATTGAAGGATGCACATATTTGTGTGGATGAGGTGAAAACCTTGTTCCAATAGTACATGAAGTGGCCTGAAGCCACACAAAGTATTAAAAAGGAGATGGACTCCATTGAGTCCTAGATCAACAATGCCTCTAGTGCATATGATCTGGTAGTAGAATTGGCTAGAGACACAAGGAACACCATTGAAGATTTGCATAAAACATTCTTTCAACTACATGAACAAAAGGAAAACAATATTTTGTAGTTTGGAGAGATAAGGGACATGGTAAATTCTAAGTTTATATCCATCTCAAATGCCCTATTGAGTGCAAATAAAGCTATATAGATGAATCTGGTACCTAACACTCTGGAAGAAGGAGAAGAGATATTGATGGAGTTTGAAACTCAATCTAGATTGCTTGGGGTCACAAAGAAGACATGGGGAGATGGAAAACAACATGGCAGACCCATGTGTAGAAGTTGCAAGCATCAACCTCCTTCGATTGACACATTTCTGATTTCTTTATGTATTTCAATTTTTCAGTTTTAGAATTATTTGTATATATGCAGAGTATATAGAGTAGTTTCCAATATAGTTTTTTGGTTTTTTTCTTCAGATGACTCAGGGGGAGTCCATTCATTCTTTTAGTTGTATACATATGCATATATTACTCAAAGGGAGATTCAGTATAGGTCAAAACAGTTGGAGTATGCACCCTTTGCCCTTGATGTCAAAGGGGGAGAATGTTTTGGAGATGTTTTACCATCAATGACAAGGGGGGAGATTGTTGGAATTTTGTCATTCATGTTGTTGTTGGAAACATGAATATGAGGGATAATAAAAAAATGTACACTACTATGTGTTGCAGTGTTGTCATTGATGTCAAATTTGTTTCTTGATGTGGAGATCATGGTACAGATCATTTTGATTGATTCTAAATTTTTTTGGATGTTTGTGGAAGATATTTTTGCAAAATGGTTTGATTCAGTAAAGTTGGTTGTGATGGAAAATTAACTAAGTATCAATTTAGCTAATTCTATTTAATAAAGCATTTAGTTTTTGGGTCTACACTAGTCCATGAATGAAGTTTTCACTTTGTGCTTCTAACATTATTTTGTTGGTGTTAGAGGCATCTTATTCCAAATTTCATCATGTTTTGGCTTTTGGTTTGAAAGATATAAGTAACACAAGTTCGGTATGGCAAGTTACAGTTATTCTCTGTACAATGCATTTGTGTGGGAGAGTTTGCACTTCTCCATGGATAAGTTTTTAGCTTTGTTCTTTTAAGGAAATATCGACAGGTGGCAGTGGAGCATGCATTCCTATTGGCATTGAGTTTAGAGGTCCATGTGTCTGATTTTGGACACACAGTTGAAGGATTTTGGTATTAACTCTTCTGTGGTGCCAACCTAATAGGTTTGAAGGTATGCGAAGGTTAAATAAGTGTTGTGGTCTTATGTAGGAGCTATTATAGGTCCATGCCAACCGATTCTAAGTTATTTTGAGATTTGAATTTTGGCATGAGATTTATGTGGAAAGATTTGAGCCAACAAGTTATGTTTTGAATGTCACATCTAATTAGGTCAACCTAATTGATGTTATGCTTGAAGCAGATATATAAGTTAGATCTTTTCAATGTTTTGATATATGTTATGTATGTGATGTACTTTTATGATGCAAATTGAGTGAATGTATTGCAAATATAAGTTGTAAATTTTGAGCAGAGTATTAGAGTTATGCGAATGTTGATGGAAGTAGAGTGTTGAATCATAATCGATTGAAGTGTGTCAAGTACATTAAGCTTCATTGGAACTATATTTCATGCATATGAAAGATAAAATTGTAACAATTCAATCTAGGCTATGAGCCACACTATCTCTTCTATCTCTTTTTCTCTCTGTGGATAGTGAGTCCACTTGGACAATGAGTCCACTTCTATAATGATTTCACTTGGAACATGAGTCCACCTACAATGAGCACTTCTATAAATATACTATAACCGGTTATAATATATTGTGAACTAATCCTCACCGTGGTTTTTCTCATTTTGGGTTTTCCACGTAAAAAGTATTGGTGTTCATGTGTTATGTGATGTTGATGTTTCACACTTTCTTTCTTTACCGTAGTTGAATATGATATGGTGATTGGATGTTTAATGTTTTAATGGTTTAAGAGAATACTGATTCATCCCCCTCTTAGTATTTTGGGTGTTCAACACAAAGAAACTCAAAACAGTATTGGAAATCATGACATGTCTTCATCCCAAGATGTCCAAATATGATCAACACTTGATGAACTATAGATAATATGTGACCATCATCAAGGATTAAGACAAAGAGAAAGATAATGTACCTCAAACTTTGAAAATGGATTTGATCAATTACACAATTATGTTTTCTTTATGTTTGGCTTCACACACCTTCAAAATTAGAACTTTTTAATAACTTCTTCTATATTCAATGTTTAATTCTATATAAATATGATATAATTAGTAAAAATTATGAAAACAATGATTCTATATTATCAAATTCAAACAAAAAACATGATAATTAACATTCCAACACTAAAACATAAAAATATTAGTTCATAGAACCAAATTTTTCCTAAAAACATGCAATCTACTTCTTCTATGTTGATAAAACTAAAAAATGTGGTGAAATATGTAAACAATTCAATCAAGATATATCCTCAACACCAAATGAAAAAAGAATTTGTCTATCAAATAATGCATAAAATGTAGAAAACAATACAACATGTGTGTCCTAAATCACTAGGACCCTATGTGTTTTTTACCATTTCTGATGTCTCACTAAAACACGAGTACATTATAACACACTCACACTATCACTTGCATGGATTCCAATTCCAACATGAAGAGGTGGGGAAAATTAGAGAAAATTATGAGAGAGAGGAAGGGAGGGAATGAGGGATAGAAACACACATGCACACAAAGAAAGATATATGGAGATGCAACAAGAGAGAGTGAGTGATACAGAGAGGTAAGTAGGTAGGAAGAGAGAGTGAAGGAGTGACAAAGATAGAGACATATGGAAGGAGTGAGAGAGAGGTTGTGAGGGGATAGAGATAAATATGTGAAGTAGAGAGAAGAGAGTGAAAGAGAGGGAGATGCCATCCTAAAACCTTCATCATCAATTTTAAACCCTAAGCCATGAACTATAGGCCCCTAATCTATAAACACCAAACCCTAAAACCTAACATTAATCCTTAAACATAACATTAAACATTAATAACCTAAACCGTAGGCCCTAAATTGTAAACACCAAATCCTAAAACCTAACATTACTAATTTTAATCCCCAAACCTTAGGCCCTAAACAAAAAAAACCCTAAAACGTAACATTAAACATTAATATCCTAAATCATAGGCCTTAAACACCAAACCATAAAACCTAAAATTAATCCCTAAACCCTCAATGTTCAACCCTCCATCATAATCCCTAAGCCCTATACCCTAGAAATTTCACAAATAATGCTTTAGTATAAGGACATGATACTTGTAAGACACCCCGCTTGAACTCGCAATAACAACTAAAGAATTGGCAAACACTGAACTCGCATGGTCACAATAAGCTCCAGATACGAATAAGCATTGACTATAGTTATTGTAGTATCAATCAAAGATCAAGATTCAAGCAATCACAATTGAATCACTGACTGAAATTGCATAGAATGGTATGAGTTACATCAACAAAACATTCAAAATCACACCTCTCAATATCACAATATTTCTGGCATGATATCAGACCAACAACATATGGATTAATAAGTTTAGATCTCTATTTACAAATGATACTGAGCAAATACCCTTCACAGATTTTATTACATAGCTAGAATGAGAGCGCTTCCAACTATTTGTATGCCTCTAGTATTGCGTAGAACAACTTCCCAATGATCGGGCTTGAACTCGTGAAGGTTGTTCTCTCTGCCTTCTGCAATAGCGCAACCCCTATGGTTGAATATAGGGTAGTGGATGCCAGCCAGAGTAAATGATAGGTAATTGGCTCCCAAGGTGGCGCTTCGATGATCTTCTGAAGTATGATATGTGCTTTATATGTTGCTTCTGTTGGATCCACTATGTAATGATGTGTCTGTCGTCGCAAAGGACCCGACGATGATCTGTCATTGTTGACGTGGTGAATGATGTTACTGGCCTAAGGGAATGCTATTCACTTAGCATCATAGTGGATTCGACGGAGATCTACTCCTGTCGTCGCCAGTGAATGAGAAAACGATGATGTTTGGCCACGGGAATGATATTTACTTGGTTTTGTCTTTTCCTTAATATCTTCTCAATTCTCTATTCAGTTAAGCAGGTCCTGATTCCTCTTTGGAATATTTCAACATCTCCTAAATTGTCTTTTCCTGACAGCTCGATTACCTGGGCGTCCTCCCAGAATCATATAATACGGAGTCAAAGCTGTTGTGCCAGATTGTTGGAGTAATACATCTTATTTAGAGGGGCCTGATAGTCATGGAAATCCTTCTCAGTAATTTCAAAGTTCTAATTCCTTGTTCCTTCTTGTTCGATAGTTATTATCTTCTTCTAGTTCGCGTCCTTTTCTCTTCTCCCTTCCTCTCATCCTTGGTGCCATCAAACATATCCGCTTCAGCCAACAACCACGTCCTTTCATCCTGCTAGCGTCCTTAAGAGGATATGTGTGTCGATCAATTTGCATCCCCTCATCTTTGACTAATTGGCTAAAAAGCATTTGATTAGTATAAGTAAATAAATAATGGATATGTTCGTTATATTTGAACATATATTTATGTCTATATGTCTATATGTGTGTATATATATACTTATATACTTAGTGGTGTATATGAATATCCTCTGTTTATGAAAAAATTACAATTACTTATATAGCTAGATATGTATTTTTTTGTCTAGTTTAAGGAAATGCAATTGTGTTAGATCGTAAACTTATCTTAAGTTTTTTCTATGTGAT
>VDFB02270651.1:427527994-427582535 GCA_007258455.2 Sequoia sempervirens
TTGTGTATCTATTGCTTATGAAGCTTAGTAGAACTATGTATGTTCTCTTGTATCCATTTTTATGGAGGAGATGTTATCTTATGACTTTATATATGTCATTGTTTTTGAAAGATTGTAATATTCAATTATAAATGCAGATAGGAGTTTGGAATATGTGTTATTTTAGATGTGCACATAATTATTGAATTACAAGAAAAAAATTATTTCTTTATGATGGCATCATGATCACTTGCGGTTAAAACATTTGGAATTATTTTGAGTAGAACAATGGGGTTGTTACAAGTGGTATTAGAGCCAGGTTTAGCTCTGGAGCCTATGGGCTCATTATGTTAGTTAAACATAAACCTTATTGGAATATAAAGATTGAAAAGTTTTTATGCCAAGATGGCAAAAGAAAAAGAACAAATGGGAAATAGAAAGGGAAGTTTGGATTCCTAAAAACTTGTTTGCATTGGGAACTAGAATTTTTTTTTCTTGAAATTGAAAACTCCTAGACCATAAAATCAATATGATACACCTTGGATTGTTGAATATTAGGCAACCATGTTTAGTAGGAGGGTTATGGAGGTTTACCAGTGGGTACCTTCATCCTATGAAATTGTTTAAATGATTCTAAGGGATAGGAAGTATTGAAGTAATTCCCCTTATTGATAAGCAACCATGTAGTTGCAAGGAGTCAATGAATTTGGACTAATAGGGATATAATGAGTCTATGGCTATGCTTTATTGGAAGGAAACTAATTGATAGCATAAATTAGAGACTTTTGTTGAAGTAGGAAGTCAAAATTTTGTGAATCAAAAACAACTAGAGAGGTAACAAGAGGTTGGATAAACCCATGGAAAATTTGATTCTATACAAGTTTAGAATCTTGCAATGTAAATTGGAGTCTGGAGAGAAAGTTGATACCTTTGTATGAAGACTAGAGACCAATTTGGTCAAATAAAGAAGCAAACCAAAGAATTAAAAGCTGACATGATTCCACCAATTGGAATAAGCAAGGTTAATTTGGAGATCCCAATTGAAAAATGGGAAAAGAGGACGAACAACCCTAGAATGATTAAAGTTATGAGTTACCAAGAATTGGGACAAAATCACTTGGAAAGATGATTGTTATTTGGGAACTAAAATGTGAATTAGATTAAATCCAACAAAGGCTGGGTTAAGGGGATAGATTGGTTGAAGTACAAATAAAACTTACCAACTAGTCAATGAAAGTAAACTCATGTTTAGGAGAAAATTGGAATGAAACACTAGGGTACCTCTTAGCTTGTAAAGTTGCTGATTATTCATTAGATCTTGTTACTAAGGATCCAACTATTGAATCTAAGAGATTAGAGGGTGATGATGGAACCAATTTGGAAATAAGAAGGTATATATAAGGTGTACGTAGTAAGGGTAAGTAAGGTGGATAAATATCGTTCAATTATCAAAGGTCAACTACGAGGAATGTTAAATCAATTCAACCAATTTGAAGAGAATAGATGATTGTTATGAGCTCAACTAATAAGATGATCTAATATCATGGAAACACTAGGGGGGGAAGGAGAGTTGATAGACTCAGATAAAGTACCCCATACAATGAAGTACATTGATGTATTCTCAAATTGAAAGAAATTTCAAATTCTTCATAGGTCATGAATCAACCGAATTATTGTCCTCAATAACCAAAAAAAAGTTGGAAAGGATAAAGGATAAGCTATTGGAACTACTAGTGAAAGGTAGTGGAAAGGTCAAGGCTTATGACCAATGGGAAAGTAATATTTAAAACACAAATCTATATGTAATTAAGTTGGAAGATCAATTGTTAGTATCATTGATGCCTTAGAAAAGGGATAAGGTAGTATGACTAATCATGAAAGGAAAAATTATCGCCTATGGAATTAGAAGAATTATAATTTTCTAACCTTGAGTTAACAAGGAATGTACATGCTTGATAGTTAAGTATGTAATTATTGCTAGTATCTTTTGGAAGATAATATCAAGTCAGCATGATCAAACAAGAATTATTATTCGAACTAGTATAAATGCTCATCAAAAGAAATAGATTGAGCTGAAAATTGGATTGCAACTTTGGGAAAAGATGAAAGGACAAAATTAATCCAAGATATGGATGTATTGAGAGGAAGGAGTTTAGCTCTGCTGTTCAAAGTTAAATATTATATTTCGAGAATCAAATGTGGCATAAGCCCATGGAAGAGGTTTTCATTTAGTCATGAAGGATTAATATGAATCTAAAAAGAACCTATGTGCCCATAAATTTTGGGAGATGAAAGAATGAATGAGGTAATTGATGTCCTATTCAGATACTCAAGGGAATGACAAAATTTGTGAGATAAGGAACCACTATAATTTGGAAGGGGATAAAGTATAATGCTGCAAGGTATGTAGAAAGTTGATGTCTAGAATGCCAGAGGATGATGATAGGATGTCATCATTGGTAGGACTTGTATACTTCATGGAATTCCAAAGGGGAAGTGGTAGATCACAAGAATAGTTTGATCTTTTTATGTCGATGGACTAACATAATGTTATGGTGGATAGACTCAACAAGGTAACCAATTTTTATTGGGAAATTTTATTTTTAGGATATTAAGTCTGAAATTGCAAAATGTGTGAAGCAATTGCTAAATCTTCTTGATAAGGTTATCTTAGAAGGGAACAAGCAAGAAATGACAAAGTTTTATGTAAACCAAGATTATCTTGTGAGGAATTCAATTACATTAGCTAGTTAGGAAAATGGGATAAACCAAATCTTGGTGGATTTGTAGAATACTTAAAACTTCTATCATTGAGGTTATGTAAATTATATGAGAAGAATGATTGAATCTCTATAGAGCTAAGATAAGCTAATAAATATGATTAACCTTAGATCAGAAAGGTTTCCAAATGGAATGGTAGATCAAGATCAAGGAAAACTTGTTGATACAAGCTTAAAGTATGAAAGAATATAATTATGGTTAAGGTAGAAAGTTGTGTCATTGATGGATGATCTTGTATTTTGTGTTGTTCGATGGCATAAACAACAAAAGAAAGGATGGGACCCATGTGTAGTGTACAATATGATGAGTCCAAATAATGGCTCAATTTTGATAGGTTTTATTATATATTTTTTGTGGTTACTATGGACTTTAGCACCTACTTATTGGAACTCTTTATGTTATTCCCATAAATTTATGAACCTTGGTCATGCACTTATCCTTGCGAGTTTTGATAATATTAACCTGCTATGTGATATATTTGTATTAATTTACATGTGATTGAATGGATGTTATTCTAAGGTGATTATGGATACACAATTGTTTTGTGCATGCTAATGTTATTATGCAGGTTTACATCAAGATGCAAATATAAATGAAGATTCTGAGGTGGAAGGAGTTCATGCCAACTGGCCGGTTGCTAAAGAAGTCAAAAAGATGGTCATTAAAGAGGTCAATGGAGGGAAAAATTCCAATGGAGGGAAACTCCCAGCTTGTGTGGAAGTTGTAACTTACCTTTAAATGATCATGTTTGCTAGTTGAGCAAATCGAGGGGGTGTTGCTGTGCTGGATCCTAGTTGAGGCAAGTCCGCTTTGACTAAATCTGGTGCATGCATAACTTCCTCCCCCTTTTTCATACTTTCAATAAATGACGTCCTCCTATTCTGTTGGAGTCGATTGCCTAGTTAGTTAGGAATTAGTTATAAGCTTTTCTACTATTAATAATGGTTAGATGCCCCTTTTCACAAGGTTGGATGTTCTAAGATTGTACTTGCATTTTTAGTTTCAAGTAATATAGTCTTATTGCTGATATGATGTAATCATGTTTTCAATAAATAAAATGATACTTTGATTTGCTGCATTTTAGTTAGTTTAGGGAAGATTCATTCAAGGGGGCCCACTTGGTGAGAATTCCACCCATTTAGTTTAATAGTTATTTTTTCGTTCAGTAATTAGTTTCAGTCTCAATAGTTGTATGTTCCTACAATCAAGACAAACAAAGTAACTTCCTGTCTATTTGTTGATATTTCTATTTTTGTCATCCATTCTAGTTTAGTTGTTGATGCTCGGTTTAGTTGATAATTCATGCTCATTACTTATGTTAATTTCTTTCCAACATTTTATTTTTAGTACTATTTCCTTTCTAGTTGTAGGATAAGGATGACTATAGTTGAGTCCTAGTGCACATATAGTGCTGACCCATTTCAAGTTTGCGTCGCTAGGTTGACAATGAAATGAACCTTCATGATGAGTAAGAAAACTACTTAGTGTAGATATCTAATCTTTAAGTTACAACTTTAGGGGCCTAGTTATTGAACCATTAGAGGAGGCCAACATTTTTGGCGTCATTGCCGGGGATGGTGTCAAAATAGGAAGTTCTTTGGAGTCATTTTTAGTTTCTTTCTTGTTTTAGTATCTTTGAAGTTTTTTCCTAGAATACCCTTCATTTCAGAAAAGTAATGATTTGCTATTCATTCACCAATTCTTTGTGTGAGTTGGCTGATACTGATTTAATACTACATGCATAAAGGTAGGAGAAGAGATGCTCATGGGAGATTCCTTCCTAATGACCCTAATCCTGATAACCAGCTAGTTGAGTTTCACAATATGCCAAGGGATGAAGAAGAAGAGGAGGCAAATCCTTTTGCTGATGCATTTCTCAATTTGACTAATTCTGAAACTTCCTCTGAAGAGCAAGCTGCCCAAAACCTGATTTAGAATCCATTTTCTTTGGCACTCCATCAAGCAAATATGGCTGGTCAAAATCCAAATAGACCTAACCAACCATATTTTCCATTTCCTATCACCCACTAGAATGAAGTTGATAACCCCAATAAAATCCCTGCTTAGTTCTTCCTAAGTTCTATGGGCTTGTAATAAAAAACCATTAAACTTTCTTGTTTGAGTTTGATATGCTCTATAGAGGCTATGACTATACTATTGATGCTCATAGGCTTAAATTATTTCCTACCACCTTGAAAGAAGCTGCATTAAGATGGTTTATGAGCTTAGGTAGGAATATTGTAGAGACTTGGGAAGATATGAAAATAAAGTTTCTTGAGAAGTATAAAGAATACTGTAGGGGCAATGATATGAGAGGAGATGATATCTCTAGGATGTAGCAGAAGGAAGATGAAATTTTGGAGGACTATATTTCAAGGTTCCTATTTTCCCTGTAGAAATATCCACATCATGCACTCAATGAAGAGTCTCAAAAGTTGGTCTTCCTCAGGGGGATCAGTGAAACTTGCATTGAAGCTATGGACCTGATGGGAGGAGGAGATATAACCCAAGTTCCTTGGGATGATATTAAGAAGATATGTCAGAACTACTTTAGGGTAGCTCTAAATTAAGGAAGAGGTTACCAATCCTCTATGGGTAAATCCTCCACTAATGGAGTTTCAAGGATGAAAATCACTCATTTACTGGTAGATTTCACGCAAGATAACATAAAAAATATGGCTACTTAGCTAGACACTCTTCAAGCAAAGAAGAAACAAGTGGAGGTAGAAGCAATGTTGGCAAAATATTGTCCTCATTGTAGGAAAAAGAAAAAGGACTGCAAATGCAAAATGGTTGCCAACATTGAAATCAGGAAAATTCCACAAAAAATTAGGCTAGTTTAGGTTGATGATGATAAAGTTTTCTACATTGCACAAAGAAGACCATGGGCTCCAAGACAAGGCATGCCACCGGATCCATTATCTTTTAGTGGACCTTATTTCAATTCTTATGCATTTGGTAATCATGGAAACTCCCTTACCCATCCAACTATGGATGCTATCCACCCTAGCCTTATAAAAACCCTCCAAATACTTGGACCAATTACCAAAACTCTCCACCCCAATGATAGCAATTCTAGGGGAATTGGCAACAACCTCCAGGAAACTAGCAGCAGACACCCCAATGGAGGGGAGGTCAACAATGGACAAACCAGGAAATTGGTTACATGTAGCCACCTCCACAGCCTCAATAGCCTGTCATAATGCCTCCTTCTACTAGCTCAAACTATAGCATACCTAGACCTACTTAGTTACTAGCTCAACCCACAACTTACCCAAATAACAAACCACAACAACAACGAGTATACTCTACAGATCCTAATCAATTCCCTGCATATACTGTGAGTGTGAGTGATATTCATCTATGTTCAAGAACCAATTTGTCATCCCCTTCCACTCCTATCATAACCGAGCTTCCTGTGGAAGAAGAGGAGCATCATAATCTATCTAATATCCTTACTCAGTCAAGTGTGCCCAAGAATCCTGAACTAGTTCAACAGTTTGATCAAGACCCACCAATTCCTAAAAGGTTAGAAGTTGTTATATAAAAGGAAGAGAAGGAAGAAACAACCTTTGATATTCTGGATTAGTTGAAACACATATGTGTCAAGATACCCTTATTACAGGCCATAAATGATGTCCCCATATATAGTAAGCAATCAAGGAAGCATGTATCAAAAAGCCAGGGAGGAAAAAGAAGGACCCCACTACCATTCATGTTATGGGACAATTGGCAGATATCATGCTTGGGAAAGTCACTGTTCCTAAATATACTAACCCAGGAAATCCTATGGTAGGAGTCATTATAAATGGAATCCAAGTAAAGAATGCTCTAATAGACTTGGGAGCAATAATCAATATGATGACTAAGGATATCCTACAACAACTGAACATTGCAAATATGAGACCTACTCCTACTGCCGTCCAGCTTGCTGATAGTTCCACTGTCAAACCAAATGGTATAGTAGAAGACCTTGTTGTTACTCTAGACTCTTGGGAATATCCAACATATTTCATGATCCTTTTCCCTAAAGTTACATTAGGAGGGTATCCCATTATTCTGGGTAGGCCATGGTTAGCTACATCAGATGCTTACATTGGATGCCAATTAGGGGATATGACTATTTTTTATGGGAGAAGCACTAAGAATTTTTTCCTCTATCCTCCTACTCAACCATCCCATGATATGGATAACCCCATATGGCCACATGTTGGAGAAGAGGCCAAGGAAGTCAATTTAGTAGCACAACTCATGATGGTAGGTAGAATTCCTTTTATGCAACTTTAGGTAGAAGATGAAATATTATCCCATATAATTCATAACCATTGTGAAGTGCATGAAGAATCACAAACTCATGAATCAAGTTATACATGTCCATTGTAGACACTTCTGCCCACTTCTCCTACACCTAGATTTCTTGCAACAACAGATTTGCTTCAATTTACATTGTTACCTCATGAACTAAAAATGCCAAGCATTAGTGAAACATCCATGATTGAGTTGACCACACAAGTAGAAGTTTTAGAGGGGAAACATTTGAATATTAACAAGCTAAGTCAAGAGTAGTAGTTTTCCCTGAAAAACCTGTTGAAGATACATCAACATGCATTTGTATGGGATTACCATGACATGAAAGGATTGGATCCCAAGCTCTATACTCATAGGATCTACATTAGAGATGACTCCACACTAGTAAGGAAACCACAAAGGAGAATCAACCCTACATTGAGGGAGATTGTAAAAGGGGAACTACGAAAGTTATTGGATGTAGGATTTATCTACCCTATCTCAGACAACCAATCGGTGTCCCCATTGGTAATTGTGCCTAAAAAGGGAGGTAAATGGAAATTTTGTGTTGACTATAGAGAAATAAACTTTTCCACCAAAAAGGATCATTTTCCCCTTCCTTTTATAGACCAAGTATTGGATTCACTTGCAGGGAAGCAATATTTTTCCTTCCTAGATGGATTCAGTGGTTATAATTAGATATAGATTGCACCTGAAGACTAGGAAAAGACAAATTTTACCTATCCTTGAGGGACTTATGCCTATTTGGTACTCCCATTTTATTTATGTAATGCACCTGCAACCTTTCAAAGAGCATTCATTAATATATTCTTAGATATCTCACATAATTGTATGGAGATCTACATGGATGATTTTACTACTTATGGTATTGATTTTGCAGAAGCATTCAGAAACCTAAGAAATTTTTTGTAGAGATGTGAGGACCACAATATGTCCTTGAATAATGATAAATGCTTCATGATGATACATGAAGGAGTAGTCCTTGGCCATTATATCTCTCAGAAAGGAATTCAAGTGGACCCAACCAAGATTGCGGTAATTATCAATCTTCCTATTCCTGTCAAGCAAAAAATATGTTAGAAGCTTCTTGGGACATGCAAGATACTATAGGAACTTCATAAAAGATTTCAGTAAGATGACAACACCACTTTATAATATTCTAACTAAAGATGTTGATTTCCAATGGAAAAATGATTGTGATAAAGCATTTTTTGATTTAAAGACAACCTTAACCCATGCTCCTATTCTGAAAGGCCCTAATTGGGAACTCCCTTTCCATATTCACACAGATGCATCTAATTATTCTATAGGGGATGTCTGGGGAAAAAAGGAGGGAGCAATTGAGAATGCAATCTACTTTGTCAGTAAGAACCTACAAGGAGTTGAGTTTAACTACACAGTGACAAAGAAGGAGATGTTGGTAGTCATTTATGCTCTCAACAAGTTTAGGAATTATATAACAGGATATCAAATATTTGTCCATATAGACCATGCAGCCATAAGATACCTTATGAACAAGCCCTTGATTTCAAGAAGGTTAGCCAGGTGGTTACTGTTAATGCAAGAATTTGATATCACCATTGTAGACAAACTGGGTAAGGGAAATGTTGTGGTAAAATTTCTCTCCAGATTGACTACATCAGAGGATACTCAAGTCATTGATGACTCTTTCCCTAATGAAAATTTGTTCTCCATCAGTGTGCACACACCTTGGTATGCAAATATAGCAAATTATCTAGTTATAGGGAGAGTTCCCCCTCATTTCTCTCCAAAAGAGAGAAGGGTTCTTATTGAGAAAATTTTTCCATTCTCATGGATTATAGGTTTTTTATTCCATGTTGAACCAGATCATGTGATGAGAAGATGTGTAAGAGAGGATGAAACCTATGATATACTACATGCATGTCATAATGAACCTTGTGGAGGTAATTTTGCAGCCAAGAGAACATCCATGACGATTTTTAATATAGGGTATTATTGGCCCACACTTCATAAGGATGCAGGTAAGTACATTAGGAAGTGTGATAGATGCTAGACAATGGGCCATCCAACTAAATCAGATGAGATGCCTCTATACCCTCAAGTAGTTATCACACCATTTGATAAATGGGGACTTGATTTTGTAGGTCTGATTGATCCACCATCAAATGACAAATCTTATATCTTGGTTTTCACTGACTATGTGACTAAGTGGGTTGAAGTCAAATCCATGAAACATGCCAAAGACAATAAAGTTTCAAAATTCCTCTATGAATAAATCTTCACTTGCTATGGAGTTCCTAGAGAGGTAGTCACAAATTAAGGGGCTCAGTTTACATCAAATCTTGTCACAACATTGGTCAATGAATATAATGTAAGGCATAGGAAATAGACACCCTATCGCCCTCAAGCCAATGGCTAGTTTGAGGTAACAAATAGGGAAATAGAGGATATTTTGACGAAAGCAGTGGCTATTCACATAAAAGATTGGGAAAATAGATTGCCAGAAGCTGTTTGGGCTTATAGAACCACTGGTTTTACTCCTTTTGAATTACTATATGGAAAAATAGCCATTATGCCTATAGAGTTTGAACATAAAACTCTTAGGACAACACTAGACCTTGGGATGGACATATTTGAGGACAAGAAGGACAAGATCATGCAATTGAATGCCTTAGATGAAATGAGAAAGTTATCTCTTCATCATGCTGAGATAATGCAAAATCAGAGAATTAGATGGCATGAAAAATACATAAAGGAAAAGAAGTTCTAGCTAGGTGACTGGGCACTCCTTTACGATTCCAGGTATAAAGAAAATGCATGCAAACTACAAACTAGGTGGTTGGGACCATATGAAGTTGTAGAGGTCTTCCCCAATGGTGTTGTTCAAATCACAACCATTGATCCTATTAGATTCGAGTTCCTGGTCAATGGTCATCATCTTAGGTTATACCATAAACCAACTTCCAAACAAGAATTCATGCAACAATTTATTCAACACCAAACCTCCAAAGTTCCTACAACTGAAGGAAGTGGACCTAGTTTCCATCCTTTTGATTAGTCAAGGTATGCATGCAATCATAATAAAGATTTCCACTTTTTGTGGGAATCAATTTCTCCATCAATAAATCTATCCGCCCATCCATCTCCATCCTTTCTCTCTCTTCCATAACTCTGCCATCACTTCACTCCATCATCACTTCATTTAATAAGCTCAACTACACTTTTGAAGTAACCTGCACTTCCACATTCTTTGCAAATGAGACTCCAAATTTTTAGGTACATGCATAACAACTTGATGTATCTTAATTATCTTAAATGCATTTGTTTAATTACTATACATTAATATTGATATTTCACATAACACATATTTGTACTCTACCTTGTCACAACATAATTAAATCCTAGCCTATGCAGACACATGCTTTAATTTAGGTTGGGGGGAGTGTGAACCCACATGTCCATGTGTCATACATGTCATTCATGCACTAGCATGGCAACAAATTTGAAATAATATAGTTGAAATGATGACCTGCATGTATGATATGACACTTGCTGCCACCATTTTCTTTGATGATGCCCCTCCTCTATGTCTTCCTTGTTTCCTTAGTCATAGTCATAATGTCACCAAAAAGGTAAATTGAAGAGTCATACGAAATTAGCATTAGCACTGGAGAAGAGTTGCAGGAAGTAGAAAGAAATTGGGTTTTTAGAAGAAGGATTGTAGGAAATAAGATTTTGCAAAGGTGTTTTCTAGATTGTGAGTAGAAGCAATGAGAGGCTAGCTGATAAAAAATGAACCTACAGCTCATCAAGTGATACTACAGGATGCACTCTCTATGGCTGAATTTAGAAATTGTGGATGGTTAGAATATTTTCTGAAACTAGATAGTTTCAATGAGAGCATTGCTCTAGAACTTTGAAAAACACTCTCTAATGGTAAGGCAATGGTGAAAGGGCTAGAAATTATAGTCACTGAATAGAGGATTGATGAAGTAACAGGGTTGCATATTGAAGGAGAACCCTACCCTATTTCTAAGGATGCTAGGTCAACTAGGGCAGAATTCATTGAGCCTAGTGATCATCCACTTGTGGTAGATAAACAAGGAACAAGGAGAATTTCTCTTCCAGAAAAATGGAAACAAGTTGTTGTCTACATCATCAAATATATTACTTGCAAGGGCCACCAAACATGCCTTCATTCTGTACATTTCAAGATTCTGAACCACATGAGACATGGTTTGAGAATGAACATTCCAAATGTGCTATACAACCTTCTTGCAATCATGGTAGCTAAAATGCAAAAAGGTAGGGAAAACTCTATTTCCCATCACTGTTTGATTAAATTGTTAGTAGAAAAATATTTGCAAGAAGTGTCTGGTATGTCATGGGAAGAATTTTTGATCATTGATTAGTTCAGATTGGAAAATATGGGTCTTAGAGGTCAGGCCCAAGCTCATAGGGTTAGTAGGGGTGAGAGGGTTACTAAAACCACTCCTGGAGATTCAACTTCTGGCACAAACCCTAGCACAAACCCTCTTGCAACAAAATCAATAGTAGAAATTGGCTCCTATGAATCAAAGTAATCATATGAAGAAAGTTCATCCTTGGACCATAATGTCAATGTTCTCCCTAAAACTCTTGTTTGTACTAGGGCTTCCATTCGAAAAGAGGAAGCACAAATGAGAGAGGCAGAAACAAATGAGAGAGGCAGAAATTAGAAAAGGGAAGGCTAAGAAGAAAACATCAGAATAAGTAAAACCTATCCCTAGGAAATGGAAAGTTGATGATACTAGTCATCCTATAGCTGCTGAGAAACATAAAATCCCTCCAAAGAAATCAAAACCAATTGAGCCAACTACTGTTATGCCTCCAAAAAGGAGCTCTAGACTCAGAAGGACACCTAGGAAGGAGAAAAAAGCTCCTAAGGGATAGGTAAATATAGAAGTGGAGGAAGATTCTAAGGAACAAGCAAACATAGGATTAGCAAAACTTATTGTTGTAGAGCAGGTTGAAAATTAGGAACCACTACAACTAGAGCAAGATGAACAACAAGAACCACTGCAACCAGAGCAATTTGAGCAACATGAGACAGTGCAAGGAAAGATCCTATTAGGAAAAAATAAACCTCCTACCTTTTCATGGGCATCAGTAGCCCTGGACATATGGAATGAAATGCAAAAGAAAGAGGAAGAGTGGAATAAAGAAGGACTCAAGCTACAAGAAGAAGTTAATAAGAAAAATGTAGAAATTGAGGAAAAGAATGTAGAGATTACTGTATTAAAGGATAAGGTAGATAATTTTATGGCTCTAGTACCACAAATGATGGCACGCAGAACTCCTCCAAGGATATATGCACTGCATTGAAAGGAGCGTCATCTTTCTTTCAAGTTGTCAAGGGTCATTTCTGGTTTAAGCCCTTCCATTGAAACACCACAAGAATTTTTCCAAGCCTATCAATCCTCTCCTCTTGAAGTTAAAAATTTGTTGTGTGAATTGTACTTGCATAATTATGCTATTCCTAATGACCATGACTGTAAGCCATTGTTATACATTGGGGCTATTCACTTGAGGGCATTCATGTCATGGCTCTAAAATGAAATCAACTGGGGCAAAAATTCAATATATATAGAAAAAGAGAAATCCATACTCCCTTGCCTCTTATAGTTGAATCAAGTAACCCTTCAGACATTTACTACACATGGCATAAAATTATTTATAATCCAGAGTACAAAAATAGGATTACGCCTGCTAGGGAGGAATCATACCAGGAATATGAGCAAATAGCTGCTACTATAGAAAAATAGTGTTGAGGTATATATCACAAAGATGGAATGATCTTCCAGATTAGTTGAAATAAGCTAAATCCCATTCCCTACAGAATTACTATGCAACTTGCAAAAGAAGCATTAGGTACATGCATCTTGGGAGGATGAAGCAACACTATTGGCTTCCATTGATATTTTAGCCACCCATCCTGTTGTGGCCAGTACCAGATTACAAAACCTATCAGTATGATATAGATACAAAGAGGCCAAGGTGGGGCAGATTGGAAAACAAGCAAGGGTTCTACTGGGATCCAAATTTAGATACTATAGATACTGATCAAGGACAAACAACAATTGGTGACTTCAAAGCTTTGACAAGGTAAAGGAATAAAGTTCCCTCTACTGGAGGACCAACAGATCATTAGGTTGGGGGGAGTTGATGAGTCCGAATAACGGCTCAATTTTGATAGGGTTTATCATATATTTTCTATTGTTACTATGGACTTTAGAACTTGTTTATTGACATTCTTTATGTTATTCCCCTAAATTTATGAACCTTGGGCATAAACTTATCCTTGTGAATTTTGATAATATTAACCTACTATGTGATATATTTGTATTAATTTACATGTGATTGAATGAATGTTATTCTAAGGTGATTATGGATACATAATTTTTTTGTGCATGCTAATGTTATTATGCAGGTTTACATCAAGATGAAGATATAAATGAAGATTTTGAGGTGTAAGGAGTTCATGCTAGCTGACCAGTTGCTAAAGAAGTAAAAAAGATGGTCATTAAAGAGGTCAATGGAGGAAAAACCTCCAATGGAAGGAAACTCCCAGCTTGTGTGGAAGTTGTAACTTACCTTTAAATGATCATGTCTATTAGTTGAGAAAATCTAGGGGGTGTTGCTATGTTGGATCCTCATTGAGGCAAGTCTTCTTTGACTAAATCTGGCACATGCATAACTTCCTCCCCCTTTTTCATGCTTTCAATAAATGACGTCCTCCTATTTTGTTGGAGTCATCTGCCTAGTTAGTTAGGAATTAGTTAGAAGATTTTCTCCTATAAATAACGGTCATATGCCCCTTTTCACAAGGTTGGATGTTCTGAGATTGTACTTGCATTTTTAGTTTCAAGTAATATAGTCTTATTGCTGATATGATGTAATCATGTTGTCAATAAATAAAATGATACTCTAATTTTTTGTATCTAAGTTAGTTTAGGGAAGACTCATTCAAGGGGCCCCACTTGGTGAGAATTCCATCCATTTAGTTTAATAGTTATTTTTCTATTCAGTAATTAGTTTCGGTCTCAACAGTTGTTTGTTTCTACAACCATTGGAACACTGTTTTGTGACTGTTCCTGCAGCAAAGGCAGGCAAAGTAACTTCCTGTCTATTTGCTGAGATTTCTATTTCTGTCATCCATTCCAATTCAGTTGTTGATGCTTAGTTTAGTTGATAATTCATGCTCAATACTTATGTTAATTTCTTTCCAGCATTTTATTTTCAGTACTGTTTCCTTTCTAGTTGTAGGATAAGGATGACTACAGTTGAGTCCTAGTGCACATACAATGCTGACCCATTTCAAGTTCACGTCCCTGGGTTGACAATGAAATGATCCTTTATGATGAGTAAGATAAATACTTAGTACAAATATCTAATCTATAAGTTACAACTTTAGGGGCTTAGTTATTGAACCATTAGAGGAGACCAATATAATACACCAACATTCCTTATCTATTTGGGTTACACTAGGATAAATTTACTAGCCAATGAGAATATGTTTTCTAGTCACTAAGGTACAGGTTTCATATGGGATATGGTCACTATTGTCCTTGTGAAGAATAATGGAGTTAATATGATTATGAGGTGTAGCTCTTTAAGAGAGAGTATGCATGAAAGCACACAATCTCTCCTTGTATATTAGTTTGAACCCTCGATGCAAAGTCCAGTATGGACAAGATTGCAAAAGGTCATGCTTTGAGGGAAGAATGTTTTGTTATTAATAGAATATTCTTGTTTCTTACATGATGAAAAAATAAAAGGTAGAGTATTTATTTGATTATATATGTATCTCTATATGTTTAAAATTATTAGGGACAATGATTCACAAAGGGGGAAGTATGTTACATCCTATATCATAGTTACCAAATTACTTTTACCATTATGAGTGAAATGTTTATAAAGGTAAATTATGACTTTAATATGTTTGATTAGGTGAATAAAATATGTGAATATGCAATAAGATGTTAGTGATTTCAAAATAATTTGAATTGATAGAATGCTATGTATTGCAATGAGAACGTTCCAAATGCTTTGTTGATATAAATGTATTATTATGCAAAATGGATTTATTATGAATGTCTAACTACCTTGGTGTTGAAATAAGCTGGATGTAGGGACAAATTCAATCCTTTAAAAGGGAGGGGAAGTATCACTTAGGAGAAGTGATTGGTTGGGTAACCCTTAGTGAAACCTAATTGAGCTTACACACACTCACTCTGAGTTGGTTAAGACAAGTTAGTAGCTTGGAAAATGAGTAAGTGCCTTAGGTCATAGTCTTGACTTGTTGAATAATTGAGTAGTCATTCTTGGTTAAGATAGGTTGTTTTCTTGAAATGAATGACTTTGGTTTTATTCCCTAGAACTTTTCTTGGTTGTTTGTAATTTGAGTTATATGATTGAGTCTCTTTGATGAGTTTGAGTTCTTCTGCATGTATCAATCAATGATTATATATGTACATAATGAATATATATGTGTGTGAGGAAACAATACTCATGCATAGCGAATGTATACATGCATGCATATGTAAAAGAAATAATACTTTTGTGTACCATGCACAAATACATCGTATGCATCGAGATGTTGGCTAGACACATATCATGTGCACATATATGTGTATATGTATTTGGTATATATAATTTTAGATCAGTGGATAGTGAATATATATGTTTAAATATCAAATTAATGATATATATATTTATGATTTATGTATATATGTATATATTCTAATATATAGTGCGTAACAAAAGCAAACATACATATAAAGAAATATATATAATATTATTATCGAAAAGTTCAAGAATATATAAATACGTGTGTATATTTTTATTTATATACATGAAGTATCATTTTGTGAATTATGTTAATATGATTATAAACATTCAAATATAGAATGGTGCATCTATAAAATGATGACTATATATATATATTCATATATATGTATATACCTAATATATTGTATATATATACATATATATTATATATAAAATATATACATTATATAATGTTAATTGATATTACCAAAACAATGGCACGGGCTTGATGAGCCATTCCTTACATAGTTTAATACAAGAGTTTGGTAGCACAATATATATGTATGGTGCAACTTATATTAAGTAGTATATGGAACAACTAGAGTGGTGGGTGGGATGTGAGTTAATGAGCCACACATAGACTTCATAAGGCAACGATGGAAGTATATTATAAATGCAAGACTTCCTTAAAATATGATAAGCATTGGGATTGATATGCATCAATAGTAATTATATAACATATAAAGTGCTTTAAAACAGTGCACCAGTCCTTTAATGTGCATCGAACGACTTGTTAATGCAACACATTATGTTTGAAGACTCAGCGAAAGGTTTTATGAGATATTTGAAAGGTGTTTAGTCACTGACTTAGTCTTAGCACAAAAAAAACTAAAAGCGCGATATAAGGTTATAGCTAGCACCATTATGTGAAATTCATCAACCAAATAGAAGTCTATTGCCTGCAAGTTGATTTGTTGTTAGTAAACATGTACTAGAATGAATTAGTCAATACATAGCTGACATAATAGGTGGTCGATCTGTTGAACTATTTTGGCTAAGTATTAACTTGAATCTTTGCCACCTTTGTTAAATATTGTTGAGTCAATTGGTGTTGTTGAGAAGTGTCAATTTCCTTAGCATGCTTATAGGCATCAAAGTCTCTAGTTTTTGTATAAATAAGTAAGCCATTTTCCTCATTTGGATGCATGATATACTTGTATTATGTTGTTTTTATATCATAGATATTCTTATTTAGAGTTGAGAGAAATTTGTGCGTTTATAGTGAGGGAGTTATTGTGAGATATTTTTGTGAGTAAATTGGAGTGTTGAAGAGGATCTTAACAAGCTGATTTTGGAGAGGAATGAAGTAGAAAACTAGTTTGATCAATTGGATTTTAACATTAATAGGCATGTGGTCTTTATTCCTTTTATACTTTATATGTTTTTGAAAAGATTAAGTGTTGTTGTTGGCTTGTGTAAAATGCATTGTTTTGTTAGAATAAAGGAAAATAATTATTATTGTTCTAGTTGTTGAGGCTTTTATTTGAGTGATTGAACGTACTCCATAATAAGGAGTGAATAAATATACTAATATTACTATGATAGATAGAGCCTATATATCTCACTACTTGTTTTCATTACTATGTATTCCATGTTATGGAATAGATAATTATGATAGTATTAAATTCTACATCAAAGAAAGAGCTTTTATAGGAAATGCTTAGTTGGAGATCTGAAATAAAGAAATTATTTGAGTTTCTTGATAAATGTGTCATAAGTGCATATATGAGGTGACTTGCATTGATAATATATTATGCTAGGTAAAACCTAGTGGTTAATAAGGTTAGAAAAAACAATGTTAATGTTGGTATGAAAACATATCCGTGTGGATAGGATATGACGAAATGCAATCCATGTTGTGGGTCTCTACTTGATGATCGCTTGAACCATATTTTATTTGATTATTGACTGAAAACCCTAGGTTGGAAATAACCTAGTGGGTTGGGATATTTACTTGATTATCATTTGGTACCATAGTACACATGTTGTGACTAACCCACATGGTCAGACTATTCATTGATTTGATGATTTTATCCTGGGATAAGGGTAAACTAAGGATGGGATTACCTATGTGATTAAGTTGATCACTTGAATTTTGAATTACTATTGATTGGAGACATAGTTGGGAATACCCTAATGAGTTGGATTGTTACTTGATTGGTTGTTTTACACTCTTGACATGGAGTCTTTTAATTGATGAAAATCTACTTTTTGGGTAGTCTTTTATTGATGAGTATACACTCTTGAATATAGTCTTTTATTGCTGAGACTATACTTTTGAATGAGTCATTTATTAATATGATTATTCTTTTGATTAAGGTCAATTGTTGGTAAAATTATACTTTGAGGGAAGTCATTTGTACTTTTAATTTGAGGTTATTTATTGGAAATTTTGAATGAAGTCATTTAATGTTGAGATAAACCAAATTGATTGGGGACTTTTATAGTTGGTATCGTACCTTTGGTACTAGAGTCATTCAATGATGTGACATTATGTTATTTGGTTACTCGATAATTAGGAGTTATTTGAGTTAGTAGATATTGATAGAAATAAGGTTGGATTGAGATAGTCACAATCTCAATGCTCTGAGTCCCTGTCTTGAGAACTCCTAAGGTGTTAGTTCATTCACCCTACAACCTATAGGTCCTCTGCTATTGAGGCACCCCTGGTTCACTTACCAACCCTGCTATCATTACAAATTTTCTGCTACCAAGCAATTCTTGGTGCTCCTTCTCACATTCTCCATCTAGCCCTTAATGCTCTTAAAGACTAGCTGATCTCCAAATGTTTACAAATATTGTTGTAGGGGTGTGAAAAGCTTCCATGGATTCCAAAATCATTTGACTAAATCTCTTGATCAACCTCCATTCACAAACTCTCCATCTCTTTCAAGAAAATGCTTTTCTTGGTTTTGAAAGGCTAGTAGCCTTAAGCCACAATTAGGTCTTTGAAACAGAGTCAAAATGCAATTTTGATCAAAACCCACCAAATGAACTATCCTCTTTGCTTAGGGAATGTCTTGCACATGCTATACCTTCAAGATTTCTAGGGTTTCAGCATTGTACAGGCCACACTCCATCCAAATGCAAAAGGATCCAATAACACTAGGGTTTCAAAACTGTTCAGAACCAGTTTAGGACTGGTGAAAAGTCCTTAATGAAAACGGACTATTACGGGATCTTCCTTGTCACTATGCAGAGCCAAGACACTCCCATAAATCCTCAAAAAATAATCTTTTAAAAATCTTCACTCCCCTGCAAATTATTCATGCTGTCCTCAAGCTTTTCCTAGCTGGGTTCTCACTGTCTCGCCTAGGAAAAGTCATTTAGCATACTTTTTGGAACTCTATTGACTTCTACTCCTAACCTATGTACACTAAAGGAGCTTAGCCACTTTACCAATGTTCCCATGCTTCTTGGTACGGTGGGAGCGTGGGCTAAAGCTCCTTCTTTATTCCATTTACCAGTCCAAATAGCAAATAAGATAAAATACATAATTTACAAGAAATAAAGAAAGCAATGTAACAACTATTCAAATGGTGAAAAAAAATAATTCCAGAGGCTTAATACATGCTGAAAGAATCCACAAAAGGCCTCATTTAATCCATGCAAGCTGCTGCTACAGAAAACAAAACAGAAAACAAGGTTTTCCATGCCAAAATTGCTCTTTTTCTTTATTTCCTCTTGAAACTGCCAACATAAAAATTTCTAACCTCTTCCCAGGTCGAGAAAGAATCTTTTTCATGCCTCCAAAACCGTTAGGTTTCATTAGATTTCACGTTTTTAACCAAGAATGGCAAAAAACACGCGGTTTGAAAACACAGTGTGTTTTCGAACTTTTTACAAAAACATAGGAAATGGCCACCAAAACATTTCCTAATTTATTCTAATTTTTAATTAAGCTCAAAAAGGTCCTCATACACATTATTAAAGGTGTTTGAGACCTTTCCAAAACATCAAAAAGAAATTTAAAACAAAAACCTTCTAGATAAGGTTGTAACTAAGCACTTAGGCAGGTGCTCCTGCACCATTCTCCCCCTCTCAGCACAAAGATCAAGAAACTTGAGGTGTCAGAAGTGATGGATCAATTCCTTGCTTCTTGAAATCTGCTTCTTCAACCCAGGTAGCCTCAGATTCAGGTTTGCCCTTCCACTTAACAAGGTGTTCCATATATGCCTTGTGTCTTGTTGCTTTCTTCACCCTGGACTCCAAGACCTTCTCTGCTTGAGATTTCACTTGACTTGGAAGGGGTATATTGCTGATATATTTAAATATTTCCTGACTATTATGGACTTCATCATTGACTGTCCCCTTGTACCTGATCAAATCAACAATGTTGAAAACTAGAGATATACCCAAATCCGATGGAAGTTCCACCTTGTATGCATTCTTTCCATACTTAGCTATCACCCTGCATGGTCCTACCTGCTTCATTTGCAACTTGGTGGACATCCCCTTTTGCAATCTGGATTTGTTGAGGTGAACCATCACATAATCACCCACTTGAAACTGCACATCTCTTCTTGTCTCAACTTTATCTTTCAACTTTTGTGTTGCTGCTGTAATTGTCTTCTTAACCTGCTCATGAATCTCCTTCATGGTTTGAGTGAAGTCTTCTACATGTCCACTCCTATTCTCCATTGTTCCAAGGTCTCTGAGCTCACAAACTCCTCTTGGGTGCATCCCATACACAACTTCAAATGGGCTTTTTCCTGTAGTCCTGTTCACACTATCATTATATGCATATTCAGCTTGGGAAATCACCATATCCCAGGTCTTCCCATATTCCTTTGTCAAGCACCTCAATAGGTTACCTAACATTCTGTTAACCACCTCTGTTTGACCATCGGTCTGAGGATGGTATGCTGATCCAAATGACAAATTAGTTCCCAATCTGCTCCACAATGTTTTCCAAAAATGACTCATGAATTTCACATCCTTGTCAGAAACAATACTCAATGGCAATCCATGGATTCTTACAACTTCTCTGAAAAATAGATGGGTAATATAACTTGCATCATGTGTAGTCTTGCAAGGAATAAAGTGACTCATCTTGCTAAATCTTTCCACAACTACAAAAACACTGTCAAAACCAGATTTAGTCTTGGGAAGACCCACCACAAAATCCATGCTCACACACTCCCATGGTCTGTTGGGAATAGGCAAGGGATGATACAAACCAGCATTGCTAGCTCCCCCTTTGGCTTTCATACAAACCACACACTGTTCAACATACTTCCTAACATCTCTTGATAGTTTACGCCAGTAATAAAATCTTTGTACCAGCTCTAAGGTTTTGTTTATTCCAAAATGTCCACTAAGACTGCCATTATGTTTCTCTTAGATCAAATTTTCCCTCATTGATCCTCTTGGGACACATAACAAATTACCCTTAAACAACAATCCATTTTGTAGAGTATACTCAGCATATTGACTATGAAAGTGATTTTCAAAATCTGAACATACCTTGTAGGCTTTTGAAAAGTCTTCATCATCACCATAGAGATCTTTGAAACTCTCTAATCCAATGTTTTTCAGCTGTATCTCTTGGACTGTCAACATCCTCCTGCTTAATGCATCTGCCACTTTGTTTTGCTGCCCCTTCTTGTGTTTAATGGTAAATGTAAAAGCTTGGATGTACTCCATCCATTTCAAGTGTCTATTGCTTAACTTCTCCTGGGTATTGATATAACTAAGTGCCTGGTTATCCGTGAAGACCACAAACTCTTTGGGCAATAAATAATGCCTCCATTTCCTAAGGGACTGCACTAAAGCATAAAGTTCCAGATCATAGGTGGAGTATTTTTGCTTGGATTCATTGAGTTTTTCACTAAAGAAGGCTATAGGCCTACCTTCTTGACTAAGGACTCCTCCTACTGCTACTCCACTTGCATCACACTCAACTGTAAACAATTTATCAAAACTAGGTAATAATAGGACAGGTTGTGTTGCCACTTCTTGTTTCAGCTTTTCAAACCCTTTATCAGATTCTAGTGTCCATTTAAACTTTGTTTTCTGACCACCCTTGATTGTATCTAACACTGGTGCACATATACCACTAAAATTCCTTATAAACTTCCTATAAAACTGAACCAAACCATGAAAACTTCATACCTCAGTTGCTGTGGTTGGTGTAGGCCAGTTTAGGATGGCTTCTACCTTACTTGGATCCATCTTCAGCGTTCCTTGGGATACCACAAATCCTAGATACACAAGCTCTTGTTTGAAGAACTCACACTTCTCAAGGTTGATTGCCAACTATTCTTCTTGCAACCTTTTGAGTACCATCTCCACATGCTTCAAATGTTCTTCTACTGTCTTACTGAAAATTAGTATGTCATCCAAGTAAACTACCACAAAAATCCCTGTGAAATCCTTAAGCACCTCATTCATTAGTCTCATGAACATGCTAGGGGAATTTGAGAGGCCAAATGGCATCACTTTCCACTCATACGAACCATCATTTGTCTTAAAAGCTGTCTTCCATTCATCACCCTCCTTAATTCTGATTTGGTGATACCCGCTCTTAAGATCTAGCTTGGTGTAGAATTTTGCACCTCCAAGGAAATCCATTAAATCTTCAATCCTAGATATTGGGAATCTATACCTAATTGTGATTCTATTAATTGCTCTAGAATCAGTACAAAGTCTTCATTTATCTCCTTTCTTTGTTGCCAAAACAACTGGGACTGCACATGGGCTGATGCTCTTTTGAATCAGACCTTGATTTAGCAACTCTTCCACTTGTCTTGCCACCTCTTGGTTCTGCTCCAGGGTCAGTTTGTATGCTGCTTTGTTAGGAAATGAGGCTCCAGGTATGAAGTCAATTTGATGACTTATTGCTCTCTTGGGTGGTAGAGTTGATGGTGTTCCATCACTCACTATGCTCTTGTATTTGTCAAGCAAGTTTTGGACTGCTGCTGGTAACACTGTCCTTTCAGCCTTTTCCTCTTCTTTGGGCTGCATCATGATCACATACCCTTCATTCCCTTGGTGTAGAACCTTGATGAACTCCTTGCCACTGCTCAACATAATGTTTGGAACCTTAGACTGCCCTTCATCATCCTCAATTAACGATTGCAGCTTGAAAGTTTTCCCATCCTTCTTGAATTCTATGGTATTCTACTTTCCATGATATACAACACCTCTATCATATTGCCACGACCTACCAAGAAGAAGATGGCATGCATCCATGGGCAGTACATCACAAATCAACTTGTCTTTGTAGCCCCCAATCAAGAATTCCACTGTAACCTGCTCATTCACTAAGACACTCTGCCCTTTGTTCAACCATGTGACTTTGTAGGGATTGGCATGAGGTACCTTCTGCAATTTTAACTTATTTACTGCCTCCTCAGAGATTATATTGTTCGTAGAACCAGAATCTACAATGACCTTGCATACCTTTCCCAATATCTTGCACCTTGCTCTAAACAAAGCTCTTCTTTGCTTGGGTTCTTCCTTGACCGGTTGTCTGATCAAAACCCTATTGAAAATCAGATTTTCACCTACTTCTGATTCTATATGACTGATCTCAGGTGTCTTTACACTCATGGTGTCCTCTTGTGCATAAGCTACTCTTTTCTCGTTGCTAGATGAAGCTTTCTCCGGGCATCTATAAGCTGGATGGCCTAGCTAATTACAGTTATAACATTTCATGGTGGCAAAGTAAGAGTTACCTCTACCTCCTCCTCTACCTCTGTTTGAACCCCCTTGAGGTCCTCTTCCTCTATTAAATCCTCCTCTTGATGAGGTTTCACCTCCATGCTCGGTAAGCTTTGATTCACCTTGGCTCCTTTGGTCACCACCTCTTCCTTGGTAACCTCCACGCTGTCCTCTTTGATCTCTGCCTCTTCCTCTACCCTTAGAGGACTGATCATGCTTCCTTTTATTCCTCTCTTCAATCTTGATAGCTAGCTGATAGCATTGGTGGACTGTCTTGGGGCTGAGCAAAGCCATCTCTTCCTGTATATTCCACTTCAAATCATTGAGGTATCTAGCCACTTTTAGGCTCTCATATTCTGCCACATTTGATCTCAAACAAAGCTTCTGAAACTCTTTCGTGTAGGTGTTTACATCTTGGTCTTTTTGTCTTAAACTCTGCCTCTTCTTGTGGAGCTGAATTTCATAATCATATGGCATATAGGCTTCTTTCACTCTAGCAACCATTCCTTTCCAGGTTGATATAGGCTGCTTGCCTTGTTTCTCCCTTTCAGTCTGGACAAATTTCCACCAAGTTAACACTGATCCTCTCAACCTTGATTTTGCAACCTTCACCTTCTGTGCTTCTGTAACTCCATCACATTCGAAGTGATTCTCCATTCCATCTATCCAGTCTAAGACCAGATCAGGATCCATCTTTCCATGGAATAGTGGGACACCCTCAAGTCATTTTCCACTTAGGGCTTTTAATGCCTGCAAGAAAGGCTCCTCCTCAAGAACAGGGTTAGGTTCAGGGACTTTGTCTTCTTCTGCAACCTCTTTTTCTTTTGGCACTTTGCCTTCCAGCTTAACCTTGTTCAGTGCTTCTTCAAGCTGCTCTATTCTTTCCTTTAGAGATTTGTTATTCTCTTCCTGCTCTTCAACCATCTTGGCTAACTGTGCATTTGTCACCATCTTGGGTAGTTCATTTGATTCAACTTCCTCTGACATATAAGCTGCTGCTTTCCCAAATCTTTCACTACTCTGATACCAATCTGATAGAAACAAGGTTGGATTAAGATAGTCACAATCTCAATGCTCTGAGTCCCTATCTTGAGAACTCCTAAGGTGTTAGTTCATTAACCCTACAACCTATAGGTCCTCTACTATTGAGGCACCCCTGGTTCACTTACCAACCCTGCTATCATTACAAATTTGCTGCTACCAAACAATTCTTGGTGCTCCTTCTCACATTCTCCATCTAGCCCTTAATGCTCTTAAAGACTAGCTGATCTCCAAATGTTTACAAATCTTGTTGCAGGGGTGTGAAAAGCTTCCATGGCTTCCAAAATCATTTTCCTAAAGCTCCTAATCAACCTCCATTCACAAACTCTCCATCTCTTTCAAGAAAATGCTTTTCTTGGTTTTGAAAGGCTAGTAGCCTTAAGCCATAATTAAGTCTTTGAAACAGAGTCAAAATGAAATTTTGATCAAAACCAACCAAAGGACCTATCCTCTTTGCTTAGGGAATGTATTTCACATGCTATACCTTCAAGATTTCTAGGGTTTCAGCACTGTACAGGCCACACTCCATCCAAATGCAAAAGGAGCCAAGAACACTAGGGTTTCAAAACTGTTCAGAACCAGTTTAGGACTGGTGAAAAGTTCTTCATGAAAAAAGACTATTACGGGCTCTTCCTTGTCACCATGCAGAGCCAAGACACTCCCCTAAATCCTCAAAAAATAATCTTTTAAAAATGTTCAATCCCCTGCAAATTATTCACGCTGTCCTCAAGCTTTTCCTAGCCGGGTTCTCACTGTCTCGCCTAGGAAAAGTCATTTAGCATACTTTTTGGAACTCTATTGACTCCTACTGCTAACCTATGTACACTAAAGGAGATTAGCCATGTTCCCAATGTTCCCATGCTTCTTGGTACGGTGGGAATGCGGGCTAAAGCTCCTTCTTTATTCCATTTACCAGTCCAAACAACAAATAAGATAAAATACATAATTTACAAGAAATAAAGAAAGCGATGTAACAACTATTCAAATGGTGCAAACAGAACTTCCAGAGGCTTAATACATGCTGAAATAATCCACAAAAGGCCTCATTTAATCCATGCAAGCTGCTGCTACAGAAAACAAAACAGAAAACAGAGTTTTCCATGCCAAAATTGCTCTTTTTCTTTATTTCCTCTTGAAAATGCCAACATAAAAACTTCTAACCTCTTCCCAGGTCGATAAAGAGTCTTTTTCATGACTCCAAAACTGTTAGGTTTCATTAGGTTTCACGTTTTTAACCAAGAATGGCAAAAAAGCATGCAGTTTGAAAACACAGTGTGTTTTCGAACTTTTTACAAAAACATAGGAAATGGCCACCAAAACATTTCCTAATTTATTCTAATTTTTTACCTAAGATCCAAAAGGTCCTCATACACATTATTAAAGGTGTTTGAGACCTTTCCAAAACATCAAAAAGAAATTTAAAACAAAAACCTTCTAGATAAGGTTGTAACTAAGCACTTAGGCAAGTGCTCCTGCACCAGATATGTTATAAACATAAAAGGAATAGGTTATTCCTGTGGTTAAAGATTACCTCATTAAGGGATTTCCTATGAATAGTGTATAACAATCTTGAGATAAATTGAGCTAGGGAAGTGTATGTGATCTAGGATGACTTTTTATATGAAACTTTGGCCAAATTAGTGTAATTTTCCACTGGTTATATTGTCAATTTCATTGTGTACCTTTTATGCATGCTAGTTCATTATTTCCATACAAGTTAGGATGCATAGAAAATCTAGTCATGTAGGGCACAACCCTGAGATTAGAAAGGATATTTTTTATGGGGGTTTTCCAACCAATCTCTTCGTAAGAGGGTAGGGCTATCTTTCAATATATGGAAGATCTCAAGGGACCACATTTGAGTCTGTGGTTGGCAAAAAAGTTCTTGAGTGATGCTTCTCCTCATTAGTTGGTAGCCGAGGTTTGGGGATGTTTGCACCAATATTGGGGAAAACTAGAATGATTGCACCAAGGAACGGGGTCATGTAGAATGTATGCACCAATGCAAGGACATCAAGACCAATTTGTGTTCTATTACTTATGAAGCTCAATAGATCCATGTATGTTCTCTTGTATTCATTTTTATGGAGGAGATGTTATCTTGAGACTTTATATATGCATTTTTTTGGAAAGAGACTAATATTCAATTATATATGCAAATGGAAGTTTGGAATATGTGTTATTTCAAATGTGCACATACTTATTGAATTACAAGAAAAAATTTATTGCTGTATGATGGCATTGTGTATTATTCACTTTTGGTTAAAACATTGGTAATTCTTTTGAGTATAATAATAGGGTTGTTACAAAGCCCTTAGTAATCTGGAAAAGGTTTTAAAGAGATGTAAAGAACATAATTTATCCCTTAGTAATGAAAAGTGCTTTATGATGGTGACTTAGGGAATTGTTTTAGGGAATTTCATATCCAGTGCAAGGATTCAAGTTGATCCACATAAGATATAAAATATGTCTACATTACCTATTCCACAAAGGCAAAGAGATGTTAGAAGCTTCCTTGGCCATGCAAGCTATTATAGGAGGTTCATTAAATACTTTAGTAAGATTGTTGCACCATTATTTTTTCTGCAGACTAAGTACACATAATTTGATTGGAAATCAGAGTGCCAACATTCCTTCGAAGGACTGAAGAAAGCCTTAACACAAGCACTTGTTTTGAGGGGTCCAAATTGGAACTTACCATTCCATATACATACTGATGCTTCAATTTTTTCTATTGGAGTAGTTTTGGGTTAGAAAGAAGGTAACTAAGAATATGCAATTTACTATATTAGCAAGAATCTTCATGGAGAAAAGATAAATTATACTGTTACAAAGAAGGAGATGCTAGCAATAGTGTATGCCATCAATAAATTCAGGCATTACATCACTGGTTATGCATTTTTTTTCCACACAGGCCATAAAACTATTAGATATTTAATGAACAAGATTGCAACAGGGGGCATACTGATTAGATGGCTACTACTTCTACAAGAGTTTGATATCACAACAGTGGAAAAGCCTGGTAAGGTTAATGTAGTAGCAGATTTTCTATCAAGGTTCCTAACACAATTAACAGAAGGGGTAGTGGATGACTCATTTCCATATGAGCACTTGTTTTCTCTTAATATACATTTACCCTAGTATGCTGACATTGCAAACTATTTAGTGATAGGGAAGATTCCACCACACTTTTCTCCAAGGGAGAAGAGACATCTAGTACATAAGTGTTTTCCATACTCTTGGATATTTGGTTACCTATTCTACACTGGCTCTAACAATATTATGAGAATGTGCATAAGGGAAGATGAAATATTTGATATCATGAAGGATTACCATGATGAACCATGTGGGGGTCACTTTGCAACAAAAGAACAACATTCAAAATCCTCACAACTAGTTACTATTGGCCAACTTTACACAAGGATTCTATAAAATATACAAGGAGTTGTGATAGATGTCAAAGAATGGGTAAGCCAACAAGGAGTGATGAAATTCCATTACAACCACAGTTAACACTAGCTCCCTTTGACAAATGGGGTCTAGACTTTATTGGGCCAATATCACCTACTTCTAACAACAAAGAGTACATTCTAATTTGTATTGATTATTTGACTAAGTGGGTGGAAGTGAAGACATTACAATTTTCTAGAGATGGAAATGTGGCTATATTCTTGTATGAGGACATTTTCACTAAGTATGGAGTACCTAGGGAGATAGTGACTGACCAAGGCCCATAATTTACTTCAGACCTCATTACTAAATTAGTTGAAGAATATGAAATTTGGCACAAAAATTCAACACCTTATAACCCTCAGACCAATGGCTAGGTGGAGGTTACCAACAAAGAAATTGAGAGTATTCTAACTAAGACAACACAATTACATAGAAAATATTGGGTTGCCAGATTACCAAAAGTAGTATGGGCATATAGAACAACTTGGAAAACAACAACTGGTTTCACACCCTATGAGCTGGTATATGGGAAAACAATAGTCCTCATCATAGGATTTGAGTACAAGACATTAAGAACAATAGTAGAGTTAGACATGGATATCACAACAACTCAAAAGGAGAGGTTATACCACTTAAATGGGCTAGATGAAATCAGGATGGAGGCAATCCATCACATGGAGATAGTACAAAATCAGAGGACAAAGTGGCATGACCAATACATCAAGACAAAGGAATTTAATGTAGGAGACTAGGCCTTATTGTATGATTCAATATATAAGGATTTTAAAGGGAAACTCCAATCTAGGTGATTGGGACCTTATGAGATTAGCCAACTCTTTCCTAATGGAGTAGTAAAGTTGCACACCATAGATGCAGTAAGGTTCTCTCTCTTGGTCAATGGCCACATATTAAAATTTTATAAGAAACCAGTACGGAAGGAAGATTTTCTTCTTTCTCTCATTCAATAGTATGATACTCTCAGTGATCTAGATACAAATTTTGAAACACAAAATTATGACTCAACAACAACAGATGTACTGAGTTCTTTAGGTGACTTAGTGATTGAGCTACACAACTCAACGTCTGAGATCACTCAGGTCTAATTTATTATTCCACCTCACATGCACACACAACATAGTTACAATGATGTGCATACTTTTTCTAGAGGGACCTGTCTTATATATACAACTGTCAACATTTAGTAAGGGCCCCATTATAATAGGGACCTATAGCAAAAAAGCTATCACAAATCAGATGGGACTTGATGCCAAAGGTACCCTCAACATCATCTAGAAGGAAATTTAAAACAAATTAGTGCCATATTAATTGCAGTTTGCACCTTTTTCACCTCATTTCCCTCACACATGCAACATAAGTCTAATTAAAATAAGTACCCACAACATGCTTATTTTACTTCACGTTGCCAATTCAAATTTTACACCTTTGAACTGTCACATCACTAACTATCATCCATCTATTTTGTTTCATTACATCACACCTGCCACCTCATCATCCATTCACCTCCAATTACATCTTGTCACATCAAATCATCCTATAGATACATTTTATTTAGCTCACATGCACGACGTTTAGTTAATCACCTCTGACAGGTACACAAAGTACATTACCATAATTTTCATGGATTTCTTAACACTTTCATTATTTATTTCCATATTAAATTAAGCATGCAATATATTCATTACGTTTATTTCCATATTTTCTCATGATACCTTCACCTATCATGAGTTGAAGTGAGGTCATTTCAAACCTTAGGGTTTGGGGAGGGTACAATATAAGCCACTTTTTTTTCACCACCAAAAAACCAAATACAACAAACAAACATGACTTACAAACCCATTTTGTCCTAAATTGCATCTACCTTTTGTTGCTAATTCAATTGCCAATTACCTAAATCTTGTGATTTTGAGCTAATTAAAACCAAATTTTAAGTTGATACAGAGGAAAATAGGGAGTTGTAGTGAAGAGTGCATGTGAAAATAGCAGAGTAAGAGAAGGGTTTAGGGGTGGTGAAGTGGAAATTGAGCTGAATTTCTAAGGTTAGAACATTGAGCAGAGGTAAAGAGATTCACCAATGGGAGGTGATGTTATTAGGAGAGAGCCATCGACACCCAAGCATTTATTAGAAGATGCAATGGTATTTCCTATCTTCACAAGAGTTGGTTGGTTGGATTATTTTCTCAAGTTGATAGAATTTGACAATGACATAATAAGGAGATTTTTAGCCACATTGGAGCATGATGAAGTAATGGTAAAAGGGTTGCCAGTAGATGCATCTGAAGTAGCAATAACAAAAGTATCTGGTTTTCCTAGGACTAAATCCGAGTTTCCAATTTGAGTAGATGCAGTGGTTGCAGAGAAGAAATTTTGTGAGTGAGGAGAAAATTTGGATTCATTGTCCCAAGGTACAAAAATACTTTCTCTTCCATGTATTTGGGCCAACTGTGCTTCCTATGTTATTAGTTACCTTGTGATGGTAGAAAAAATCTTCTATATACTGAAATTTCAAATTACTTAGTTATCTTTGCCATAATAGACTAGTAAATGTACCCAATTTCCTCTACAATATGTTAAAAAGGATGGCATTTAAATATTAGAGGAAATAGAGTGATACAACTTTATCACATCATTATTTAATAGCTCCTACAGTACCTGAAACCCTAGATCCAGAAGTTTCACCTATAGGAGGAAGTTCTCCTTTTTCACCTATGGCTTCACTTACCCGTAGCCAAGGTGATATTGAAGAAAAAAATGTGCCAGAATCTAGGCCACCAGTAGTAGAAGAAATTCCATCTTCCTCCAAACCACCTAAATACAAGAAAAGAAGGGGTAGTACATCTACAACATCCAAACCTTCTAAAACATAGACGAAAAAGAAGGATGTTAGAAGAAGAAACCTACACCTAGACGTTTAGGCTGATTGAAAAAGCAAGGTGTTATAAGGGGGAGTGTGGAAACACCAGAAGAAGAGACAAAGGGAAAGGAACAACAGGAAGAGGATGTGATGTTGGTTTAAAAATACTCAAAAGGGAAGGGAAATACCCCTGGAAATGTGCATACACCTGCAAAGAGGAAGAGGTATGCATCCACCACTTTTGATTCAGACTCAAAAGATGCATTTGTTGCCAAGAAAACACAAAAGAAAACCCCAGATAGTACTATTCATGGAGAATATGATTGTACAGGGGGTAGTAATGAATAGTTTTTGGAAATAGAGGAAATTTTATAGAGGATAGAAATGCTAGAAAGGAGCTTTAGGAAGCTCCAGAAAGAATTAAACATCTAGAAGAACTAGTGCAAAGTTATGAGAAGAGAGACAAAGAAAGGGAGACAAAAATACAAGAATTGTAAGAGAAGCTATAGACATATAGCCATGGTGAAGAGCTGGACCTATTGGCACAATTGGCCATGACCAAAATAGGGGATGGAGAACTTGCAATAGAAAATTAGAAACCTTCTACAATAAAAACCCCAATTCACCACACAAATTTGTCTCTTGGTTATCAACTATGGAAGGTCACTGATGAATTCCCATAGGAGAAAGAAAAGTGGAGAATGGAAAAATAAACTTTAATCGCAAAGCACACCAAAGTGTTGGAGGGAAAGGACACTGAATTGAGTAAAATGGAAGTTAGAATGGAATAAATAGTAGATAAGGCTTCCCAAATTATCAGGTGTAGACCTCCAACTAGAACATATGCCCTATTTCTCTAGGAAAAAATCCTAAGTTTTCAATTTAGCAAGCTGATTATCAACAAACCAGTTTTTATGAGTGGAAGTTTGAATTTCTCCATGTTTTTGTTGATGCTATCCTTGATGAGCAAGACCAACTGTGTGAATACTATTTGCACAATTATGTGGTTTCAGAGGGTGCACAATGGAATCCCTTAATGTTTGTAGGGGATTTTCAGGTAAGAGCTTTAGCATCCTATTTTAGAAATGAACAATTTAAAGGTGAACTCATGGCGGAGTATACAAAAAGAGAAAATTTAGTTGCATTTCTAGTGAGGAAAGAGTCCAAAGATCTTGATGAGATAGTAGATGAATGGTTACAAATCTTGAAACACAAGGGTGCAGAAAGGAAAATTATGAAGGTAAGGATACATGACTACAATATAATGAGACACTGGAAGTTGGCTTAGTTCAAAGTTTTTATAAATATGTATAGGAAAGGTGGGATAGTTTGACTCCAGAGCTGCAAAGGTAGGAGCCTTGTTTAGTGCATAATTTCATAACTATGATTGAAAGAGTGAAAAGGTATATGGATATTGTTGTTTATCAAGCAACCAAATGGTTACCACTCATGTTCAAACCACCTATGCTCCTTTATCTAGTCCCACATTGGACAAGAGATAGGATGAATGAATGTGAGGAGGCTGAGAAAACCAGAATGAAGAGACTTGTAGTTTACAGAGGGTTATACCTAAGGCATATCAAGGGAATAAATACTGTCATGGACCTTAGGGAGATTACACTACTTTACAATATGAACCCCTAGTGCATTTTGCTTGAGGGAAAGCAAAATTATAGTTGGGGGGAGTGATGAGTCTATTTAATAGTCCATTTCTTGATGTTTTTATGAATGCTTTCAGACATTATTAGACAATCCTTTCATACATATTCCTATGTTACGCTATCTTTTTATGCTTATTATACAACCTTGGACCTGAATTATAGTAATAGAAATATAGTTATGATATAGTAGCCCATTGCATGATTTATATATGGATATGTATGGAATGTGGTTGGAATTCTATGTCTAATCATGGTAGTTAGATTTGTGTATGTGTTTTATGGATTAACCTCTTACAACCCAAGAATACATTGTAGCTTATAACAACTAAAAGTTGTAGCTTGTAGCAAAAGGAGGACTTGGACAACGAAATAGGGGAAGTACCAGAACAAGCTGAGTGTACTAACTACCGTGTGGAGACACTTAATGGAGTTAGTCACACATCATTATGATAGTCAACAAGGCGCTGAAGATGAAGAATTCTTCCATTGATAGGATTCTGGATAACTAATTATGTGTTCTACATGCAAATTTGTTTTATAGAGTTTTAATCCCATTCGAACTCTTGTTTCTTTTTAGTTGCATTTTGAATAATTCAATCTTAATTACATACTCTGATATCTAGGGAGTTATAGTTAATGATTTCAATTAAGAGTTGTGTTTAGAATAAAATACCCCATGCTTGTATATAGCCAGTGTTTGAGTCTTTAGATAGTTAGTTGGTTAAGTATTTTGTTATCAATTACTTTTTATTTTTCAATTGTAATCTATAGATATGTTGATTGTTCAAAAATGGTTTTCTTGAATACAATATTTGAGCAAGATTTTATGTTATCTTTTGGAATGCATAATGAATGAAGTTCAAGCTCATATGGATGTGTAGAATTTGAGATTTAGATTTGGTTTTAGTTAAGTGAAGACAACCACTTGAGCAGGCCACTCAAGGTAACTGTTCTTCACTACATTTATAGTTGTTTTACTTTTGTTCTAAGTAGTTATTTTTGTTTATCATTACTTCATAAATTGTACATGGAAGTTAGAATAGATTCTCATATTTTGATTATTATTAATGATTGTTCATGTGCATGAATGCAATCAATTGACTTGTAGTACTATTTGATGAGGTAAAAATAACCTCATCAATATAATGAACTAAATACCTTACCTCACATCTTCCAGTTACCTCTACCCTTCCAATTTATTGTCTTTAGGATTAATAATTACTTTCTTTTTTTGAAAAAGTGTACAATCTTTATTTCTTGAAATTAGTTGAAATAAGCTAATCCATGCTAATGTAATGGTTTAGTTTCTAAGTATTTTACAGGTTAATCAACACAATTAGTCATCATGCCAGCCAAGTGGATCCCACGTAGACTTCAACGCAATTGAAGACAAGCACTAGAAGAATAGGTGCTGGAACTTTAGGGGAATGCATGGTGGATTGAGTTTTTGTAGTTTTCTGTTATTTTTAGTTTGAAGACTTTATGGATCAGCTCGAGCCCTTTAATGCTTTATGTTATGGACTTTAAGTCCATTAGTTTGTTAAAATCAGTTAAAGACTTTTTCAGTGGTAATCTTTACCATCTAAAATATAGGATTTTGTTAGCTGTTTCTATATAAATATGTAATCATTAGAAACAATGATATACATAGAGATACCATTATGCTGTCACTATGTTTTTTGAGTTATACTTTCAATATAAATAAAATGAGTTTTTCCCATCACCTTTTGAGTTATTGAGTTTTGTGAATGGAATCATTTTGAATGGAGTAATCTTGAAGTTACAAAGTGTATGTGATTTGAGCTAAGCTTAGGAGCACCCGAGAGCTGGCCACTCGAGGGACTATAGATTAGATAGATAAGTATTTTAATTTTAATTCTATTGTTTCCATTTTGTGAATGATAAATGTGAGTGAAGCTTATTTTCTTGTTTTGAGTTTTGTTAAGATTAATCCTGCAGGTTTTAGTTGAGTATGTAATATTTAAGTTCTATTGGCTGAAGTTCTGGAGCACCTACTTTCATTTGTTAGTTTCAAGTTGTTAAGTTGTTTTTTGTTAATTGTTAAGTTTTCATTGTTAGTTAGATTTTTCATAGTTTCTTTACAAGTTTTTCCTCTTCAACAATTTACATGCTTTCTAGTTTAATTGTTATGCCTTTTAGATTAATAATTTCCTACTTTCTAGGTAAATGGTAAATCCTGTCTTCTAAATTAGTGGCATCTTAGTTTAAATTTCATTTTAGCTGTTCTAAACACCCAAAAAATTTGAGAGAGATAGTTAAGATGCCTTCTATTGCATATATCCTTCAAACACTACCCGATAGATATATTAATGCATTTATCAACTAAAGAGATAAGACCTAATGACAGTCTATCACTCTAAAGGATAGATTAAGTTTAGTCACTAGTTTTGAATAGTTCTAAGTTAGTTTTAGTAATTCTAGGCACGTTAATAGTAATTCACCTACAAATTATGCTATAGGCACTTGTAGCCATTAGGGTCAGTTTACTTCTTTCACTGTTATGTGTTTTTGTGATTTTCTAGCAAGTAGAATACCTTTAATAGGATAACCTAGGTAACCTCATGTCTTTTAAGGAACATATAGTGCAGTACCATCATAAGTTTACAAACCCTGGTTGACAAATTAATGAAGTCTTTACAATGTTGAGTGGACTATTTAGCTAGTCATCCCTCTAAATTGTGTGGTTTCTACCAAGTTTACAAAACACTAGTTTAGAATCTACACCAAGCTAAGGGATGTGTGGGTAAATGAGTTAGTTGGAGAAGATTATGCCCTAAAACCAGAATACCAAAACCTAGTTGTGAAGAAATTGGATGTATGACAATGGTTTCTGAATTTTTGTGATGATGACAAGTGGGTTAGAATGGCATTGAGAAAAATACATGATAAATTTGTTTGGATTGATATTTCTGGATTGACAACCAAAGATGTAATTATAGAGGAGGGGGGAAACTACTTTGAGACCCTAGGTCATGGTAGTGTCTTAAGCAACAAATTGCCCTGATCTACCTCAAGCTTGCTAAGTGATTCAGAAAGGTTGAGTGCTTAGGGTTGAAAATGAAGAGCAATCTAGTTGCTACTATCCTTTTGCTAACCCAAATGTTTTAGGAAGTCAAGTGGGCCAATTCCCAAAGTTCAATCTGCAACTTAGATAACTCACTGCTTGAGGATGATAGTGCAAGACACGAACTCCAACACAACACACTGGTGTCTTAGTGGGGCACTGGTATCCGTGCAGATAGATAACTTCTAAGATAGATGAAAAAATTGAAAATGCAACTAACAAATTGACTAAGAGATCTTATGCTATACCATAATGTAAAGGAAATATAGAAACAAAGTGTACACCAAGAAGAATACTTTAACTAGATACACTTGAATTGACAAAGGAAGGATGAGAAGATAGTACTGAACTTTGTGCAACTTGATTCTTCAAATAACTCCAACCATAAAGTACCTACACATAGAAGAACGAGAAAATGTTGGGGCTGTGTTTAGAGGACTACCTTAGTCAGTCCCCCACTTTAGTGTTTCCACCTCCATAGATAGCCAGATAGAAAAAATTGTATAAAAAGATGATAAAGAGAGTGTAGAAATGGAAATACCAAGCAATACTCAAAGTAAAATGTGCTGAAATATAAATACGATAATGCAAAGGTGAATGAAAATGGTGAATATCACCTTCTCAACCATGTGCTCTCAAGGAAAATGGAGGAAGGAGAAATCTTGCAAGCTCTCCAAAGGCAACACTGTCGCAACAATGCAGAGGAGCCAACAAAATAGTTCAACTTGTAGCTACAATGGAGGTGATGGTGAAACTTGAAGGAGTTGAAAGTGAGTGTGTAGATTGAAGCCAAGAGTGAATTGATCCTAGAAGCTAAGTAGAACGAATGTTTTAGCAATTTGAAGGAAAATGGAGGCAAACAACCTGTTTGAATTTAGTCAAGGGAGAAACAAATTTTACACTTCACATCCAATGGAGGAGTGTAACACCTATGTAGATTCTAGAGGTAGGAATCCTGTCAAGATGGGAGTGCACCACATAGACATCCGCATGTCATGCTAGCATCCCTGACATAAATTCCCCCACTGACACACAAATGAGTTTCCAAGTGGATAGGGAAAGGTGGTCGGTGTATGGATTGCATCATCAAATTTAATTCTCTAAGGTAGAGGGTAATGTAAATGTGGAATTTGATTAGGGGTGCAAATTCATGCCATTATAGTAATTAGAGAGGATACAGGTCTATGCTCCATCAGGCCTATTCTTGTATTGAAATTTGTTAAGAATGAAGTGGTGATGGAACATACAAGTGCAACCTATGATAATAGAGATTTAATTTTTAATACCATCATAAATCCAGCTGTGAGGTATGCATTAATGCTAATAGGATATAAAATCTAATTTACAAACATGGAAAACTCTATATCTACCACCACAATCAATGTGGCATATGAGATGGTAGAAAGCGGAGTTGATTATGACCTTTTTGAATTTCTAAGACAAAAATTGATGGAAAATTTGAAGCAAACAAAGGAGAAGAAGTATGCATTCAAATATGGAACTTTGATAATATGTCTTCTTTTCTATTTCTTGAAGGAGCTTCCCATAACAAAAGGTTTGACCTGGCTACAAGGGAGACTTGTAGCTCATCAAATCAGTGATTTCATGAGAAGTATTGGAGACATAAAGGCACAAGATGAGGCACTAACTACCTTATTTGCAGTTTTCCAAAAGAGGATGCATGCCAGGGATATAATTCCAAGAAAAATAGTTGAAAGGTACAAGAACAACATCACATTTTTGGTGTTAACAAACCAATGCATCATGGAAGTAGTAGACCCTATATATGTGTGAATCCCTCAATTGGGATATGAGGTAATTGAGGAAGAACTAGTTGGTTTAGCTGATATTTGTTAAAAAGTCCTAAGGATACAACCAAGGCAAGGTATGGAACATATGAAGAGAAATCCTTGGAGGTGCATCTAATGTAGAAGAAACCAAAGATATAGAAGAAGGTTAAAAACACGGTTGATAAGGATGAAAAGTGTAGAGTATAAGCTAATGTATTGTAAAATTGGGAGAACCTACACAATTCAGATATTTAACTAACTGAATAGTCCACTCAACATTGCTCAAGAATACATTAAATTGTCAACCCAAGGTTTGTAAGCTTTTGATGGTGCAACATTATATGTGCCTCCAAGGACTCAAAACTACTTAAGCTACCCTAGAATCAAGTTATTCTACTTGCTGGAAAATCACAAAATTACAAAAAAATAAAAGACAACCAAAACTAGTGGCTACGAGTACCTATAACTTAATCTGTAACTGAACTATTACTAATGAAATGATGTTGTAATAACTCAAAACTGATAAAAACTAATGACAACTGAATTAACCTTTGGAGTACTACTGGTTAACCATTGCATGCATATTCATAAGCATTAATTAATAACAAACAAGATATGAGATTCTAGTTAACTTGCATATGATTCATGAATAAATAGAAAATTAAGTGAAGAACAATACCTTGAGTGGCCTGCTCAAGTGACTATTCTCACTTTAACTAAACCCAAGTCTAGCTAATAGATTCTACGCATCCTATGAAATTAACTCCATTCATTGCATATCATCATGAAAGATTACAAAGGATCTTTTTATAGATTGTACTCAATCATTCTGAATATTTTCATGTTTTGAAACTAAAAGTAACTGATAACATGAAAATGAAAAACCAACTATCCTACAGATTCAACCAACAGCTATACAAAAGCTTGAGGGGATCTTATTCAAAGCAACAACTTAACCAAAATCATTAAATCCACTTCTAGATATTTAGAGCATAGAGTTAAGATTGATTTATTCAACCTATAACTGAAAAGGAAAAGGAATCCTAATAGGACTAAAACTCTATGAAAACAAAATTGCATGTAAACATAAAACCATTTGTCAAAATCCCATAAGTGAAGAAGACCTCTTCTTCAACATTTATTAACTAGTTATAATAATGCACGTTCAACCTTCATCAAGTTCCTTTAATCAACAATGATTGTGTTCAACTTAACCTGGAGCTCCCCTATTTTGGTTTCCAACGTTCCTTTTTGCTACAGGTTCATCTTGCAACTATTGTGTGCCAAGGTTCCTCTTTAGCTACAAACAAGTTAATTTTGCAAAGCATGCACACAAGGATAACTATCATAATCAAAACATAGCATTCCATCAACATTCCATACATATCTTCATATAAATCATATAATTTATTAGTATTATAATCATAATTCCATCATTATATTTAAGGTTCAAGTTCAAGTCTACATAATAGTTATGAAAGGATAGTATAATGAAGGAGAATTGTCTAAATTTTTTATCTAAAAGTGTCTTAAAATATGTATAAAAACAATTGAAAATGATCTATTATCTAGACCTATCACAAAGGATATGGGTTTTACCATGGAGCAAGTCGAGCAACCAAGAGCAAAGGATAAGGGAGAATCAAGTGGTACAGGAGGATCAAGAAGCATAAGAAGATCTAGTAAGACTGCCACCACCCCTCCTGCTATCCAGAAGTCCTCCGGGACTAGAAAACTTGTTGGAGGAAAGAGAAAAACTATTGATAGTCCTCCGATAAAGGAGAAGTCTCCTCTAGTTATGTAGACAACAAGGTATGAGAAGAATAAAAACCCTACAACAACACCCCCTACTAGGAAAAGAATGAAGCAAAAGGCAGCGAGAGAAAAAAATATAAGTGTTAATGTTGAAGAAGAGGAAGAAGGACCCCAATTGGTCTGGAAGAGGAAAGAGGGTGCTTTATAGAGTGAAGCAGGTCCTAAAAATAAAAAAAGTTGACATAGTGGACACATCTAAGGAAGAGGAAATAGAGAAAGAAAAATAAGCATTTGTTATGCATATGTGATAGAAAATTGGAGAAGCCACCTTCGAAAAAGAAGAGTAGAGTAGAAATCAAGTAGAAGAAGGCTCCAGATGCAGAGGAGAAGCAAAAAAAAAACACTTCCAAAAAGAGCACGTAGTCCTATGAAAGTAGAAGCTCTTGTAAATGGGATGATACAACATGATATGCTTGAAGAAACTGTTGCTTTGTATAATGAGGTTGAAGACACAGATAAGGCCAAAATAGTGGATATGAGGAATATACAAGACAAGTTACCTACAAAGCTTTGGAAAGTGTTGGTAGAGATAAGACAAGAGGTGATTTATGAAGAGGCCAAGATGAAGGTCTATGCTCTTGAAAAGATAAAGGCTCCCCTGTCTATAGAGAATAAGGCCACATTGGCCCAATTATATACTAAGGAACTAAGGACAAAACAAAGAGTAACCACATTAATGAGCAAGGAAAATGATGACCATGAAATAATTTGAAAGGAGATTGTTGAGAATATTAGAGACCTAGGATAGAGACTAGGAATGACCCAAGAACACAAGGATCCTACATCAGAAGTTGAAGAAGAAGAGAACATTGATGCTTAATATGAGAATATGATAGATGAAGAGCATTTTTAGGACAATGTCCCTTTGGTAGTAGAAGAATCGACACAAGAGAATGAAGAAGCAAAAAATGATGTTGGAGAAGAAGCAACTAAGGAGGATACCTCTCCTCCTTTGAAAAACACACAAGAAAAACTAGAGATTCCTCCTTCGGTTAACCCAGATCAATCTGTAAAGGAAGTAAATGTGAATAAGGATGATGAAGAAGAGAGAGTTGGTGCGAATAAGGAAGATGAGAAAAATGATAAGGAGAAGGAAGGTGAAAAAAAGAATGAGGTTTCCTTTAGAGATGGAAGAACAAAAGAACAAAATCTAGTAGACTTCGACAATGAAGGGGAAAAGTACTTGAAAGAGAAAGTTGTAGAGATGACAAGGACTCCTGATGAATCCTTCAGCTCATCCGAGGACTCCTTGAAGAATTTACTGAGTATTCCTTGAAGAATTTACTGAGTATGTAGCTGAATTTCCAACTCATTGTTTCTTCACAATTGCTACGACTGCCAATGCAACAGGGAATGTGGACTTAGAAAATATTTCCCCACTCCACAAGCTATAGCTAGGAGATGTATTTAATGCATCTTCCTAGGAGATCATAGAGATGCATCAGAAGAGTGGAGAGTTAATGGAAGAAGCAGTCAAGACATTGCAAGAGGTCATGCTTGGAGAAAACATAGACACATCTCTTTCTGGTATGGAGAATTTGAAACTTTTAATTGATTCTTTTAAAGAGTATGCATTTGGACTTAGAGGAGAAGTGGAAAAAGAAGTTGAAAAGAAAATAAGTGATTAAAGGATGATGGAGATCACAGAGAAGTTTGCATTTGCACACAAAATTTTTTTAGAGAAATTGAAGGATGCACATATTTGTGTGGATGAGGTGAAAACCTTGTTCCAATAGTACATGAAGTGGCCTGAAGCCACACAAAGTATTAAAAAGGAGATGGACTCCATTGAGTCCTAGATCAACAATGCCTCTAGTGCATATGATCTGGTAGTAGAATTGGCTAGAGACACAAGGAACACCATTGAAGATTTGCATAAAACATTCTTTCAACTACATGAACAAAAGGAAAACAATATTTTGTAGTTTGGAGAGATAAGGGACATGGTAAATTCTAAGTTTATATCCATCTCAAATGCCCTATTGAGTGCAAATAAAGCTATATAGATGAATCTGGTACCTAACACTCTGGAAGAAGGAGAAGAGATATTGATGGAGTTTGAAACTCAATCTAGATTGCTTGGGGTCACAAAGAAGACATGGGGAGATGGAAAACAACATGGCAGACCCATGTGTAGAAGTTGCAAGCATCAACCTCCTTCGATTGACACATTTCTGATTTCTTTATGTATTTCAATTTTTCAGTTTTAGAATTATTTGTATATATGCAGAGTATATAGAGTAGTTTCCAATATAGTTTTTTGGTTTTTTTCTTCAGATGACTCAGGGGGAGTCCATTCATTCTTTTAGTTGTATACATATGCATATATTACTCAAAGGGAGATTCAGTATAGGTCAAAACAGTTGGAGTATGCACCCTTTGCCCTTGATGTCAAAGGGGGAGAATGTTTTGGAGATGTTTTACCATCAATGACAAGGGGGGAGATTGTTGGAATTTTGTCATTCATGTTGTTGTTGGAAACATGAATATGAGGGATAATAAAAAAATGTACACTACTATGTGTTGCAGTGTTGTCATTGATGTCAAATTTGTTTCTTGATGTGGAGATCATGGTACAGATCATTTTGATTGATTCTAAATTTTTTTGGATGTTTGTGGAAGATATTTTTGCAAAATGGTTTGATTCAGTAAAGTTGGTTGTGATGGAAAATTAACTAAGTATCAATTTAGCTAATTCTATTTAATAAAGCATTTAGTTTTTGGGTCTACACTAGTCCATGAATGAAGTTTTCACTTTGTGCTTCTAACATTATTTTGTTGGTGTTAGAGGCATCTTATTCCAAATTTCATCATGTTTTGGCTTTTGGTTTGAAAGATATAAGTAACACAAGTTCGGTATGGCAAGTTACAGTTATTCTCTGTACAATGCATTTGTGTGGGAGAGTTTGCACTTCTCCATGGATAAGTTTTTAGCTTTGTTCTTTTAAGGAAATATCGACAGGTGGCAGTGGAGCATGCATTCCTATTGGCATTGAGTTTAGAGGTCCATGTGTCTGATTTTGGACACACAGTTGAAGGATTTTGGTATTAACTCTAAAATTTTGAAGGTAAACCTATTATAGGTCCAAACCGATTCTAAGTTATTTTGAGATTTGAATTTTGGCATGAGATTTATGTGGAAAGATTTGAGCCTTAAATGTCACATCTAATTAGGTCTAATTGATGTAAAGCAGATCTTTTCCCAAACCAGAGTATTAGAGTTATGCCATAATCGATAAAAGTACATTAAGCTTCATTGGAACTATATTTCATGCCAATTCAATCTAGGCTATGAGCGTGGATACACTTGGACAATGAGTCCACTTCTAAATGATTTCACTTGGAACATGAGTCCATACAATGAGCACTTATAAATATACTATAACCATAATATATTGTGAACTAATCACCGTATTTTGGGTTTTCCACGTAACCACACTAAGTTGAATATGATATCCATCCCCCTCTTAAAACACCTCAAAACAGTATTGGAAATTGACAATCCCAAGATGTCCAAATATGATCAACACTATGAACTCCCATCAAGCCCTCAAACTTTGAAACAATTACACAATTATGTTTTCTTTAACACACCTTCAAAATTAGAACAATAACTTCTTCTATAAATGTTTAATTCTATATAAATATGCAATGATTAGATAATTAAGGAACCATGCATACTTGTATAGACACCCCGCTATGCATACAATACGTGTGTCAAATCAACCCTAACCATAAAGAATTGGCCAAAACACTGCACACAAAGAAAGATCGCATAAGGGTCACATATAAGCTCCTAGCCATGAACGAATCTATAGCATTGTACTATAGTTATAACATGGCCTTAGTATCCAATCAAAGAAATCACAGCTTTAGTATCATGAGCAATCACAACTTTGAATGAACACTGACTGCAAATTGCAATCAGAATGGTCACTGACTGTTACATCAACAAAACATTCAAAATCACACCTCTCAATATCACAATATTTCTGGCATGATATCAGACCAACAACATATGGATTAATAAGTTTAGATCTCTATTTACAAATGATACTGAGCAAATACCCTTCACAGATTTTATTACATAGCTAGAATGAGAGCGCTTCCAACTATTTGTATGCCTCTAGTATTGCGTAGAACAACTTCCCAATGATCGGGCTTGAACTCGTGAAGGTTGTTCTCTCTGCCTTCTGCAATAGCGCAACCCCTATGGTTGAATATAGGGTAGTGGATGCCAGCCAGAGTAAATGATAGGTAATTGGCTCCCAAGGTGGCGCTTCGATGATCTTCTGAAGTATGATATGTGCTTTATATGTTGCTTCTGTTGGATCCACTATGTAATGATGTGTCTGTCGTCGCAAAGGACCCGACGATGATCTGTCATTGTTGACGTGGTGAATGATGTTACTGGCCTAAGGGAATGCTATTCACTTAGCATCATAGTGGATTCGACGGAGATCTACTCCTGTCGTCGCCAGTGAATGAGAAAACGATGATGTTTGGCCACGGGAATGATATTTACTTGGTTTTGTCTTTTCCTTAATATCTTCTCAATTCTCTATTCAGTTAAGCAGGTCCTGATTCCTCTTTGGAATATTTCAACATCTCCTAAATTGTCTTTTCCTGACAGCTCGATTACCTGGGCGTCCTCCCAGAATCATATAATACGGAGTCAAAGCTGTTGTGCCAGATTGTTGGAGTAATACATCTTATTTAGAGGGGCCTGATAGTCATGGAAATCCTTCTCAGTAATTTCAAAGTTCTAATTCCTTGTTCCTTCTTGTTCGATAGTTATTATCTTCTTCTAGTTCGCGTCCTTTTCTCTTCTCCCTTCCTCTCATCCTTGGTGCCATCAAACATATCCGCTTCAGCCAACAACCACGTCCTTTCATCCTGCTAGCGTCCTTAAGAGGATATGTGTGTCGATCAATTTGCATCCCCTCATCTTTGACTAATTGGCTAAAAAGCATTTGATTAGTATAAGTAAATAAATAATGGATATGTTCGTTATATTTGAACATATATTTATGTCTATATGTCTATATGTGTGTATATATATACTTATATACTTAGTGGTGTATATGAATATCCTCTGTTTATGAAAAAATTACAATTACTTATATAGCTAGATATGTATTTTTTTGTCTAGTTTAAGGAAATGCAATTGTGTTAGATCGTAAACTTATCTTAAGTTTTTTCTATGTGATGGGGACATCACAAGGACATATATATATATATATATATATATATATATATATATATATATATATATATATATATATATATATATATATATATATATATATATATATAGTTATGTATATATCTGTAAGACACCCCGCTTGAACTCACAATAACTACTAAAGAATTGACAAACACTAAACTCACACGGTCACAATAAACTCTAGATACAAATAAGCATTGACTGTAGTTATTGCAGTATCAACAAGAGATCAAGATTCAAGCAATCAAAACTGAATCACTGACTGAAATTGCATAGAATGGTATTAGTTACATCAACAAAACATTCAAAATCACACATCTCTCAATATTGCAATGTTTCTGGCATGATATTAGACCAACAACAGATGGATTAATGAGTTCAGATCCCTGTTTAAAAATGATACTGAACAAATACCCGTCATAGATTTTATTACATAACCAGAATGAGAGCGCTTCCAACTATTTGTATGCCTCTAGTATTGCATAGAACAACTTCCCAATGATTGGGCTTGAACTCGTGAAGGCTGTTCTCTGTGCCTTCTGCAATTGCACAACCCCTATGGTCGAATATAGGGTAGCGGATGCCAGCCGGAGTAAATGATAGGTAATTGGCTCCCAAGGTGGCACTTTGATGATCTTCCGAAGTATGATACGTGCTTTATATGTTGCTTCTATTGGATCCACTAGGTAATGATGTGTCTACCGTCGTAGAGGACCCGAGGATGATCTGCCACTGTCGACGTGGTGAATGATGTTACTGGCCCATGGGAATGCTATTCACTTAGCATCATAGTGGATTCGATGGAGATCTGCTCTTGTCGTCACCAGTGAATGAGAAAACGATGATGTTTGGCCACAGGAACGATATTTACTTGATTTTTTCTTTTCCTTAATATCTTCTCAATTCTCTATTCAGTTAAGCAGGTCCTGATTCGTCTTTGGAATATTTCGACATCTCCTAAATTGTCTTTTCCTGACAGCTCGATTACCTGGGCGTCCTCCTAGAATCATATAATACAAAGTCAAAGCTGTTGCGCCAGATTGTTTGAGTAATACGTCTTATTTAGAGAGGCCCAATGGTCATGGGAAGCCTTCTCAGTAATTCCAAAGTTCTAATTCCTTCTTCCTTCTTGTTCGATAGTTATTATCTTCTTCTGGTTTGCGTCCTTTTCTCTTCTCCCTTCCTTGTATCCTTGGTGCCATCAGATATATCTGCTTTAGCCAATAGCCACATCCTTTCATCTTGTTGGCTTCCTTAAGAGGATATGTGTGTCGATCAGTTTGCATCCCCCCATCTTTGACTAATCGGCTGAAAAGCATTTGATTAGTATAAGTAAATAAATAATGGATATGTTAGTTATATTTGAACATATATATATATATACACTTAGTGGTGTATATGAATATCCTCTATTTATGACAAAATTGCAATTATTTATATAGCTAGATATGTATTTCTTTTGTCTAGTTTAAAGAAATGCAATTGTGTTAAATCGTAAACTTATCTTAAGTTTTTCTGTGTCATTGGGACATCACAATACTGCATACCAACATGAATTCCACATTTTTATGATAGTCCTTCACTCATACAAAGGTAACTTTAGCAATTAATGTGCTAAGTGTAATAGTTCTAGGATGACATGAATAGATGAAATATATTCATGGATGAAATAGATGTCTACAAGTAAAATCAAAGAGAGTGGAAGAGAGTAGGAGGTAAGGAGGGAAGGGAGGTAGAGAGGTGTGTGTGAGAGAGAGAGAGGGTAGGAGGTAAAGAGGCAAGGGAGGTAGAGGTATGTGTGTGTGAGAGAGAGTAGGAGGTAAAGAGGGGAGGGAGGTAGAGAGGTGGGAGAGAGGGTAGGAGGTAAAGAGGGGATGGAGGTAGAGAGGTGTGTGAGAGAGAGTGTAGGAGGTAAAGAGGGGAGGGAGGTAGAGAGGTGAGAGAGAGAGGGGGGAGGTGGAGAGGAGAGAGGGGAGGGAGGTAAAGAGGTGAGATAGAGTGTAGGAGGTAGAGAGGGGAGAGAGAGGAGGTAAAGAGGAGAGGGAAGTAGAGAGTTAAAGGGAGAGAGGGAGAGAGGGAGAGAGGGTAGGAGGTAAAGAGGGGACATAGGTAGAGAGATGTATGAGAGATGATAGAAGGTAAAGAGGGGATGAAGGTAGAGAGATAGAGAGGGGGAGGGAGGTAGAGAGATAGGGTAGGAGGTAGAGAGGGGAGGGACATAGAGATAGAGTAGGAGGTACATAGGGAGGGAGGTAGAGAGGTGAGAGAGATAGAAGGTGAGGATGATTTTACCTTTGAAATAACATGAGCATGTTATAACATGCTCTTGTTATTTAAAGCTAATGCAATAAATAATATGAGTGCATTATAGTGCACTCATGTTATTGTCAAATTTGCTGATTTCAAACCCTTAAGGTTGGATTTTCCTTGGGCTTCTAAGCCAAAGGGTTGAAAACACATTCCAATGTTCAAAGACATGTTTTTACAAAATGTAATAAAATTGACACAATCTTGAGTGTGCTCCCCCTCATGTTTTAACATTTTTCAATGTCAAGTCAAAAAAATGATGTATTAACATTGATCTCTTTGTTAGCTTTCTAAAAATGTATTTTTTTCTATGTTTCAAACATTTTAGAATTTTGATCTTGAATTTCTTTTGCCACTATATCCATTTTTGTCAAAAAACTATATATGGTATTTTTGGTCTCATTTTCTAATCGTTCATCAAAATTTGAAACAAATTACATTTTTTACAAACTAGAATATATTCTTTGCACATTCAATTTTTTTGTTTTGATTGGTTTCTAAAATTTTAGGGGTGAGCACACTCAATTTTTAGTTTTCCAAGATGTGTCCACTTTTAAAATTTATAAAAAAATATATATTCATTAAAAATTAACAAAAAATTTAGGCATAAACTACATCATGCTAGCTAATTTCTCACTAAAGTGATTTTAAAAATACTAAAAGTTAACATTTTAGGGGGAGCACACCAAACACTATGTTATGCTTTTTTGATAGAAACAAGAGCACTTTGTGTACTCCCCCTTTTTGAACCCCTTATTCTCCACTATTTAAAAAAAATAGTAGTTTAGAAAGTAGATTTAGAGCACTATAGTTCGTGTTCTTGTCGTGTCTTCAAATTTTAAGTGTTACTATCATCAATTTCTCATCCAAGGCTAGTCTTTCCTAATTTTTTTAAAAAATGTCACTTTAGAGCCCTTTTTGGTCCCCCATATTTGTTCACTTACCCACATTTTATAACCTTCTTTGTGTATTCTAATAGAGAGAGAGAGAGAGGGAAATATAGGAAGATAGGGAGAAAGAGAGAGGTAGAGATAAAGACATAGAGAGGAAGATAGGGAAATATGGAGAGAGAGAGAGAGAGAGAGAGAGAGAGAGAGAGAGAGAGCTCAATATATAGATAGGGAGAGGGGAAAGAGAGGGAGAGATATAGATATAATTATAGAAAGAGAGGGATACTGAGATATAGGAAGAGAGAGAGGAGGGAGGGAGAGATATAGATAGAGAGGGATAGGGAGATTGAGAGATCGAGGAAGGGAAAGATATGGATAGATAGATACTTGGAGATAGAGATGAAGAGGTAGATTTCATTTCTTCTTCACACAAATACGAGTGTGTCATAACATGCCCAAGTTGTTATCTTCTTTGGGTATTTCCAACCCTTACAGTTGGATTTTCCTTAGGCATCAACCCAAAGGGTTGGACCTACATGTCAATGTCCAAAGATATATTTTTGGAAATTCTAAAAAAATTACACAATATTGAGTGTGCTTTCCATCATGTTTGTACATCTTTCAATGGAGTTAAAAAAACGAAAATAGCATTGAGATCTCTCATAGTTTTCTAACCATGTAATTTGTTCTACATTTCAAATATGTTAATTTTTTTATCTTCAATTTATTTTGCTAGCATCTTCCTTTTTTTTCAAAAAACTTGTGTAATATTTTTGGTATAATTTTTTATCCGTTCATCAAAATTTGAAACAAATTAAATTTTTACATTCTATATACATCCAAAAATTGTATTTGATTTTTGTTTAGTTCCCAAAAAAATTAGAGGGGAGCACACTCAATCTTTTATTTTTAGGATGTGTCCACTTAGAAATTAGTAAAAAACTCACAGATTCATTAAAAAGTTAGTTGAAAAATTAAGCATAAATGGTATTAGCTAATTTTTCATCAAAGCTATTTATGAAATAGTACAAAAAAATTTAACATTTCAGGGGATCACATCAAATTCTATGTTATGTTTTTGTGATAAAAATAAGAGCACTTTGTGTGATCCCCCTATTTGAACCCATTAATCTCTACCATTTTCAAAATAGTAGTTTAAAAAGTATTTGGTGCACTATGACTCTTGTTCTTGTCATGTCTTCAAATTTTCATCTGATATTAGTTCTTTTTATTTCAAATTTTTTTTGACAACTTAAGACGCCCTTTTGATCCGTCATTTCCATGCACTTATTAGTAATATTTATTACGCCAAGAGGCATAAGCCTACAATGACAACATAACCTGTATTGGAGGCCAGCAGAACTAACAGTGTAAGAAAAACGAAACCGTTACTATTCTGCTGCCACCTATTAAAGCATGGTGGAAGACGTAGCACCATCATAGTCATCGCTGGAGGTGGATGGTAAGAACAGCCTTTTGGAACCGTTTTCTTTTCTGAAGCTCCTTGCATTGGCTTACGCCTTTTCTGTTTCCTCATTCTTCTTCTATCCATCGCTCAATAATTGTAAGTGCTCTCTTGTTGACAACATTCAGATTACCAGCTTCTCCCTCAGTTCGGACGCCACCGTTTTGTCTCAGTTTGCAATGGATGTTACAGCGAGGAATCCAAATTATCTGCCTTTTCCAATCGTTACCTACGGTCGAGAAATTAATGCTAGAAGGAGAAGTAGCTCAAAATTGAAAAATCCTACAAATTCTTCTCGGATACCTGGCAGATCATCTAACCTATGACAGGGAAACGGGCACTCAGACTGGCAAAGGAGGTGGATGATGCTCTAGAAAGTGGAAAATTAGCCCTGGTTTTGGATCCTTCAGCCAGTTCTTGGCCATTTGATATTTAATTATCAACTTTAAATTTTAGTGGCAATTGATATTTAATTATAAATTCTAATATTTGCATGTTTTATTCCGCAGAGATTCAATGTGAAAGTCAAAATTGTTCGGCGAAACCCAAAATATGAAAGAGAAAATGCCAACTGTTTGACAAAATGATTGAAATATAGAAGGCCACGAGTTGATAGATATATGATTACATTTGATAATCGAATTGTGATATTTAATATGCTAATCTAATGGAATGTTTACCCAGACCAAATATAAGTAGCCAAGGAAAAGATTGTAACCGATTGGAGTCGCACTTGGTAGAATTATGAAAGGTTGATGCGTGCTTATTGTTTATCAATTTACTTGAATAATTCCTTGCTTATGTGGTGTAAAATGAAATATTGCAGCTCTGTTAAAAGATTGATTAATTACAGATTTGGTATTTGTTTTGGGGGATCAAATAAGCTCAATAGTTTTATTTTAAAGAGAATGTGAGATAAAGGATATAACCAGAAAGGAAGGCACTAGGCACGTGAACTGTTTGACAAAATGCCAAAAGAAATAGGTATGGCCTCAATGCACAGGTAAGGCATTCAAACTGTTTGCTAAAATGCCTCAATGAGATGTCATTTCATAGAATGTAGTGATTTTATGATTTGCACAAAATGAATATTGTTTACCAAGTCTTTAGAAGCTTTCAAGCAAAAGGCTCTGGCTAAAATGTTGATCAGTCTACTCCACAAGCGAACCTAAGCAACTCTTTATCTGGTATTATAGTTGGAAGCAATTATATAAAAAAACTATTTTCATCTCATTTGTGACTTAGCTCAATGAAAAACACAGTGGTAGTATTACCCAACAGTTGAATGAAAAAAATTAAAGCCTTGAAAACCTCAAAATAAGATGAAAATAAACGCTAAGTTAAAGCTAAATGATGAAAAAATTAAAGCTAAATGATGAAAAAATAAATGCCTCCAAAACCTCAAAATAAGATGAAGAACATCTAAGGCAATTTCTTTCTTGAGACTTCTCATAACTCCATTATAATTTATTCCTCAAGATTGTATCATATTTAATTTTGCCTTTAAAGGTTTACTAGATTTTATTTTCTTCAAAATCTGAAACATCAAACCATATTGAAAATTATAAATGGAATTGAACGCATAATTTATTTCTATTTTCATGCATAAATGCTTCAATTCTATTTAGGTACTTCTACTAATGTAGTCTCTCTTTATCTCTCACTATATATAGAAACACACACAATATTTTAGTGTATAATTCAATTATTTTGAAAGGTAAGAAGTTCTATAACTCTTAAATAAAATTTTAAGAAAATAAAATTAATCATTTTCATACTTATGGAGGTGATCTAAAAATTAACTTTAACAGATATGAATCTATGCCAAAATAATCAATAGACAAATCATCTTATCTTAATTGTAAAAATAAATACAAATACAAATAATATAAAAATTAAATTATGTCACCAACTTTTATTAAAAGATCTTCATTCATAATACCTAATTATTTGATGGGAGACAAATGAATCAAACCATTCAATTTTACTTCATTAAACTAAATAGTTCTAAAGTAAAATAAAATAAGTATTAACCCTAAAAATACATATATCACTTTTATAATTTAATAAATTAATAATATAGAGCAATGTGTACATCAAAGTTACAACTAGGATTGAGGTTAGGATTAGGGTTATATGAAAAATATGAATTGAAATTAGGATTAGGGTTAGGGTTAGAAAATTACACTTAGAATTAAGATTACAAATAGAAATATGGTTAGGGTTAGGGTTAAAATTAGAATAGGGTAAGGAATACAATTAAAAATATGGTTAGAATTAGAATTAGGATTAGAATTGGGGTTAGGTTTATGTTTGGGATTAGTTTTAGGGGTTAGAGTTGGGGTTTGAATTAGGTTTGTGTTAAGGTTTAACTAGGGTTCAATTATGATTGGCATTACACTTAGGGTTAGGGTTATTAATGTCTAATTATAATTATGGTTATACAATTAACTAGGGTTCAATTATGATTGGCATTACACTTAGGGTTAGGGTTATTAATGTCTAATTATAATTATCGTTATACAATTAGGGTTTAATAAGGATTGGGCCCTAGGGTTAAAGTTAGTCTTATAATTAAGATTAGGGTTCAATTATTGTTAGAGTTTAATTAGGGATAGGGTTCAATTATGGTTAGGGTTCAAATAGGGTTATCATCAGGGTTAGGCTTACAATTCAATTAAGGCTAGGTTTAGGGTTTAATTACATTTCTAAAATAAATCTTTGGTTACGCTTAGGGTTAGAGTTAGGGTTAGGGTTAGCATTAGGGTTGGGGTTATCATTACGAATAGGTTTATCATTAGGAATATGGATTAGGGTTAGGGGTAGGGTTAGGTTTATAAATGATAAAATATAGTAATTTGGTTAGGGTTAGAGTTAAAATTGGGATTAGGGTTGGGGTTATCATCACAAATAGGGATTAGGGTTAGGGTTAGGGTTAGGGTTAGTGTTAGGGTTAGGGTTAGGTTTTGGTTTAGGGTTATGGTTATGGTTAGGGATAGCTTTATAAATGATAAAATATAGTAATTTGGTTATGGTTAGAGTTAAAATTGGGATTAAGGTTGGGGTTATCAACATGAATAGGTTTATCATCACGAATAGGGATTAGGGTTATGGTTATGGTTATGGTTAGGGTTAGGGTTATCATCACAAATAGAATTAGGGTTAGGGTTATAATTATGGTTAGGGTTAGGGTTATCATCTCGAATAGGGATTAGGGTTAGGGATAGGGTTATGGTTATGGTTAGGGATAGGTTTATAAATGATAAAATATAGTAATTTGGTTAGGGTTAGAGTTAAAATTGGGATTGGGGTTGGGGTTATCATCACGAATAGGTTTATCATCACAAATAGGGTTAGGGTTTTGGTTAGGGCTAGGGTTATGGTTATGGTTAGGGTTAGGGTTAGGGTTATGGTTATGGTTATGGTTAGGGTTATCATCATCATGAATAGGATTAGGGTTAGGATTAGGGTTAGGTTTATCATCACGAATATGATTAGGGTTAGGGTTAGGGTTAGGGTTAGGATTAGGGTTAGGGTTAGGGTTAGGATTAGGATTAGGATTAGGATAAACCTAACCCTAACCCTAACCCTAACCCTAATCCTTGTTTGTAATGATAACCCTAATCCATATTTGTGATGATAAACCTATTCATGATGATAACCCTAACCCTAACCCTAACCATGTAACCATAACCTGAACCCTAACCCTAATCCTAACCCTAAACCTAATCCTATTCGTGATGATAACCCTAACCCTAGCTCTAGCCCTAACCCTAACCCTAACCCTAACCCTAATCTCTATTCGTGATGATAACCCCAACCCTAATTCCAATTTTAACTCTAACCCTAACAAAATTTTATCATTTATAAAATCATAACCAAATTGAACCCTTACTATAAATGAACACTCACCCTAATTGAAACCCAACCCTATTTTAACCCTACTAATAACCATTTCATTAATTCTAATTATAACCCTAACCCTAATTCTATTTATAACACTTTAACCATAATTATATTCTATAATTCATAATCTTATTTTAAGACTAACCCTAACAATATTTAAAATTTAACCCTAAGACTAACCCTAATTAAACTTGAACCTCAAACCTAATAAAAATTTGAACCTAACCATGTTTGACCTCTAACCATAACTTATATTAAATTTTTATATTAAATATTAATATACTAAAATATTATCATTTATCTAATAATATAATAAAATAATATTGTATAATTATATATTAATTCATGTTATGCGTTGTGTCGTGACTGCTACTAGCTTATATATCTTAATATATTAATCTATATATTATATGCTTGAGAGGTATCATTTTCAAGGCATACTTTTTAAATTAAAAAAAAAGTTGAAAAATTAAAAAATATATTAATTATACCCCTAACCCTAACATAATTCTCACACTATGACCATAAACCCAACCTTAACACTAAACCCTAACCCTAATCATAATAATAAAGGGTAAGTGCACAAAGATGGTTCCCAAAAAGGGGGCTTAAGTGACCACTTTTTTTTTTTTTTTTTCTGAAATTAGGAAATACTGACCTTGGACATGAAATTGAGGATAGTTACACTCAAAATTTTGAAATGGAACAAAAACAAGGATTGGAGTACTCTGAGTCTACTTTCTATACTACTAATTTATTTTGAAAATGGTTGAGATTAAGGGGTTCAAAAGAGGGATGTACACAAATTGGTGCCATTTTTGTTAGAAAAAATATAACATAGCAACTCTTGTAGACCTTAGCATGGTGATTTTTTTTTTAGTATTTTTAAAATCGCTACAATGAGAATTTAGTTAATAATATGTAGTTGATGCATAATTTTTTTGATGATTTTTTAATGAATATTTGATTTTTTACTAATTTTCTAGGTGGACACTTCCTAAAAAATAGAATTTTGGTTGTGCTACCCCTACAATTTTTGAAAACTAATTGAATTTTTTTTTAAAATTTTGTAGAATGGAGTCTAGTTTCTAAAAATGTAATTTATTTGAAATTTCGATGAACAGTTAATTTATAATGAAAAAATACCAAAAACTACTTTTTGCCAAAAAAGAGACAAACAAAAAAAATTATGGATGAAAGGCTTAACATTGTCATAAAATGAAAAAAATTACATCGTTGGATAGCTAAGAGAGAACCTAACATTACCTAGGTGTTTGATTTGTTTGAAATTGAACCATGTGCAATCCTGATGGTGAGCACGAACCCGATTATGTGAAATATTGTAGAATTTGCAAAAACATTTTGATCTACATTGAATTTATTTTTCTTCTCTTTTTTTCTTTCTTTCTTCTCGTTATATTTAAGGGAAACTATATACATGAAATAACCATTTAAGTATAAGTTGACATTTACATATGGACGTTTACTTTCTTATACTTTAAGTTATATTTCATGTATATATTTTTAGGATGTTTGAGAGTGGTTTCGGATCTCTAGGAGTTATAATGCAAATTCTAGTTTTTGGAAGATATCACAAATTTTAGACTTAGTCAAATTTCAGTAATTAGGAGGCCAAATTTTAGTAATCAACAAGTTGTATTATTT
>VDFB02270651.1:427589579-427676694 GCA_007258455.2 Sequoia sempervirens
GAGAGAGAAAATTAGAGAGGGAAGGAGGGAAGGAGGGAGGGATGGAGGGGGAGAGAGAGGTTAGATAGATAGAAGTATAGAGGGAAGAATAGAGTGTGAGAGAGAGGTCTAGAGTGTGAGAGAGATGTCTAGAGCATAAGGGATAAAAAAATGAGTGAGATAGAGAGAGAAAGATGATACAACTTGTTGATTACTGAAATTTGACCTCCTGATTACTGAAATTTGACATGCTAATTACTAAAATTTGACTAAGTCTAATTTTTTTTAGATCTTCTAAAAACTGGAAATTTGCATTATAACTCCTAGAGATTCGAAACCACTCTCAAACATCCTAAAACTATATACATGAAATATAACTTAAAGTATAAGAAATTAAATGTCCATATGTAAATGCGAACTTATACTCAAATGTTTATTTCATGTATATAGTTTCCTTGAAAGATAACAAGAAGAGACAAGAAAAATAGAAGAAATTTTTTTCAATGTAGACCAAAATGTGAGCACGTTATAATGAACTCATGTTTTGAAAATATTTTTTGATTTCAAAAAATTCAAATTTTTTGAACTCAAAATGAGCATGTTTTTGAAATTTAGACCATAACATGAGTGCGTTTTACTATAATGTGCTCACATTTTCACTATTTCAGGATGAAAAAGTAAATTGGCCACAAATTGTCTACCCATCTTTCTGCACCCACCCTAAATCTAAACCAAACCCTAACCCTAATGCTAAACCTAACCATGATATAAACCCTAATCCTAAATGCTAATTCTAATCATTACCCTAAATATATTAATTTATTCAATGTGTTACGCACACCGCGACTGCTACTAGCTTATCTATCTTAATATATTAATCTATATATTATACACTGAGAGATTTCATTTTCGAGGTGTATTTTTTAAAATTAAAAAAAGCAAAAAAAGAAAAACACCTCGAAAATGAAATCTCTCGGCTATAATATATAGATTAATATATTAAGATAGATAAGCTAGTATTACTTCAATATATGTTTCAATCCTAAGTATAATATTGCATATTTTATTTAAGTTCACTTAGGTAATTTATTATTAATTACTTGAGTAGGATAATATAACAAGTTGCACATTTATGGGATTCCAATTTTTTTCTTATCCTCATGGATTTAGAAACTTGGATAAGAAATATCTCACTTTTGGTTTTAAGCCCTATATTTATCCTCATCAAATTTAGAAACTATAATTAGATATATAACTGTTTCTCTTTCCTTCCTTTTTTCTAATAACAAAACATTGCGAGCTCTTTCAATTCTTGGAGACTTAACTTTTTGTGGTAATATAATTTTCATCAAGTTAATTTAATCTATTTTCTAAGCATTATATTTGGGTTGTAGATCTAATCAAATATTCTAACATGGTATGATAGCATAAGTGTTAAGATAGTTTTTTTTTTTTTAAAAAAAAAAAATTAGGAGATTCAAAAGACTAATCAAATTTGCATGTAGGTTTTCTATAGAGCTAGTATGCTCTTTTCTTACATCTTTGAATAATCTAGAGAATTAGAAAAGTCTAATTCTTTTACAATCTTATATATATATAATAAATTTTTACTGTTTAATAATAATTTTAAGTATCATATTTACGATTATATAAAAATATAGCAAGTCAAATACTATAGTCTATAAATTTTTAAGTTGTAATATATGATCTAAAATTAAAAAAACCACGACATAGGCCATCAAGTTCCAGTGTTTTCCTTCCTCAACACTATGATTTTTCCCTCGGTCTTGTTATGTATCTGGAATTGCTTTGTTTGTTGTCCCTAAATCTACGTCCCCATGTTTTTACAATCCATGGGGGTGCTTATTTACAATCGATAGTTAACCGTCGACTTCACCCAGGGCATACATTTGGATTAGATTCTATGAACCCGGAGTGTCTATTTTGTGAAAATCAACCAAGATTTGGGTCTCAACTTTTCATTGAGGCTGCTCATGAACATTGTATTGTATTCAACTCGCCGCACTTGTGTTTCAGGGGTTGGGACTTGGCACTCTGCCTAGAAGCCAAATGTTTTGCTCCTTGAGCTCATCTGAATTTTTAGATTTCTCTTGTCAGTCATTATTGTTTCCAATATATTTATTTGGTTGGATCTTTGCGGCCACTATCTTCTGCCATAAATTAAGTTTACAGTTACCATCTTAGGTTCCAGGCATATTAATCAATTCAAAATATAGATACCATGTGAATTCATCTTGAACAACCACCTTGGTATGGGGATCATGCTTATTAGTGTTTGAAAACAAGTGCTCTAGTTTCTCACTGTAGTCTATTTAAGGATTATGTTTTTGGACAATACTAGATGAAAACAAAGAACAAAGAAAACATGTTTAAATTGAAGGAATTACCGATTAGCAGTGAGCTAATTCCAGTCCTGTAAGGATTTTCTATAAGGGTTTGTTGTTTTTTATTCTTTTCAAAGATATTAGAGTGTTTTCACGAGTCAAGCAACTTTGTGATGGTAAAACCAAGTGAATGCTCCCTCTCATTCTTCCATTCTAATACGCTGGTTATTTTTAATCTTACGGTTCAGAAGCAGGAGGACGGACCGTAGACTCTGATGCTAAGTTAGGAGGGAAATAATGGTCTGGTCTGTGTGAATTAGAGAGAATTGCACTTGGATTTTCATTTCTCTCCTTGTATGTTTTATTTAATGTATAGATTTGTATAGGATGCCGACCATAAAAAAAGGGGGAGAGTTTGCAGGAATTAAAAACTATTTATGGATATGAATCTTATAATCTAAAGATAGATTAAAAGGTTATTTATTTATTACGAGTTGATTATATGTAGAGAATTAAGGAAATATGTGTATGAATCTTATAGTCTAAAGTATGAAGTATTTCATACGTACATTGTTTTTTGAATATTCTTAACTTAGGTACTAAGATCAACTTCGAAAATAATTCTAGTTAAGGTCATTACTTGATTTAAGGGATACTACAATCTTGATTAAAGTATCACGAAGAATTTGCATAAAGAAAATAATCCAGAGGATTGAAGTGCACGCTAGCAATCTTTTGTTTGATTTTAGTTATTGAAATTCATCATATATCCAAAGTTAACATATGAATTAATGTGTAGTAGTCTTGATTTTGTTATGATAATTTTATTACAACCATATTGAATAATTTAGGTTATCATTATTAAGCTCTAATAGAATTTATGTTAAGTTAGATTATGAGTAGCTCTCTCTCCCTCTCTCTTGGGTCAATAATTGATAATATTTGCATAAAAACGTATAAGTTCATATATATAAGTAAAGAGCATACGAGAACATATATACATACATATGTGAGTTATACCTTCTTAACTTAGTACTTGCATATTCTTATTTTGAGACCACTACTTTTCTTTTTAGGAATCCAATGAATATTCAGTTTTTATACACTTTTGAAAGGATTGATTAATGATTGTTCTAATTCCATCTATTGATATGCTTGCATGCTTATAGGTAAAAATATTAATACTTCTATTATGGATGGTAACATTGAGGTATGCAAAGAATGTGCCTTATTTACCTATGAGAGAACTGATGACCACATATTAGTGGAGATGAATTGTCATATTGCTTAATGTGACTGATTTTTGCATAGACTTTGATGCATGAGAATTTTCTGGTGATTTCCTTCTGCTTGAAAATAATGATATCATAAGATGTAGATGTGTTGTGCTTCACTTTTCCATTAATCTAGTTAGATTTGCATTGTTAGTCTTCCTCATGTTGGGTTGAGTATTCTTCTTCCAAGAAGAAATCTAGGGAAGTGTATCACTTTGTGGTAGGGTGGAATTGTGGTCCAACAATGTTCTCACCCTTGAAGTGGTCGAAGGAATCAAATATCGAAAGAATCCTATTAGGAAGGTCCTTGTTATGGTTCATTGTGAAATCTTGTACTTGATCATGTAGTCTATTGTAAGGAATTCATTCGTTTATGTTCAACATAATATTGGAATTTATACACCAAATTTCTAATTAATATAATTTCTTGTAGACCATACATTAAAATTGGACACTGTTATTTTTGTATGCTTAATTATGTGTAATATGTGTAAATTGTTAATTTTAATTAATGGAGGTCGATATATTTGGTATTAGAGCTTAAGGTTCAACACTAGGGCCTTGAGTTCACTTTGCTTAGTTCCAACACTTGATCGCATGAACCTCCTAATAGTGCTTAGTGCATAATGTGTAAGTAGGTAAATGTATTTGTGTATTAGAGAGTCTTTTAGATCTTTGTCATACTTGATAGGAAGGGGACAATGTTCCTTGTTTTAGATTTATTAGAAGTGAAATTAATTTTCTCTCAGGTAATACCTTTGACATGTAGACTTATCATCAGAAAGATTAAATTTGATAAAAAAATGAATTGGAAACACCCTGAATCTCCACGTGCATGACCTGAATCCTTGCATATCTTAGAAGGCATCACTTGAGCAATTCTGATAAACAATTGCATGCCTTATCCATATGTTAGTCTTGCATGTTTGATGCCTTGTCTTCATTTCTTTATATGTTTTTTTTTTAAAGATTCCTTTTATGTATGGATAAACTCTATTAATTGCAAGTGTTAGTCCTTTCTTAATACTAGTTTCTTGCGTCAGTGCAAGATCCACTAACTATATTATCTTTGTACTTATGAAAGACCCTATAAGAGGAAGTATCATGAAATGATGTCTTGAATCTATTAAGAATAATTTGAAATCATCAATATTAATAAAGGTAGGTTCATTCAATGATTATTAGTTGGAATAAAGACATAATTAATGATGAGATACTAAGTGATATCGTTATTAGTTTATGCAAGAATAGACAAGTAGTAGAAAATTCAATTAATGAAAAAAGCCTACCCTCTTAGAAGTTTATAAGATTTATGAATATAAGGATATAGGGATACACATTAAGTAGAAAGGGGATAGAACATCTTTTGCATGATTACATGAAATCCTTCAAAGATGTTCTCTTAATAAAATATTTGAACACGCCCAAATATATTCTCGTATAGTAATATTTCCTTTTAACCAAAATGCATATTGAAAACTTACGCACAAAAAATATATATATTGAAACTAGATCAAATTAAACTGGGTGTATTATGAGCCAAGGGTTTGGTCTTCTAGGATGCATTTAAATAGAACTATTGCATGAAAAAAACTTACTTTACATTGAAAATTTGTACAACATCAAAGCAAGGGGTTGGGTGCCTTATAAAGTCATTTATTATATATAATAAGAAATGTGATATCATAAGAAGGAAATGAATGCATGTAGGAATTATAAAGTTTTCAATTACATGAAAAGAAAAGAGTCAGTTGAAAGAGCATATGCATTCAATTCTAATAGTTAACCCAACTTTTGCATTTTGTACATATTAAGACCTTTGTGGAAAAAATAGATGACAAGAATTAAATAATGCATAGTGATAGTGATGCATTTAAAAGGACTCCCATGCATGAGAATATTGTTATTGATGTATTTTCTTGGTGTGCGTGGAACCCTGTTCTTGTAGGGATGCATTATAGCATGTACGAATGAAAATGTTAAAATATATGTGAAGTTGACCTAGAAGATCATTTGTGATGATAATTTATGTCGCTAGATTGCATTTTTCATAATATCTATGTAATAACCTATGTGGTTAATTCCTTGTAGCATCTTGAGGAAGTTTATATGGTTCTAGAGTATCTATTATATTATGCATTCGTGGCCATAGTTGGCTAGCCTATCATGATTTTTGAGCTATTTCAAGCTAAAGAGGATCCTACCACATGTGTAACCTTCTAATATGGACCATGATGTTGAAATGACCCTACCTCGCATAGTGGAAGTAACTAAGTTTATAATGTAAATTGATAATCATGATGGTTTTGTGTTGATCGAGCCTAATGACTTCATTATGTTGACCTTCAAAAGTATGTGGATATTATTGTATCAGGATTGTGATAGTGATTTGAGATGTAGATTGTTTAATTCCCTTGTGTGGGTAGTTCCTTGCATGGCTAAATGATTTATTTTGATTTATCGATGGAAATATTTCTTGTGTTACAAGGACCAACATTTGTATTTTTGGCTTTTCTTATGATTGGAATTAGTTGCCAACTCTTTTGACAATCAATTTCATGACCCTTGGTCGTACTTGATTTATTGTTGAAATTATCAACATCTTCTGACTTAATGTTGAATTTAACAATTCTTATCTCTTTTGAGTTTTATTTTGAATCTCCTGGTGACTATTCCAAATGTTTGACATTGTTGGTTCTATGTTTTGTTAAGTGTTGTAACCTATCAAGTTCACCATAAACATTGATAGAATATTTGAGGGAGTAGATTGCAGAGAATATACCAATTTGAATTAATATCATGATTGAATTTTGTCTTAAAAATTTGTGATGAGTGACATAGATGTTGCTACATATGATGAATGATATGATATGCATTGTGTGAATAATCATGAGAAGACTTAAATTTCTCTATGTGATCGATATTAATTTAATCTTTCCATTCATGCAAGATGTGATAAATTTATTGCAAGTGTGAGTAGTTGGTGTTGTCATTGATGTCAACAAGCCTATGTTGTCATTGATGGACCTGTAATATGTGATGAGTGAGATTGTTGCTAGTATTGGTATTGTTTATGCTTAGATTAGTTGCATTATGTAGTCATCAGTTAAGTTTCTATTGTTTCTTTGATAAGCTTATGTATATGATTATGAAAGTGTTGAAGATGATGAGGATTTTCCTTTGGTACTTGGTTTCCAAGTGCTTTTGAGAAAATTAGATTCAAGGAGGAAATAGTGTGTTGTAGCGGTGTTCTAGGTGACATAGAGGTGTTCTAGATTTTCTCCACATTTCTTCTAGGTTGAAGATCTTTTGTGGTTTGGATATGTTTCTTAGAGGTGTTTAGATATGTTATATTCAAGATATGGTGTGCTAGATCATTGTGCAGAAGAAGTTGTGTTAACCAGTTGTGAACTTTGCATTGTAGAGGTGTCTGAGAGAAATTTTTTTTCTCTGTGTCTCTCTGTAGTTATGCTTCAGGTCTTATTATTCTAAAGGTGTGTTGTTGGGTTGGTATTGTGCCTCATTCAAGAACATTTGAGGTTTGGTGTGATGGAAGATAAGTTTTCAAGTAACTATGTATGCCAGATTTGTCTGAGTGTACTGAGTTTGTACATTCTTCAGGTGGAAGTTGTTGTGAAGGAGTTTGTTGGATTTCAGGATGTTTTTGGAGTATTCTAGATCATTTTCAAGTGTGGTGTGTGGTTTTCAAGTCATCCTTAGGTTTGAGGAAGTGTGTACTTAAATGTTTAATGGTGTTTGCACGAGTAACGACTAACCTAGTGTTTACACTACATGCAAAGGATAAAAAATATTTAAGGAAGCATTTGGTTGAGTGGTGTTGTTGATTTGGGTCCCAATTAAGTTTTGATGTGGTTTGCATTCACTTATATCGACTACATAAGTGTTTTGGCACTGACCTAAATTTAATTTGCACGTTTGAGGTGCATAGTCGACCAAAGAAAGGTTTCAAGGTTAAGGATGGTGTAAATATGAGTTGAATTGTTGAAGGAGGAAAATATAGATGTGGAAAGATGTGAGTGATGTGAATGGTAGAGTTGTAGAGTAAAATTGAGCAGAGCAGTGTGAACTTCAAAGTGTTGGATTACCAAATATAGTGATCAGAAGGTGTCTGCAATAATTCAAACAAGGCTGCGAAGGTTTTGGGGCTATTGTGGTGGATTCTTTGTTGCATTGAGATAATGTTCTCTATGTAACACTTATTTTCTATCTTATTTATTTGTTCCAAAACTAAGCCTTGGCAGTGAGCTTTTTTGGACAGTGTGTCCTATTCTAGCAGTGAGCCTTTGTAATTGATTTTTCTATTACCTATATTGTGAGCTAATCCTCACCGTGGTTTTTCCCTTGTTTTTTCCACGTAAATCTAGTGTTCTCTTGTGTGTGGTGTTAAATTGTTTCAGTATTTTTTTAATTTTCTTTTCATGCTTATTTATCATAATAGATTAAGGGTTTAATGAATGCATATGGATCTAAATGTTAATGAGGGTTTTGATGTTTTGATAAGATACAACTGATTCACCCCCCCTCTTATTTGTCTTATTCATTCAACAATTAGTATCAGAGCAAGGTTCCTTGGAGAAAATATTGATGGTGTGGAAGCTAACTTTGTAAGAAGGATGAAATAGGGAACTAGTAAGTACAAAGGTAAATTACCTTTCAAATGTTTCAGTTGTGGACAAATATGTCACTATGCATCAAGATTCCCAAACAAAGTTGTAAACAATAAGAATAAAGAAAATAAAGGTAAGATGATCAAGGAAAAGCTATTATGTTAAAGAAGATGCAAGTATTTCTAATGATGAATCTGATTATGGAGATGATGATGTTAATGAGTTCTTGGGACCATAGATTTAAAAGATGAATCTATTTTTGCTAACTCTGAAAGATGTGTGAAGGAAAGTGCTCTAGAGACAAAGAAAAAGGATAAAACTGAAGGTACATTGGTATCTAATTTTCACATGCTAGAAATTATAAGAACTATTAGATCATTGATAGTAGCTACTCAAATCATATGACCAAAGACAAGAGTAAGTATAAAGCATTTCCTGGCAATTGAAACTCATATCTTTTGACTATTTCAATTTGCCTTGTGCATTTTTCTTCTGAGCATTCTCCTATGACCAGGGTATGATCAATTTTTCCATTGAGGAACAAAAAACTCTTCAGTGTTGAGTAATTTTGAGGCTGTGAAAGATCAGGTGAATCAGTACAGTTGAGAGCTTCACACAGAGGTTTTACAGTTGCAGACAGAGATTTCATATATGCAGTTGTTTGTTTTTTTGCAATAATTGAGGGTTTCTACTGGTGGCGCCTCCTTCCACAGCTACAGAGACTTCTTTTAGAGATTCTACTTCTTTCTTTCATGGCCATACGGCCTTCATTGGGAATTGTGCCTTGAAAAAGGCGAGTGAAGAAATAAAGAGAAATGCCTTCCTTTTGTGTGGGTTTTGGCTTCTATCATTGGCGCCTAGTTATTTCAGAGCATTGTGACTAGTTTCTGAGCAGGAGAAACCACTTCTGGAGTCATGGCGTACTTGCATGCTTGTTTTCATCATTTCCAGCTGTAGATCTGGCCATTTCTTTATTTAAAATAACTGGAGATTTTTGGGTATGTCTGTGATGCATAATCTAATTGTTTCAGTATATATGGAGGACTTTTTATATTTGTAGATGATTCAGGTCCTAAGATTTGTGGAATAGGTTTAGTCGGTTTTGATGGAAAGCATAATAATAATGATGTTTATGTTTACTATGTCAAGGGTTTAAGGCATAACCTTTTGAGTATTGAACAAATGTATAGCAAAGGATATAATCTTATGTTTCAAGATAATGGATGTGAGATCATAAAGGGGTTCGAAACTATGATTGTTGCTAGAAAGAGGATAGATGGAAATGTTTATCAATTCAAAGGTGTTGATGGTCATTTGTTTATGACTCAGGTTAATAATTTTGTGTCACATCAATTTTGATAATTTTGTTGGAATCAGTTCAGTTCAATCTATGAGAGATTTTCCTAGGATTACAAAGCCTATTAATGTTGTCTACTAAGATTGTTAGTTTGGAAAGCAAACAAGGAGATGTTTCAAAGGAAAATAATAATATTCTACCAAATTATTGGAATTGGTGCACATAGACTTATGTGATCCTACAAGAGTGAGAAGTCTACAAGGTGACATGAATTCATGATTTTGATTGGAGATTATTCTAGAATGACATGGGTTAATTTTCTTAGAGAAAAATATGAAGCCCTAGATAGATTCAAAGCATTTAAAGTAATGGTTGAGAATGAGATGGATTTGAAGATCAAATGTTTAAGGTTTGATAGAGTTGGAGAGTTCACCTCCAAAGTTTAACATGTTTTGTGAGAATCATGGCATAAAGAGTCACTTGTCTGCCCCTAGGAATCCTTAGCAAAATGGAGTGGTTGAGAGGAAAAATAGGATTGTTCAAGAAATTGCAAGGACTATGATGAAAGAAGTTAACCTATTGGAAGTCTATTAGAGAGAAGAAATTCATACTTTTTTTTACATACTTAACAGAGTTCAAGAAAAAGAGAACACCACAAAGACTCTCTATGACTTGTGGTATGGAAGGATCCCTATTGTCAAGTACTTTAGAGTGTTTGGAAGAAAATGATATATCAAAAGAGATAATGAAAACTTATGAAAGTTCAATGCAAGGTCTGATGAAGGTATCTTCCTTGGATATTATACTAAAAGCAAAGCTTTCAGATGCTATGATAAAAGGTTGAGAAAGATTGTTGAGAGTGCAAGCGTCAAAGTTGATGAAGATTTGAAAAATTCAGTGGTGATAGATGGATATGATTCAGATGAGTTTGCTTGTAGAGAAGAAAAATATAAAGAACATGAATTGCAGATTGAAGAGGAAGAAGCTCCAAAACTAAAACCCCTGAGTATGTGAAAATAAATCATTCAAAAGAACAAATCATTGGAGACAAAAGAAAAGGTGTATTGACAAGGAGAAGAGTTGCTGAAGAAGAGGTAAATCTATGTTTACTTTTTAAATTTGAACCTAAAACAGTGAGTGAAGCATGCAACTTAGATGAACATTGGATGAAAGCTATGGAAGAAAAACTTATGTAGATTGAGAAGAATTAGACTTGGGAACTTATCCCAATACCTGTAAATAGAAACATAATTGGTACTAAATGGGTATTCAGAAACAAAATGAATGAGAATGGAGAAGTGGTAAGAAACAAGCCAAGGCTTGTGTGTAAGGGTTACTCACAAGTAGAGGGAATAGATTTTGAGGAGACATTTGATCCAATGGCTAGAATGGAAGAAATAAAGATGTTTTTAGCTTTTACATCACATAAGGACTTTAAAGTTTATCAAATGGATGTGAAGTCTACTTTCTTGAATGGAGAATTAGAAGAATAATTCTACATGGAACAACCATAAGGATTTTAGTTATCAGATAAACTAGATATGGTTTGCAAGTGGAAGAATGTATTGTATGGATTGAATCAAGCTCTTAGAGGTTGGTATACAAGGTTGGACAAACATTTGATCCAACAAGGATTCATTAAGGGTATCATAGATAGTAATATCTACTTAAAAGTTGAAAAAGATCAAATCTTGATTGTAGTTGTGTATGTTGATGACATAATCTTTGGAGGAAATGAAGCTATGTGTAAGAAGTTTGCAGAAGGGATGCATAAAGAGTTTGAGATGTCTATGTTTGGGGAGATGAATTTATTCCTTGGTTTACAAATCAATCAAATAAACAAAGGCATTTTCATTTCACAGTCAAAATATGCCAAAAAAATATTGAGGAAGTTTGGAATGGAAGACTCTAAACCAATATGTACTCCTATGGTTACTGGTTGCAAACTAAGAAAAGATGATGAATCCCCTAAGGATGATCAGAGCAAGTACAAATCTATGATTGGTGGACTATTATATCTAATTGCTACTAGACTGGATATCATGCATGTAGTTTGTACTGTGGCTAGATTTCAAGAAGATCCTAGAGAGTCACATGTTGTAGTAGTGAAGAGGATATTTAGATATTTAAAGGGCACTCTAGGTTATGGCTTGTGGTATCCAAAGGATACTAATATCACCTTAAGTGCTTAAAAAGATGTAGATTGAGCTAGATGTGTGGATGATATAAAGAGTACAAGTGGTGGTGCATTCTTTCTTGGATGTAGATTGGCATCATGGCTAAGTAAGAAAAAAGATTCAGTTTCTTTATCTACTGCAGAGGTTGGGTGATCCCACAATAGTGGTTTACACTTTCTGGGCTCTTGATTTTTGCTGAAATCACATATTTTTAGAAAATATAATGAATTAATCCTTGAAAAGTTCCATTTAAAGAATTCCAATTGAAGAGGGTTTGATCAAACCACCTTAGATCAAACCCCCTTGGATAGAACCCCGCTAGTTTTAAACCATACCTATAACAGAGTCTCCTTTACACCTATCAAAATGCTAATAAAAAACCACTTTTGATTTACCTTTTGGGGGATCAAATGAATTCATTTAAATTTATTTTTTGTAAGTATGTAGTCCTTATTATAAGCTTCCAAAAAAGTATAATTTTAAATAAATTTAATTTGATTATTATATTTATTTTTTATTTCTTGTGAATGTAGGTTTTTCATCGAAAATGAAGCTCTTAATTCTTCACATGTGGAAAAATAATAGAATATAAAAAAAAAACCTGAAAAATATCTATGCACTAGATATTGATGTCCTTGATCCAACAAAAAAAAAATGAATTTTGATAATCATGTCTAAATTATAACTGGTTTGAATTTGAAACTTAATTAAGAAAAAATATTAAATGAAATGCTATGAAACCAATTCCATGTACTAGATATCATAGTTACGAATCTAAATTTGAAAAAAATAGAATTTTATCCTTCATAGAAAAAAAATCATGTGTTAGCTAGTATCGTCACTATTTAAAATTGGTGTTTATTGTTTAAAACTAGTTTTTGAAGGAGATGGAAAAAGAAGTGCAATTTGATTCCAATTTTTTTAAAAGATATATATTTAGAATCTATAGATAAAATTTCAAAAATCACTAGTTTGCATCATCTTCAAATTCCTCACGGTTTAGCCACTATAGGTACCCGAAAGTGAAGATTTAGTTAAAAAAATTTAGTTCAATGTCCAGTTTGGCCAAAAATTGTAAGCCAGTACTATGGGATCACTCGGTTGAGTACATTGCAACAACATCTTACTACACATAAGTGTTGTGGATGAGGCAAACATTGAAGGATATTAGGGTGGTTTATGATGAGCCTATTTCTATCTTTTGTGATAATATAAGTGCAATCAATATTTCAAAGAACCCAGTGATGCATTCAAGGACAAAACACACTTCAATCATATATCATTTTTTGAGAGAGAAGGTTATGGAGAATGAAGTGAAGCTTGAGTATGTACCTCCAAAGGATCAGCTTGCTAACTATATTTACTAAGGCTTTTCCTAGGAGAAGTTGGGGGTTATTTCTCTCCTTCCTTGAACTACATGCATATGGAGATGCATCAGTCTAGTGGATCTCAAGAGTTATTCCTTGGTTTGGATTGATGTTGGATGCTACCTCTTAGGGGGAGTAGGTAGTGGTTGTGTGTAGTGGTAGCTGATTTGGTAAAGTTTGGTGTTTGGTGTGTTCTCCTAATGGAGAGTATGTAGAGTAGTAAAAGAAAGTTAGTTACAATGTCAAAGGGAGAGAATAATTCAAAACATTTCATCCTTTTCCATTGATGTCAAAGGAGGAGAGAGATTCATGTGAAAAATGAACAAGTTTTCAAGGAGAGAGAATCATGTAAGGGGGAGAGAGCAAAAGAGAGAAGGAAAAAGGTATGCTCAAAGCATTATGTTGTCTATGCTTTGATTAGTTGCATTATGTTGTTATCAATTAAGTTGTTGGTGTTAACCTCTATTGTTTCTTTGATAAGCTTTTGTATATGGTTATGGAAGTGTTAAAGATGATGAGGATGTGTCTCCAGTACTTGGTTTCCAAGTGATTTTGAGAAAATTAGATAAAAAGAGGAAACAATGTGTTGTAATGATGTTGTGGGTGATAGAGAGGTGTTCTGGTTTTTCTCTACATTTCTTCTAGGTTGAAGATCTTCTTTTATGGTTTGGATATGTTGTTCAGAGGTGTTTATATATGTTATATTCAAGAGATGGTGTGTTGGATTGTTGTGCAGAAGAATTTTTGTTCACCATTTGTGAACTGTGAATTACTGTACATTGCAGAGGTGTCTAGGAGAAATATTTTTGCAACACGTTTCTCCGTAGTTATGCTTTAGGTATTTTAATTCTGAAGGTGTGTTGTTGGGGTTGGTAGTGTAGCTCAATTAAGAAGATTTGAGGTTTGGTGTGATGAAAGATAAGTTTTCAAGTAACAGTGTATGGCAGAGCTGGCTGAGTGTACTGAGTTTGTAATTCTTTAGGTGGAAGTTTTTGCAAAGGAGTTTGTTAGATTTCAAGATGTTTGTGGAGTATTCTAGATCATGTTCAAGCATTGTGTGTGGTTCACAAGTCATCCGTAGGTTTGAGGAAGTGTGTACTTAAAATTTTAATGGTGTTTGCATGGGTAACGACTGACCTGGTGTTTACACTACATGTGAAGGATAAAAATTGTTTAAGGAAGCATGTGGTTGAGTGGTGTTATTGATTTGGGTCCCAATTAAGTTTTGATGTGGTTTTCACTCACTTCTATTTTCAATGAAAGTGTTTTGGCACTGACCTAATTTGAATTTGCACGTTTGAGGTGCATAACTGACCTTGGAGAAAGGTTTCAAGGTTGAAGACGGTATAAGTATGAGTTAAAATGTTAAAGGAGGAAAAGATAGATATGGAAAGAAATGAGTGATGTGAATGAACGAGTTGTAGAGTAAAAAATTGAGCATAGCAGTGCGGACTTCAAAGTGTTGTATTATCATATGTTGTGAGCAGAAGGTGTCCACAATCATTCAAGCAAGGTTGTGAAGGTGCTGGAGCTATTCTGGTGGATTCTTTGTTGCATTGAGATAATGTTCTTTGTGTAACACTTCTTTTATATATTATTTCTTTGTTCCAAAAGTGAGCCTTGGTTGTGAGCCTTTCTGGAAAGTGTGTCCTATTCTAGCAGTGAGCCTTTGTAATCAGTTTTACTATTAACTATATTGTGAGCTAATCCTCACTGTGGTTTTTCCCTTTTAGGGTCTTCCACATAAATATGGTGTTCTCTTGTGTGTGGTGTTAAGTTGTTTCAGTATTCTATTATTTACTTTTCATGCTTATTCATCATACAAAATTAAGTGTTTATGAATGCATGTGGATCCAAATATCAATAAGGGCTTTGATGTTTTGATAAGATGCAACTGATTTACCCCCCCTCTCAGTTGCCTTATTCAACAAAATTAAGAAAATATTATATTCTTTAAGAGTGCATATTATGATATGCTTGAGTGTGAATGATTATGATTTTACTTTTTGGGATAGGTGTCAAATGTGGAACAACAAAGAAGGATGATCCTCTTTTAGGATCTTTTATGTTTATTTACAAGTGCTTTGGCCAAAGCCCAGATCATTAAAAAAGACGATTTAGCCTAGCAAACTTTATTTAATATATTTCTCTACCACATCCTGTAAATATATATCTCTAAATTAAATACATATATACAAGCATGTAGATGTTATAGGCATGCACTAGATTCCCTCCTACCCCAAATATTTTGAGGTAGGTAGGAACTTCATGTAGGGTCAGTAGATCTTCAGGTAGGAAGAACTCTTTGGAAACCTCATGGTTGGGTGGAAAAGCACCCAAAACATGATTTCGTCTTTTGACTAGCCATGTGTGGATTGATGGTAGTCAAGGACTTCATAGATTGTGTTTACATACTATTGCTTGTTTAATAATCGAATTATACACCATCATTGGTATAAGTGTTGTGCTTTTGTAAACATGCTAAAATTTGAACTATACACTTGCACATGTGAATATGTAACATGAATGTAGTTATTTATCACCTTGTGAATATCTCTATTGAATTGATTATTTCTTAAACTTGACACTTGTACATTAAAATTGTTGGATCACAATTGAGTCTCTATATGAGCATGGTTTTGTAAGGACAATATACTTATCTAATAATTTGAGAGTATGCATAGATGATATATAGAAACACACAAGTATCACTTGTGAAAGGAGGTATATGAATGAATTTTATGATTACATATGATCAAGTTGTGATCTAGTTTAAAGCTAATCATATTTGGGAGTTGTAGTCTTTTTCCTTACAATATTTATTTTTTCTATGAGGCACTGATATTTGAACAAGCTAGAAATAGTACAATTGTGTATAAGGAAAGACAAGAATATTGAAGAGGAATCATGAGCAACCTGACCAACTTATCGAACTACAAGGGTATGGTAAGCATAGGTACACATGTACATGAATACGATTTTGAAGTTATGAAAATGTGCAAAATTGTTTTTATGGTTAAGCATTGAGATGATTAAATCTTAGTTGAATAAGAAGAAATGTTTCAAAGAATTCCTGAATTTGGTTTTGATCATGGGTACTAACATGGACTAAAGTGCAGTGTTGTTTCTATGAGTGTCACAGAAAGATCATCACTATTGCAAGGGAGAGAACATTGTTGGAGAGAGGTAACCTAGCTTTGTAAAACTGAACGGTAGTAATGGAACACACACACTCACTTAGAATTTGTTGCATGACTATTCTAACATGTGCATTCTTGCCTTATCTTAAGTAATTGCAAAATTAAAATTGAAAATTGCATTTGGTTATACTTACCATGTCTGGTGTGAGTCTTGAAGATCTTGTTTTAGGAAGTTACTTGCTTAGTCTAATGTGAAAATCTAATTACTTCAGTATTTAACTAATAAGACATTGGGATGATGTCTCTTCCTAGAGGGGAAGAATGTCATGTCCCATTTTCTTGAAAAACTAAATAACTGTTTGAAAGCGATTATTATTAAAACTTAGATCAGTGCCATATATCTATTGCAGGAGTCAAATTCATAAGCATCTAAAGGTTTATGACAAATTTAATACATAACATTTAAGATCCCTGACAATATTGCATTACAATTTCATCAGTATGTATTCTCACCCAATACTACTTATCAAATCCTTATATAGAACATATCCGCCTATAATCCCATTCAAGCATTTTAATTAATTCCTTGAATTAAAGCTAAAATAAGGATTATACACACCACAACAGTGAGATGAATGAAACAACCCATAGTCATCTTATTCAAAATTCAGATATGCATGTACAGTGGAGAGACATGATTTTGAATTTATCATTTCAAATCAAATGCTAGTACTGTTATACAACATTAAATCCCCATGAATTCAAAACTGATTACAGAATAACTCAGAATCTAAATTGTATTTCTCTCTAAAACCATCAAAATTTACAATTTTCTTTGCAACTTCACCTAGACTCGACCAAAAATTATCTAACTTGCTAACCCATACTTCTAGCCTTGAAATCCTTCTTATAGAAAATGAAGGAGCAAACAAGCATCGAGCTAGAAAGTACACATGTCACCAGCCAGTTGGCACACCTGGTGATATTCCAAAAATTGTTACAAAAACCATCACCTTGGAGAATATTCTTGTTCATCATGTCAGCTAAGAAAAGTTGATGCAACAACAAAAAACCACAAGAAACCCGCGCCGAGAATTCCATCAAAGCAAAACTGGAAACCATTGTAACTGCAGTATCCAATTTACCACCTACTAGTAGTCCATTCCTTTTACTCTTCCTCAGTCAAATATTTAGTTACCCATTTCTTGTATTCTTCATCAGTCAGCCAGTCAAAATTAATCACCTCATTCACCTTGGTATTATAAGGTGTGCATTTTACCGCTACCTGATTTGCATCTCTTTCAAAAGCTTCCAAAAATGAGTAGGTACTAATGATTTTATCTATACAACTCACCAACAAGTCATAATCTGACTCATCACAAATTAATTTAATTTGATCATTCATGAATTCACTTGCTTGATCCTACCACTACTGGAGTGACTTGATTTTCCCTTGCTCATCAATTATATCTGGTAACAATGTGTTACCCCAATCATTAAAATTCTTCACCAATTCCTTGATCTTCCTACTCAAATCATCTTGTAGCCTTACAATGATTTAACCAACACTTGAGTAGGCTTTAATGATTGGGGCCTATTATTTGTATCAAACCTTGAAGCCTTATACATGACATCCAAATCACTGGCCCTAGGGATCTAATTTTCAATCAATGGTATCACTGCTTCCTTATCCCTATCAATATTCTTTATTGCATATAACAACAAAGAATATAAAGAATGTATAGACATCAATTTACTATCAAACTTTTCATTTAAATGCCTCAAGACAGTAGTAACAATCTCCTCTTGCTTTGAAAGAGATCCCTCCTCACTAACCTTCAATGATGTCTGCAATTCATCAATTCTTTGCAAGAGTTGCTTCTTTGTAGGATCAACAAAGCACTCTATTTCTTCATCAATTTGTTCTAAAGGAGGGGTGAGAAAGATTCTGATTGGGAGACCCTGGTGTGGAAACAATTGGAGAAGTAGGAGGTACTGACCCTACTATGGAAGGTAATGTACTGGTCCCTAGAGCACTTGATGTCTCCCCAATCTGTTTATACCTAAACCTTTCCACCTCAGTCTGCAACTCAACATTCCTCTGTTGCATCTTGCTGTATTCCTCAATCAAAAGGTTATACTTCTCCATTAGGCTCTTCTTTTCAGCCTCCTCCCTTTCAACAGTCTTTTGGGCCAATTTGGCCACATTCACAGTCAAATTAGTGGCCTCAGTGGTTGAGGTCTCTGAAGCTCTCTTTATTATTAATCCTCCTCTGAAATTTGGATTAATATCTATAACATTTGGCTTTCTTCCTTGAGGGGCCAATGCCCAAATTGCCAAAGTTTAATATTCCTCACTGATGGCAGAATCTTGCAATGTTGCCTTGACTTCTTCTTCAAAGTCTTGCAAAGGATGCTTGGAATTTAAAATAGCATTAAATTCTACAACATCTACAATGTCCCATTCATGAAGAATCAACACATCAGCCTGACTCACTAGTCTTCTTCCCTCTTCAGGAGTGATTTTCTTAAATTCCTCCATTAATTAAGCTTTTACCTCCTCATCATTATCCTGGTCTGACCTGTCAGGCCTTAGTTCTCTTCTCTTCTTACATTTCTCTTGATATTCTTCAAATTTCATCCTCCATACCAATTGCAAGAATACAGGAGTTTTTACAAATGTACTGTCATCTAAAAACTCCTTACATGCTTCCATTCTTGCATCTTGTACACTTTTTCCTTTCATATCTAAATTAGATAGAACCAATTCAGCTAGCCTAGGAGGGGAAGGCATACCAACCTGCATGTCCAGATCAGTAACAATAATTTCATCAATCAGATCCTCTTGTGGTTGATCAATTCTATCTTTTAGGGCTTGGATCAGATGGTGGTGATGAGGGACTGTCTTCTGGTGATGATTCTAAATCAATGATTTTAATTGCCCTAGGCACTTTGAATTTTGGACCTGGTTGTGAAGGAAACTTCATTATTTTCTTTCCTTTTCTGTCCACTTCCTCTTCATCACTGCTATCATCCTTTTTCCTCCTATAAATAGGCCACCTTTTTGTAAGCTGGTATGTTGGCCTTGTTTCAATTGGCCTGGCACCTTGTTACTGTACACCCAGACTCAGTTCTAAATTTATCTTTTTGGTCCTCAATGTGCCCATAATTTCCTTGAAGTTCTGCATTAGAAAGTTAATCTTCTTATGGTATGGATTGAACTCCAACAATGGATCATATTTCAGATCCATCTTATGCACAATATCTAATAGCTTATCATAAGCTATCCATTTCTCCTTGTTCAACTCCTACCTATTTAGATCAAATTCAATTCTGATCAAATCCTTAGGAAAGTTGAACTCATGCAAAAATTTTCCATCCTTTATTCTTTTTCTGAAAAGGGCAAAGAAACCCTTAGGATCATGCTGCCACTTTGGACCACACCTCAAATGGTAATCATCAAAGAATTTCTCAAAATGCACCCAACCTCATTTTGAAAAGGAAAAATCAGAAAGCACTGTATAATCAGGGAAAAATGTTCCCGTACCCCTCCCTGTGAGGTTGTCCTCATGGATACAACCTATTTTCCACATAAATTCTACAAACCCCACTCTTGGTGGCACATTGTATGGTAGTATATGGGGGGTTCCTTGAAAACCGTATACTCTCAAAACAATGCTGACTAGGTATGGGATAATGTCACCCCAGTTATGGAAAACTTTCAATTCTGGCTTCCTCCCTTTTGGCCTGAGGAAATCATGCAATTCCTCAGGGATCCTAGGTACATTCACCATCAGTCTAGCCCTCAATCTAGAAGCAAAGCAATTATCAAATTGCACATAACCGGTGCTTTCCTTATTGCAAGATAAATCTGTAGCCCATAATTGTACTGGAAATCTTTCTCCATCAACTGATTGCCTTAATTCCATCTTTTTAGAGAAAAAGTCGGCATTCTTGAACAAGAACATATGCATCAGCATAGAATACCAGAAGAATTGAGTGCCGGTATTATTTTTCTACAACTTTGACAACCCTTCATGTATCCTCTTAGCCAAGAAAGAAAAAAAGTCATATGTCATAGAGAAGTTAGGGTGTTGTATTTGCACCCCCAGGAACATGTATGCAATAGGCATCACCATACCAAGACTGAAACCCAAAATCTGACACAATGAATAGAAAGTGGCCAAGAAATGATTTGCAAAACAGTTTAATCTGAAAGGTTCTTGGTCATTAGGGTTGATATGAAATCGTGAACCTCTTGCCCTAGCCAGATGAGGTGGAAGCAACTTAGCTCTAAAAAGAGACTTCAACTTTGCATATTCCTACTTCATTTCCTTAAGATTGATAGGAACCAAGTCTTCACTCGGTTCACTCAAGTCAAAAATCTGCTGGACCTCTTCTCTATTAACGCTCAACAGAACCTTTCCATCATTATCCCTGATTACCCGTGTGATAGGGTCATATCTTGCAACCACTTCCCTAAGTAGGTCTATGTCAGGGAACATGTTTGGGACCACCAGCTTTCCCAAATCATACATCCAGCTGTTTGAAAAGGGGTGAGGAAAATTCCTTTGTCCATACCATAATCTGAACATTTCCAAGCCTGTGAGAGGAACCCTAACATCGACAATGTTAGAGGAATTATATACTAACCCTTCCCCCAGGATTTTCCCTCACATTAGAACCAATCCCTTCTTCCTATCATTCATTGAGCATCACAATTGATCCAAGAAATCATCGTACAGGTTTCTTTTTAAATATTCAACTTGGCCAGAATGTTGCTTTGGCAGTGCCATCTTGGACAAACTAGGGTCTTTTTACAATTTCACACTTCGAATAGCTAGGACTAACCAGAGATAGGAAATTAAAGAACAAAACACTACAATTTATCACAAATATAATTAAAGTATAGCCCTAACACGTTTATCAACAAGCTCAATGACAAGCACAAAAAATATTTTCCCAAATTCAAGTGCAGAATGATCGGGAAGCACAAAAATTAACTCACGACTTTATTTGCAGAAGTCCCAAATTCTGGCTGCAGAGATTCACAACTTCGCTTTCAGCTCTAAAACTGCTCTGCAAAATACTTGAATGCTTTGTGATACAAATAAAATAGGAGAATTGATTTTATCTCGATCAAATCATGCCTACAAATGTCTCATCCACCATTAAAGCTCACTCGCACGCTGCACGAACGACTCCAACCATATTTGATGCAAATTTAAATTTTAGCCATCCACATGGCAGTCACCCGCGATATCAAAATCAGTAAAGATCCTACAACTTTGGATCACACAATGGTAGGAAACTGTAGATCTTGAGCATTCATGATCTTGTTCCTTTAACATAGTTGCCAACCTTATTATTAACCATTGAGCAGCTTTTTCATCAAGATTATAACATATCCGTTGATTTAAAACATGTGCACCTCAAGAACACTTTAGTAACCCACCTTTTAATGTATTAAGGCCAGATTAATTTACCACAGTATTTCCTTCATTCCTTCGGCTTCATCAGATGAGACACGTGGCGCCCGCCCATGATATCGTGATCAACTGGTGGGGTCATCACGGGATGGCGAGGAACAACTAAGATCACACGACGATTGATCTACGACCATGCAAACTTGTCCCTTTGTAAAATAAAAACATTTATTAGGGGAGAGGGCCCAGTAGTCATGCAGGCTAACTTGTCCCTCTCCCCTAATAAATGTTTTTATTTTGTAGAGGGACAAGTTCGCATGGCCGTAGATCAATCATTGTGTGATCTTAGCTGTTCCCTACCATCCCGCGATGACCCCACCAGTTGATTGCGATGTCACAGGTGAGCGCCATGTGTACTGGGCTCTCTCCCCTAATAAATGTTTTTATTTTGCAGAGGGACAAGTTCGCATGGCCGTAGATCAATCATCGTGTGATCTCAATCGTTCCCCGCCATCTCACGATGACCCCACCAGTTGATTGCGATATCATGAGCGAGTGCCACGTGTCTCATCCGGTGAAGCCGAAGGAATGATAAATAATTTGATGCGTCTTTAATACATTATGCCGTGAGTTACTAAAGCAGTTATAAGATGCACATGTTTTAAATCAACGAAGATGTTATAATCCTGGTAGAAAGGTGCTTGATAGTTAATAACAAGGCTGGCGACTGTGTTGAATGAACAGGATTACCAATGGTTGAGATCCACAGTTGCTGGCCATCGCGTGATCAAAAGTTGCAAGGTCTTTATTGATTGCGATATCATGAGTGAGCGCCACGTGTCTCATCCGGTGAAGCCAAAGGAATGATAAATACTTTGATGCATCTTTAATACATTATGCACAGGTTATATTTATTAATGTCTTAATATTAGTTTATAAATTCAACATTAATTATAAATATTTTAAAATAAATTAAGTATTTCAATCTAAAATTTTAATATTTGACATTACAAATAAAATTAAACTAAATTCTAATTTTTAAAATCCATAAAATATTTATTATCTATTTAGTTTTACTAATTATCTAATACAATACAATACAATAAATTAAATATTCATTTTAAATTAACTAAACAATTATTAATTAGAATTTTAAAATAAATTAAGAAATAAGATCTATATAAAATCAACTTTTCTATTTTTTTTCTTTGTGTCCAAATCATTTCATTTTCTAAAATTATACTAAATTCTAGATATCATAATTAAACACAAAATTTATCTCTATTTCTAATCCTAACCCTAGTTAAAACCCTAACCCTATTTGGACTCTAACCCTTACCTAATTGAACACTAAATCTAATTGTAATTGACCACTAAGCATAATTGAATTCTACCCCTAACCCTAACCCTAACTCTAACTAAACCCTAAACCTAACTCTTAATATTAGTTTCTAAATTCAACATTAATTATAATTATTTTAAAATAAATTAAGTATTTCAATCTAAAATTTTAATATTTGACATTACAAATAAAATTAAACTAAATTCTAATTTTTAAAATCCATAAAATATTTATTATCTATTTAGTTTTACTAATTATCTAATACAATTAAATTAAATTAAATTAAATATTCATTTTAAATTAATTAAACAAACAACTTGTCCCATAATATTTTTGATGTCTTTTCTGCTAAAACATTGAATAGAACGTTATTGGATAAGGAGAGGATGATGGTTTTTCTTGCATTCTTATCCAAACTTTCTCCCACTCCTCATTAGCCATCACAGTTGGTTTCTTCACTTTTCCTTCTAATGCAATTGAAAGGTCTCTTTGAATCAACAACCATTCCATAGTCCAAAATTCTGCCCTGAGAATTTTTCAATTCTTTGTTTATCCACTTCTTCCATTTCTCTAAAAATTATTCACAAATTTCCAATCAACTTCTTCACCAAATTCTAATACCAATTTTTGAACAATTAAGAGTAGATAAAACAAAACAAGAAAGCGAGCCCGCACGGGTAGCACAGTTGGCTTGGGTCATGGGTTTTCTCCCCACTGGTTCCGAGATCGACTCCGAGGCCTAGGCTTACCTGATGCACGTGGTTTGTGGGCTATTGCGTGCATCCCTAGGGGAATAGTCTCGCCTCACCATGTCCCATAAAGGGAACGTGTTGGGTTGAGTCGTGGGGACACCCTTGGGTTACCAAAACAAAAAAAAAATGAGAGAAGAATTAAAGATTAAAAAATAAACAAGACACAAAACAAAATTTTACATGGTTCACCAATATAACTACATCCACGAAAGTAGGGGAAATCTCATATATTAATATTACTAATTTTTCTATATATCCATACGTAGCAGCAAGCTTTCAGCTGTGCAAATATTTTATGATTACATTATCCGTTTTGATTTTCAAATAAGTCTTCAAATGAAATGCCAATAACCAAACAAGTGGAAGGAAAAGAGGATGACCATTGGGATTCATATAACCAACAATCTTTTGGCAAATTTTCAAATTTAAAAAATTACTCACATCTTTCATGAAGGAAATCATGTGAGGGATTGGATTGTTAATCTCACCCTGCAGGAAATTTATCATACTACATGTTCATGGACAAAGGCTTGAATACTTTTCCTCTTTTTATGGAAATTCATAAATGAGGATAACTTGAAGCAAGAAGTTAATGTGGGTAATTTATTCCTTCATCCTGATTTTTTACAATGGATCTTTGATGTAGTATCTTCTTATCATGTTGCGCTCATAGCTCAAGATCTTCAACAACTTTTCCCAGATTCCTTCTAAATTTAAATTATGTGTATTTCAATGCCCCTAGTAACACTAGCAACAATTCTTGTCCTATTATGAGGGTTTATAAAACTAGAGCTAGATCATCTTTATTGATAAGTTTGATGATACCCATTCACCCTGTACAAATTGTAATAAATGATATGAATTGTAAGGAAAACTTTTTATGGACCGTTGGCAAGTTTGGATTCTTCACTCACAATTGTATTGTTATCTTTTGACAACAATTTGATGGCAGGTAAGTTCATATTTGAAAGTCCCATGTTTAAATCACATAAACCCACATGCAATATTGCTTGCTATTTGTTGTAACATATATTATAAGGTTTTAATTTTTTGTATCTGTGCTCTATTTTATTTGTGGTAGATAGTGAAGTGTTCGATAAAATGTATGGTTTCATGAAATTCTATGATTTTAGGATGTGTAAAATTTATTTTGTTGATATCACATGTATGAGAACAAATTGGCGATAAAGTATTGAGAATTAATTATTTTGTCACTATCGTTTGGGATTCTAATTTAAGTCAAAAATAGTTTGTTTTGTATTTATGTTTTAAGTTTTTAATGGCAATTTTTGTATGTATTGCAATATGATTTGTTGTTGAGTTGTTTGAAAAATGTTTTCTCAAGTATTAGTTCAAGAAGTGTATTAAATGATCATTTTTAAGGTCCAATATTGCATTACATGACATTAAATATTTTTTGATTTTGCATTATATGTTTAAGAAACAATGTCTACTATAGAGCCTATGGATCATTTTCTCTTGAAAATTCATACTTAAGACTAAGTGGTGATGACCATCATTAGAAATCATTATCTTGCATGTATAGTTAGATTATTGGTAGCTATATCAAGGAAGATACATAGATCTATTGAACTAAATTTGAACTTACTATACCTTCATGTCCACTACTAACTATTATATCATATGATTTTCAAAATTTCAGGAGAGAAGTATTGGAGAACTTGACATAACATGAAATTTTTCTTTTGTCATGAGTGACTTACCTTGTAATAGCTTCCTTATGAAGAATAGTAAGGATGATTTAGAGGTGACAAGAAGCTCTCTTTCTTATGAATCTCCTCATATTGTGTGGAACTAAGGAAAATAATGTTGGAACACAACAATCTACTGAGAGAGGGGTTGAATCAGTAGATCAATTAAAACTAATTCATTTTAGTCATTTGAACTTTATGTAGATTAATTCCTTTTAAACACACTTAGTGTAGATTAAAACCTAATATATAGAAACACAAAAATGCACACACAACATCACATAACACAAGATGTACATGAAAAACCTAGGATGGGAAAAACCACAGTGAGAAATGTTGTTAGGATCTACTATCCTAATCCAACCTCATAATCAAATATTATGTTACAATGTTTAAGGGAACCAACCCTAAGGGGACACTAATCCCCTGGTTTTAGGAGCACCCACTCCCTAATCTAAGAACCTACGTAGATATCTGATGGCACCCACCAATCAGATTTACAATGCAATGTATTATAACTTATTCTATTGAACACAATTCAATGTTACAACTCTATTTGCAACTGCTCACACCTTGATGCAATCTCTACAACACAAATCTCTTCTCTACACAACCCCTTTTTCTACTCTGCACCTTGAATGCAAACCCTTAATGATGTTCTCCTTTTTGTTTTGGTTTCATCTATCTCAGCATGTGCATTCTATGTTCGCTGCACTACTCTCTCTCTCATGCTACTACATACATGACCCCCCAACACGTAGATAATTTCTTGATTGTCTTTACTTTTTGCTCAACCCTACCGAACCACAATTATTGCCTCAAACTTTGTACCACTCTCCAACAGATCAGGGAGCTTTTGTTAGGGTTTTCTCACTATCTTCTTCAAGAAGCTACTTGTTCATCAAGCCACATTCCATCAAATTCAAATTCTAGTTCATTGGATTTTATTAAGTATGGTGATATGCAAAACCCTAACCCTAATATGCATTAAATGAAATTCCTTATTTTGATCAATCTTATTTTGATCTCAATCATCTTGGCAATCTATGTTGCCACTCTGCATATCAAATCTTCAATCAACTAGTCATTGGAGTAGGTAGATCATTTAATTTCATCCTCTATGTTGGCTACCAATTGAAAACCATGTATACATAGTCATAGCTGTTGAAAAACTTCATCTTTTAATTTGGGCCATTGATTTTTTTGTCTTGGTGCCATGATCCATTGATCTTTGTTCATCATTATAACTTTAGAACATGACCGTTAGATTTATATCTTTTAACTAACACTGTTAATTAGTCTTCCTCTGTATTCATACCCATCACAAAAACTTAGTGTATCACTACTTCACAAAAGCCTTCAACTTCCACTTCTGCAATGAGAATAGATATAGCAATCACCGTTTGATCGCCCTCCTTTAAATCTAAGCCACTGATTTCCATCTCATCCTTTATAGCTATCGCTCTAATGCTTCGGGCCCTTAGAATCAAATCCACGATGTAAAGGAACATCCACATGATGCAATAACATACTACCACCTGTTATCGAGGACACTTATCCCTTCTATCACTTCATTGCATATTTGAAAAGAAAACCCACCAACTACCTCCATCATAGCCCTTGAGTATATCATTGGAGGAAATTTATTTCTTCACAGGGTGTAAGCACGATGTTAACAACTTGTGTAATGCAATAATGTTCTGCCACATGTCCAAGCTATCATCATACTCCACTAACTTATGTCATTCATTGCACATCGTGCAATCCTTCCTTCATTCTACTTCACAATAGCGATGTGAAGCACAGACGTGATGACCATCAAATTTCCTTTTGCTTGATCTCATTCATTGATCACACATCAATTGAATGCCTTAGCCAATAAACATATAGTTCACGATGTGAAGAACACATGTGATGCAATCACAACACTCCACTTTTCTATGATGATATCACAATCCACTTTCATCGCATATTGCATGAAACTTTACTCCTTTTCATTTCACAATTGTGATGTGAAATGATAATGTGATATCTTGCCATGTGTCCTTCTTGATGTCACATTCCACTTGAAGAGCATGACTTTCATTGGTCCCACTGGACACTTGTCCTTAGCTTTCTATACCACAAGCCAAAGACACGGGCCAACTATATCTCATCAGGCTAGTGAGCTAACACATTTTTCCTCTACATACTCACCAATCAATTCACAATTAATGATGTGAATTGACCCATCGAGCAATATTCCTTCACCGCCTATATTTGTGACATCACAATCCACTGCCTTCATCTACCGCCTTTGCTGATCTCACAAAACATGTGTGCTTAGCCCACTATCTTGTTGGGCTAGACACCGACCCACCAAACATGTCGTAGGCTGGCGAGTACCGTCTGATTTAGCAAGGTTGATCATTGTCGTTGTAAAACCTTCATTGCATATCACTGAATGCACTTGTCAGTGAACATACAAGTCACGATACGAAGGATTAAGATAATATTCATTTGATCTTCAACATTTAATGCATACTATTGGATCTTCATTGCAGGCACACCACACATCGTGGTTAAGGCTTTGGTCAAGAGAGTGCAAACAACGATGTGAAGGTTTTCTACAATGAACATGTCACTGACAGAGTAGGTAACCACTAAGACAAGGAGCTAATCACCAAACAATTTTAAAGACATAAGTTATAACTTATGTGACCTGCGACAACCAATTACTAGTCAATGCAAAAATATAAACTCTATTTATCCATCATTATTGCAAACCTTGGGGTTTATTTACAAACCCTAATTTTGACTGAGAGCTCAAATAAATCATTTTTGAATCCATCATACACCCTCTAGACCTACAAATCACATTTCTAAGAAGCTCTCAAAAAACCTATATCAAATCTACATATTGAATTTTCCTTTGACTTATGGAAGCAACTTCTGCAATATTGTGACAACATTTTATGTCAATATTACAATTTTTGGAGAAACTTTACAACAATTGCAAAACATGCTCTTCTCTTCATCATTCTGAACCAACTCTTCCAGACACTAATCTTCTGATCTCCATGACATCCAAGCACACCACGTATTTTCCCTTTGACATTAGTGACACCTTTTGACATCAATGACAACATTATGCCAATAAATAACACACTCAAAAGCCATGGGAAATCTTTTTTTATCACTTCACAAGTTGCAACTCAACAATACTAGAAAGATTTACTTGAAGATATTTAATACATTACATTTTCATCATAAGGTATCCTAAATTTGGTTAAACTTGCATGAATTTATCTCTTAATATTCTTGCATGATTTATTTTTTTATGGATTTTTTGTTTGATTTAAGGTGATCCTTGCATCCTTAGTAGGAATTTGTATGTTAGTTTGATTAACATTTTTTCCACTATACAAATGATTCATTTGACACTTACATTATTTTGAGTTGCAAAAAAATATTATACATTACAATTTGCATTAATTGTAATTTCTTTGAGGCATTCTATCAATGGATGTCTACTAATTATCAAAAGGTTTTCATGGATGAAGGGTAAATGTGCACTAGTGAAGGATATATTCAAGCACGAGCATGTTGAATAAGATGTATGGTGGGTGTGTTTGAAATCATGGATTGTAGGGTTCTAGAGCTCAAAAAACCATTTAAAGCTAAACAAACTATATTAGTTGTAGGTAATATTTTTTGTGCTACTAATTGAATAAGGAAATGTGATTGTGTATTGTAGCCACAAGTATGGTACACTTACATAAGTAACAAAACTCCACTTAAATAATTTTTGTTGTCTTGCATTAAAGCTAATCTTAGTATCTCATTACTTCAATCTACACCATGATACTCATGGTTGTCTTGTGTATCTCCCCTTTTTGATTGTGAGATAAGGATCGTCAGGGTGGGTCAATTATGCTTGATGCATGATGAATCAAAGCACAATTTATCCACCAAACCTCAATCTACCAAACAAGATCATTCAAATTGAAAATTTAAACTAAGCATTTATTGAAACTAAAAATTACAAACTATGAAAAATAGTTAAATTCCTACTCTAACACATTTTGAAACTTATCCTATTTTAGAATTGGTGTCGTGTTGATGTGGAACAATGACCCTTTCCCAATCCTGTGATTAGTGAGCCTATTTCAATTGATTCTATGGGAAAGAATTAATGAAACCATTGTGATAAATTGATGAAAACCTCATTTATGCTAAATTAAACATGATGCAAGCTAAGTCAACATGATTTTATGCTAAAAATGAACTAAATATGCAATTGATAAGCTAATAAAAGCTAATTCTAAGCTAAAACATGGAAACCCTAATTCATATACAAACTAAGATGGATGCATGGAAGCCATTAATGGATGCTTTAAAAGCTATTATGCAATTAGAAATAAACTAAAGCAAGCTAAAATTAAGTAAATTATGAGTGTGGATGATAGGGAGGTTGGGTGAATCAATCACTGATTCATGCTCTAGGTCTTGTTTAGAAGACCTCTAAGGTGTCTCACTCCACCAATTTAACCTATAGGACCTTCTAGTACTTAGGATCCCCTAGTCTTGCTTTTCCAACCCCAACTATCAACACAAATTATTTCTACCAAGTCAAATCCTAGTGCAAACTTGCAACTCTAACCTTAGCCCTTAATCCACCCTAAAGGCCACAAACCTCCAAATGATTGAATTTAACTTTGCAGGGGTGTGGAGGTGCTTCTCACATCATCAATCCATCCCATTAAAGGTATTAGGGGTCCACCTAACTCCATCTGCTAGTCACTTTTATCAAACCCTCTTTTAGGCCTAAGAAGGCTACTAGCCCTAGAGCCCCAATTAGGCCTCCTTCTCTGAGAAAATTGGTTTGTTCTCAAATATTTCCAAATAACATCCCAATATTTTCTTGGGATTCTTGGTTCATTTTCCCACCTCTCAAATATTTTTGAGGTCTTAGGTCTCAACTGTCCGTACAACGCCCTAGCTTGAAAATGAGCAAAAACTAGGGTTTTTGAGCCTTTTCTAACCTCTCCTCAATCTGTTAAGTTCTTTCCTTACTAGATGGTTTGATGGAACTTCTTCCTACTTACCAAGTCTTGGTAAGACTCATACCTTCCTTCTCCAAAAGGAATTTTTTCAAGAATTTGTCACTCCTATAAGTTAAGTGATCTGCACTAAAGTCTTCCTAGCCAGGCACTTTCCTGGCTCGCCTAGGGAAAGACTTTTCCAATAGCTCCTGAATTCTCACAAACCCTAAATCCTACCATATATACAAACATGGAGACTAGTAACTATTCCCAAAGGGTTGTACAATTTGTATGGTGGGAAAGTGAACTAATACTCCATTTTCTCAAAACTGTCTGGTTCAGACCAACAACAGTATGGAAACCAAACTATTTACAAACTAAGCTTGAAATTGAATAAAGAAACTATCTAATGACACAAAAATATTGAATAAATACTATACTACATTCCACACAAGTTATAGAGCCATGATCAATCCATTAAAGCTCACTACAATGCAAAAATCAGAAAATTCACTCTAAAACACACTTGCTTTTCTTGAATTCACAAAACTTCAAACATAGCCAATGCTTCCAACTACTTCCAACCTTTCTTCCATTTTGAGATCACCCCTAAATAGGGTCTCCAAATAGTTATGGGCTCTTCTTGGTTAGACATGTCAGTTACATTGTGGCAAAGTTGCAAAATGCACTATTTTGCAACTTTTGCCAATTTCTAGTAAACTAAGAAAAATGAGTTTCTAAACTCATCCACCCTTCCTCAATTTCTATCCTAGAGATAAAAAATATCCCTAAGATATCTCCTCTACTCAATGGTCAACATGACCTTCATGGTAACACATCAAAAAAAAAAATCATCCTAGATTTCCTAATTGCTTAGTGTAACTGGCTAGTGTTTCCTAGGTGCTCCTGCACCATTCTCCCCCTCTCTGCACAAAAACTAAGGAATGTGAGGAGAGATTAGTGACACATCAATGTCCTGCTTCTTAAATTGAGCTTCATCCACCCATGTAGCCTCCAAGTCTGGTTTGTCCCTCCATTTGATGAGATGTTCCAAGTATTCCTTATGCCAGGTAGACTTCTTCACCCTTGACTCCAAGATTCTCTCTGCTTGTAGCTTATCTTGAGTAGGTAAGGCTATGTTGCTCACATCCTTGAAGATATCCCTACTATTCTGATCCATGTCATTGACTGTTCCCTTATATCTGATCAGATCAGCTACATTGAACACTGGAGAGATGCCTAAATCTGCAGGTAATTCCACCTTGTAGGCATTCTTCCCATATTTGGCTAATAGCTTACATGATCCCACTCTTTTCATCTGCAACTTGGTTGATATTCCCTTCTGCAACCTATATTTTTTGAGGTGGACCGTAACATAGTCTCCTACTACAAATTTTAGATCCTTTCTAGATAAATCCACCTTCTCTTTCAACTTTTGAGTAGCCTCGGTGACTGTCTTCTTCACCTGCTCCTAAATCTCCTTCATGGTCTGAGAGAAATCCTCTGCATGTCCACTCCTATGCTCCATAGCTCCTAGATCTCTGAGCTCACACACACCTCTTGGGTGCATTCCATACACTATTTCAAAAGGACTCTTCCCTGTAGTCTTGTTCACACTGTCATTATATGCATACTCAGCCTGTGATATGACCAAGTCCCATGTATATCCATACTCTTTGGTTAGGTATCTTAGAAGGTTACCTAACACCCTATTAACCACCGCTATTTTCCCATCGGTCTGAGGATGGTAAGCTGATCCAAAAGACAGGTTGGTACCTAATCTGCTCCATAGAGTCTCCCAAAAATGACTCATGAACTTCACATCCCTATCTGAAAGGCAATCCATGGATCCTTACAATTTCCATGAAGAAAAGGTGAGCAATGTAGCTAGCATCATGTGTGGTCTTGCAAGGGATAAAGTGACTCATCTTGCTAAATCTATCTACCACCACAAAGACACTATCAAACCCTGTCTTAGTCTTAGGGAGTCCTACAACAAAATCCATACTAACACACTCCCATGGTCTGTTGGGAATCGGTAGAGGTTGATACAAATTTGCATTGCTAGCTCCCCCTTTGGCTTTCATACAAACTAAAAATTGCTCCACATACCTTCTGACATCCCTTGGCAACTTGGACCAATAGTAGAACCTTTGCACTAGTTCCATTGTCTTGTTGATGCCAAAATGACCACTAAGACTACCATTATGTTTCTCTTGGATAAGATTCTCTCTCATAGAACCTTTTGGAACACATAACTGATTCCCCTTGAAAAAAAGTCCACTCTGTAATGTATACTCTGAGAACTGACTATGAAAGTGAATCTCAAAATTAGAACATACCTTATATGCCTCCGAGAAGTCTTCATCTTCCCCATAGAGATCCTTGAAACTCTCTATCCCAATGCTCTTTATCTATATCTCCTGCACTGTCAGCAGCCTCCTACTTAATGCATCTTCCACCTTGTTCAATTGTCCCTTCTTGTGCTTGATGGTGAAAGTGAAAGCTTGAGGATACTCCATCCATTTCTAATGTCTATTGCTCAATTTCTCTTGAGTGTTGATGTAGCTAAGTGCTTGATTGTTAGTAAACACTACAAACTCTTTAGGTAGGAGATAATGCCTCCACTTCCTAAGTGACTGTACTAAAGCATAGAGTTCTAGGTCATAGGTAGAATAATTTTTCTTAGCTTCATTGAGATTTTCACTAAAGAAACCTATAGGCCTACCTTCTTGGCTTAGTACTCCTCCTATTGCAATTCCACTTGCATCACATTCCACAGTGAATAACCTATCAAAACTAGGTAACAAAAGTATGGGTTGAGTTGCCACTTCTTGTTTTAGTTTCTCAAAACCTTTCTCAGCTTCTTGAGTCCACTTAAACTTAGTCTTTAAGCCACCTTTGATTGTATCTAGGACTGGTGCACATATGCCACTAAAGTTTCTTATAAACTTCCTATAAAACTGAGCCAACCCATGAAAACTTCTTACCTCTGTCCTTGTGGTTGGTGTAGGCCAGTTTAGGATAGCTTCCACCTTGCTTGGGTCCATCTTCAATGATCCTTGGGATACTAAAAACCCCAAATACACAAGCTCTTGTTTGAAGAACTCACACTTTTCTAGGTTGATAGCTAATTTCTCCTCCTGCAATCTTTTAAGAACCAGCTCCACATGCTTTAGGTGTTCTTCTGTTGTCTTGCTAAAAATGAGTATATCATCAAGGTATACCACCAGAAATATCCCTGTAAAGTATTTGAGCACTTCATTCATGAGCCTCATGAATGTGCTAGGGGAATTTGAGAGGCCAAAATGGCATCACTCTCCACTCATACAACCCATTAGTTATCTTAAAGGTTGTCTTCCACTCATCTCCATCCTTGATTCTGATCTGGTGGTATCCACTTTTGAGATCCAACTTGGTAAAGTATTGAGCTCCTCCAAGACAATCCATTAAATCCTCTATCCTAGGAATAGGGAACCTATATCTTATTGTAATTCTATTTATGGCCCTAGAAATTGTGCATAACCTCCACTTACCACCTTTCTTGGTTGCTAAGACCACTGGTATTGCACATGGACTGATGCTCTTCCTAATTAGTCCTTGGTCTAATAAATCCTGCACTTGCCTGACTACTTTGAGGTTCTGATCTGGTGTAAGCTTGTAAGCTGCTTTGTTTGGTAATGAAGCCCCTGGTATGAAGTCAATTTGATCACTAATGGCTCTCTTTGGAGGTAAGGTTGTTGGTGTTTCATCACTGACTATGTCCTTATACTTCTCAAGTAACTTCTGGACTGCTTCTAGTATGACTGTTTTCTCAATCTGATCTTCCTCCTTAGACTGCACCATGACCACATATCCTTCACCTCCTTCATGTAGAGTGTTAAGGAACTCCTTGCCACTGCTTAATAAGACACTAGGGGTCTTTGACTGCCCTTCTTCCTCATTTGACAGTGACTGCAACTTGAATGTCTTTCCATCCTTTTTGAATGAGATAGTATTTTCCTTTCCATCATAGATGGCACCTCTGTCATATTGCCATGGTCTACCCAATAGAAGATGGCATGCATCCATGGGTAACACATCACAAATCAACTTATCCTTGTACCCTCCAATGGAGAACTCCACCGTTGTTTTCTCATTAACAAGAACACTCTGTCCTTTGTTTCACCATGTCACCTTGTAAGGACTAGTGTGGGGTATCTTCTCCAATTTTAACTTCCTTACTGCCTCCTCAGAGATTATGTTATCAGTAGACCCTGAGTCCACTATAACCTTGCACACCTTTCCCAATATTTTGCATCTTGCCTTGAATAAGGCTCTCCTTTGCTTTGGCTCTTCTTTGACTGGTTGTCTAATTAGAACCCTATTAAACATCAGGTTCTCCCCCATTTCTGATTCTATGTGACTAACCTCTGGTGACTTGACACTCATGGTGTCCTCTTGAGCATATGCTACTCTCTTCTCAGTATTTGATAAAGATGCTTTCTCCAGGCACCTATAAGTTGGATGACCTACTTGACCATAGTTGTAACACTTCATACTAGCAAAGTATGAGTTACTTTTGCCTGCTCCTCTTCCTCTATTTGAACCTCCTTGAGGTCCTCTACCCCTTCCATAGCCTTCTCTGGAAGTTGTTTCACCTCCATGCTCTACAAGTTTAGACTCTCCTTGATTTCTTTGTTCAGTCCCTCTACCTTGGTATCCACCTCTATGTCCTCTTTGATCTCTACCTTTACCTTTGCTCTTAGAAGCCTGATCTTGTTTCCTCTTACTCCTCTCTTCAATCTTTATAGCCAATTGATAGCATTGGTGCACTGTTTTGGGACTTAGAAGAGTCATCTCCTCTTGAATGTTCCACTTCAAGCCATTAAGATACCTATCCACCTTGAGACTTTCATCCTTTGTAACATTAGACCTCATGCAAAGTTTTTGAAACTCCTTAGTATAAGAATTCACATCTTGATCTCTTTGCCTCAAGCTTTGTCTTTTCTTGTGTAACTGAATTTCATAATCATCAGGCATGTATGCTTCTCTAACTTTGGCAACTATTCCCTTCCAAGTAGAAATAGGCTTCTTTCCTTCCTTTTCTCTCTCTTTCTGAATGAACTTCCACCATGTCAAGGAAAAACCTCTCAATCTTGACTTTTTCACCTTCACCCTCTGTGCTTCAGTGACTCCATCACACTCAAAATGATTTTCCATTCCCTCTATCCAATCCATAACCAGATTAGCTTCCATTTTCCCACTAAACAGTGGTATTCCTTCAAGTGCTTTTCCACTCAAAGCCTTCAATGCCTTTAAGAAAGGATCTTCCTTCAAAACAGGGTCAGGTTCAGGGATCTTGTCTTCCTCTGCAACCTCTTCTTTCTTTGGTACCCTTCCTTTGAACTGCACATCATTCAATGCTTGCTCAAGTTGGTCTATTCTTTCCCTCAATAGCCTATTGTCTTCCTCTTGTTCTTCAACCATCTTGGCCAATTCTACATTTGTCACCATGATGGTAGAAACACTAGACTCAATCTTAGGCATACACTAGTCAATCCCAAATCTTTTGCTTGCTCTAATACCAATCTGATAGGGAGGTTGGGTGAATCAATCACTGATTCATGCTCTAGGTCTTGTTTGGAAGACCTCTAAGGTGTCTCACTCCACCAATTTAACCTATAGGACCTTCTAGTACTTAGGATCCCTTGGTCTTGCTTTGCCAACCCCAACTATCAACACAAATTCTTTCTACGAAGTCAAATCTTGGTGCAAACTTGCAACTCTAACCTTAGCCCTTAATCCACCCTAAAGGCTACAAACCTCCAAATATTTGAATTTAACTTTGCAGGGGTGTGGAGGTGCTTCTCACATCATCAATCCATCCCATTAAAGGTATTAGGGGTCCACCTAACTCCATCTACTAGTCGCTTTTATCAAACCCTCTTTTAGGCCTAAGAAGGCTACTAGCCCTAGAGCCCCAATTAGGCCTCCTTCTCTGAGAAAATTGGTTTGTTCTCAAATCTTTCCAAAGAACATCCCAATATTTTCTTTGGATTCATGGTTCATTTTTCCACCTCTCAAATATTTTTGAGGTCTTAGGTCTCAACTGTCCATACAACGCCCTAGCTTGAAAATGAGCAAAAACTAGGGTTTTTGAGCCTTTTCTAACCTCTCCTCAATCTGTTAAGTTCTTTCCTTACCAGATGGTTTGATGGAACTTCTTCCTACTTACCAGGTCTTGGTAAGACTCATACCTACCTTCTCCAAAATGAATTTTTTCAAGAATTTGTCACCCCTGTAAGTTAAGTGATCTGCACTAAAGTCTTCCTAGCCGGGCACTTTCCTGGCTCGCCTAGGGCAAGAATTTTCCAATAGCTCCTACATTATCACAAACCCTAAATCCTACCATATATACAAACATGGAGACTAGTCACTGTTCCCAAAGGTCTGTACAATTTGTACGGTGGGAAAGTGAACTAATACTCCATTTTCTCAAAACTGTCTGGTTCATACCAACAACAGTATGGAAACCAAACTATTTACAAACTAAGCTTGAAATTGAATAAAGAAACTATCTAATGACACACAAAGCTTGAATAACTACTATACTACATTCCACACAACTTACAGATCCATGATCAATCCATTAAAGCTCACTACAATGCAAAAATCAAAAAATTCACTCTAAAACACACTTGCTTTTCTTGAATTCACAAAACTTCAAACATAGCCAATGCTTCCAACTACTTCCAACCTTTCTTCCATGTCGAGATTACCCCTAAATAGGGTCTCCAAATAGTTATGGGCTCTCCTTGGTCAGACATGTCAGTTACATTGTGGCAAAGTTGCAAAATGCACTATTTTGCAACTTTTGCAATTTCTAGTAAACTAAGAAAAATGAGTTTCTAAACTCATCCACCCTTCCTCAATTTCTATCCTAGAGATCAAACATATCCCTAAGCTATCTCCTCTACTCAATGGTCAACATGACCTTCATGGTAACACATCAAAAACAAAAAAATTCATCCTAGATTTCCTAATTGCTTAGTTTAACTGCCTAGTGTTTCCTAGGTGCTCTTGTACCAGTGGATGCAAGTGAATTCAACAACATAAGTTTGCAATTGAAAGATGGATCCCTTTGTCTCCAAATAGTGCTTTATTTATAGGAGAACAAATGAGAAATGGAGGGTTGAGAACGAAAATATTAATCAACAGTCAAAGATGAAAGGAAGAAGAGGCATGGATCATGGATTCTTGTCAAAGGATGAGAATGCATGATGGGATTTAATCAAGGGCTCACATTTGCTTCAAACAAACACACTTTTGACTTTCTCACACAGGTCAAAGGTGAATTTTTCAAAAGGTTAAAGGTTAAAACTTGCATTAGAGGCTAAGTGAAAATATCCCTTTTTCAAATGATGGAGGAATAAGAATATTCCTTGGAATATCCATTTGGGTGAGGATAAAAGGCATTTTGCAAATTAAAAGAAATTCTTAATTGTGCAAAAAGGGGATAAGGAATATTCCATGGGAATATTCCCATTTTAGAGGAAAATTAGTTTAATTGCTAATTAAACAAGGTTTAATCATGCAATTAGGGGATTTGGAGGAATTAAAGTGATATTCACTAAATTAAATAATTTAATAAATGTGGGAGAGATGAAATGATATTTAATTAAATAACTTAGGGTTATTTAATTAAATAAGATGACTTAGGGAATTAAATTAAATATTTTGATTTATTTAATTTAATGAGATGAAATGTTAGCGTGAAGGGGGAGTGAATTAACTGAATTGATAAATTAGGTTAATGGACAAAAATGATGCCATTAATTAAATTAGCTAGGTTAATTTAATTAATTAAGCAAAAAGAGGATGGGTTTAAAGAGGAAATGATGTTAGTAAACTTGTTTCGAGTGTATGATATCACTCAAGACATTTTTCAGTGTCTACACTTTTCTCCTTTTTGAAGTGAGGTACTTGTTGTTTCGATTCAAAGAATAACGCTCTTCAGATCAAAATTGTTGCTTAAATCAAAAAATATATATTTTTTAATTTTCATATGCCCCAGTGGAAGGATAAAGCTGACTCCTTGACCCCTCAAGAAATCAGGTGGAAATTTTGAATTTTAGGTTGATTTCTTTATAAAAGTTAAAAGTTTCCCCAATGGTCAAGAAAGGCTCCAGGATGCAAGAATTATTCCAAAAAACACAAAAAATGATGCAAAATTAGGTTTTGATTGGAAAAATTGGTGAAAATGATGATAAACCCTAGCTGGAAGGTGAAATTAGGGCAAAAAACCCTAATTTTCTAGCATAAATAAGCCAAGAAGGGTCACTTTCAATTCATTTGTGCATTCACACTTGAGAGATTCTTGCTATTTTGAGCTCTGACCCTCCGACAAAATGGCATGATGAGAGCTTCCTAGGCACATCTTTGGCCAAGGTCGAGAGTATCAGTGGTTTCCAAGCATAGGACCACTGGTATGTAACTCCAAACTTGATTTGAAATTTGACTTTTTGATGTATTTATTGCACTTTAAAGTTTAAAATTTGGCAGCGTCACTATATAGTGACGCCCATTTTGCAATTGATGATGCCTAAATGAATTATAGCGACACATATTTATATGGCAACGCTATTTATGATTTACAATTAGGGTTTCTAATTTTAAATTATGATGCACGCTTATATAGCAACACACTTGCCGATTTAGAAATTAGGGTTAGGGTTTCCAAAGTTTAAATGATGATGCCCATGTGTTTGGAGACGCATGTTGCGATTTGCAATTTGAAATACTTTCGGGTGTTGCAATTTGAAATTTAAATATAGCGATGCTATTGCAAATAGTGACATTATTGTGATTTTTGAGCTGAAAATTTTAAATTCAGTCAAATTTCCTCAATTTGTTGACCCTGTGCGCTTCATGGATGTAGGAGGTCATTCCACCACTGATGTCGCATGAGCAAAAACCCACCATGTTGGAGAGATTAGGCAATCTGTTAGAGTTATGCCAGGAGCACCTGAAAGGGATCGACCTCTGGTATGTTGCATATGCACCCATCATCCAAACACATTTAGCTATGATGACTGCTCTATTAGAGAGATGGTATAGTGAGACTTCATCATTCCACCTTTCGATAGGCGAGGTGACGGTGACCTTGGAGGATGTAGGATGTATTCTGCATTTTTCAATACATGGCGATCGCGTGATCTATGATGTTGATGTCATACTTGATGCCTATCACCAGTTGATCGAGCTGGAGGACATTACTTTAGTTACATCATAGATCAACCTCGAGTCATATAGAGGTCATGTGCCCACTTTCAAATTGATCATTGAAGCCATTATTTCAGGTTTGGTGGCTCCTAATAGATGTAGCAGAGGGTTCAACCCAGGATGGGGCTTGGCATGGCACCAGATGCTCCATAAGAGGACACTTTTTACATGGGGTCTTGTGATGTTGGCCTCACTATATCATGAAATGCACAACTTTGTTTACTATGATGGGAGAGCCATTGGTGTAGGGGTAACTCTTCTTCATATTTGGGCATGGGAGAATATCGTCGTGCTCTGATCGATTGTGCAAATGGAAAATGTGGAGCCAAATGATCCTGTGATCTAGCAGTATAGAGGTGTGAGTACATTGAGGCACACTAGACAGATTGGTCTCTCATATTGGTGATGGGTTATTGATGATATGATAGCTTTTTGATGGTTCCTGTGGCTACAGATGCCACCATGGTATGATGATGTACAATAGCTACACTTTTCCAAATAGACCCGATATATGCAAGGTCATGAGCATACCATCATTGAGTGATATCTACTAGATAGGGTGGCTCGACAGTTTAGGGAGGTCTAGAACAAGCCAGATGATTCTTACAAGGCCATTTTTGTGAGGTTAGCTTGAGAGGTTCCCACATGGGGATTGACCATTCCATCTCCCAAGGTAGTTGAGAGTTTCAAATAGTTAGTGGCTTAGCCTTGGGCCTATGATCAGGGTCAGGCGGTAGTACAAACTATGCCTAATTTTGATGCTTGGTTCGCACCTCCGCAATGTTTGAAAAATCCAATGGGGTCTCTCCATGAGGGGGACCTAGAGGAAAGGGGGAAAAAGGTAGAGGATAGGGACAAGGTGGCTAGGATGGCCAAGATGGGTAGGTTTCAGGGGCTCCACTGGTTGGATAGTAGCCTCCTCAGTAGCTTCCACTTCAGTAGCAGGAAGCACCGCCACCACCACCAGATGCTAGAGATGCATAGATACAGTAGATGCATCAAAAAGTGTAGATTTTTACTGGTGAGTGGGATTAGGCCCACCAACATATTTTGGTTATTACTGTTGAGCGGGACCAGCCACGACAATAGGTTGCGAGAGAGTTAGGCATTACAATGGGTATAGGTCATGACCACAAAGAGGGATCAAGAGTTTTTCCAATGCCAACAGATAGAGGCTATGATGGTGGCCACACATGGCAAGACTATTTCAGCAAGATTATACAAAGAGGTCATGATAGAGGCTGCATATTATAGGCAGCATTACCACTGGGATGTACCACATGCACTTAGACTGCATAATTTTTTGCAGTGTAGTGATGCAAGAATGAGAGTTGAGGATCAGCCCAAGAGGCAATCCAGAGAGGGTAGCAACCATTAGGGCTAACTTTTATGTATAGACACTTTTTTTATTTTGTTGCCCCATTCTTTACCTTAGATATACATTCATGGGATCCTTTTTGATAGCTTCGTGGATATTATACTCATGATTGTTATACATACACTGATCTAGATTTTGTACCATGACATTCATTTTTTGATATATATATGATATGGATATGGATTCTATATGATGTGATGTGCTCACTTTATTTCATGTTTATGAATGCATATGATATGAGATGCTTATAGTTGATCACATATGGATGCACTTTACTTGTGCCTATGTGATATGCGATGATCCTAATATGGATGGATGCAATGTTATGTTCTTTTTTAGTACCTTTTCACGATATGCTATGGAATGAATGATATGTGATGCAAATTTTATAGATGCAAATGATGTGGTTGCATTTCTTTTTGTTTTTTTTCTATGCATTTTATGAGATGATCATGTATGCATATGGATGTATGAATGCAAATGCTTATGATATGCAATGATTTAAGATGCTTAGAATAACAAATCTATATTATTCATCACAACTCAAATGATAATTTAGAATGTATGATGTGATATGCAATGATTATCCTAATGGATGTTTTATAATTATGCTATGATTATGAGATGGATGTATGCTAATGATTTGTAGATGCAGGGTAGATGCATTGATAATGTTTTTGTTGGTTGTCATGATACTGGGTTAGCACAGAGAGAAGATAGAAGAATAAAGAATGAATGACTGTTGATTTTGATGATTGATTTAAAAGATCCGAAAAGTCTATGATCCATCAAGACTTTATTAGAGATGGTGACGAGACAATGAAAAATGAGGATGAAATGTAGGATGATGAGTTTCTCACACTTCAGGATTTGGATTTTTTCGTTGTTCCTTATTGTTTGATCTAACACATAGATACGATGCATCAAGGTATTAATAACCAGGACGACGTTGTATCTAGTGTAATGAACTTTGACTCAGAAAATAGATAGGATAGTTCTTGTTCACCTATTGACATACAAAAACCTCGTTGAAATGCAAGTTAGAAGCTTAGAATATATTGGACGAAAGCATACACAATAGTCAACAACATACCCTAAACGACCTTCCTACACACAACTAAGCAAGTATGCGCCAAGATTATTTTACAAGAGTATCCACAAGCACAACAAATGAAAGATAATGATCAATGCCCCATTCATTTCTCTCTAAATTGTTTTTTGAAAGAAATCATCGAGAGGTCCTTGGAATGGGCCATTAAGATAAATTATAAGAAAAGATCAAAGACAAACAATAAGTGTTATCCATATCTCTTGCTTCTTTAAGTGTAGCTATGGTGATATCTGATACTGATGTCCATCATAGGAAGGATACATCCTAGGATATGTTGATAAGAGGTTGTTTGATGTTAGGATGATGATGCTAAGATGAGTCGTTGATATAAACTTCATTGATGTATTTATCTATGATTTAGACTTTAGATTTTGACAATTAGGTTCACTTTAGGTCTTGCCAAGCTTGCTTTCTACTTTTTTCTCTAAAGGGTGAAGATGACATTTTAGTTATTATGGATGAAAGTTTATTGCGGGTGAAAGCAAGATGGGATGGATGGTTTTGGATTTTATGGAATTTTTTAATGTTTTTAGTAGTTTGAAAATGTTTTGAGGGTGTTTTTGGTCTTTTTGAAAGTTTATGTCAATGTTTAGGATTTTCATATTATATGAGACTGTTTTTTGTTTTTTTTTAATGTTTTCTAATGTTTTTGGATTTTCAATTTTCAAATGTTTTTATATTTTTTGGTTTTTTTGAATATTTTGGGGATTTTCTGATATTTGGATGTTTTTGTGTTTTCTGAGATATTTGGATGTTTTTGGATTTTTGAGAATTTTGACCAAGAACCTAACCTAAAATACCTATCCTAGGGGTCTCGGGGACTGATCAAAGATAGGCCTTGCCTGCGTTATATACGTAGAGACCACGCAATTCGATTGACACGACTTATTAACAAGATGAGATATGAATAGGTGAGAAATGTCAGTTTATTATGACATAATCCTAAAGCATTGACCTAGGGTGTTTTGGGGGCACATCAATGATGGCCATGCCTACATTCAAGCTCAGAGACAACGTAGTTCGACAAGGGTACTATTTTTTGGATTTTTGATGTTCGACCTTTTTACCTGGATTTTGATGTTCTCTGGATGTTTTGGATTTTTCCTTTACAATTTTTTGAATGTTTTTGGATTTTAGCTATACAAGATTTTGCAAATGTTTTTGGGATTTTTTGATGATCATTTTATGAATGTTTTTGGGATTTTTGATGAGATTTTATGAATGTTTTTGGGATTTCTGATGAGATTTGATGATGACAAGATATACAAGAACCCGATATGATCCAAAATGAAGTGCCCCCAACGTGACATGTTAGGATACTTCGATAAAGGCAGGACAAACTGGCCTTTGGGATATGCCAAGTAGTGCTAAAGAGTAGTGATACTTCACAATATCAAGCTATGAGAAGGACGCTGATAGGTGATAAATGGTAGTGTAAATAATGATATGACAAAAGAGCCAAAAAATAGATGGAGGTGCTTTATTTATGCAAGGTGCTTGTTTGCTAGGTTTTCACCAGTATACTTTCCCAAAGTTCCACTGAAGTGGTTTTCACTAGAGGGAAATTTTTTTCTTTACTTTTTCAATCCTTTCTCTCATTTTTTTGGATTTTGATCATTTTTTGATTTTTTTGTATTTTTTGATTTATACCCTGTAAGACTAGGCATAAAACTTTTGAGATGCAAGTTGTTAGATGGCTCCTACAAGGGTTCACCTTTAGGTGTTGACAATTGATGTGCTCCTAATCCATAGCTAGCTGTGATGACAAAGGGACCCAACCACTTAGGTTCAAACTTTCCTTTACTATCCTGATCTGGATGGTTCTTCTGATTCTGCTTCAAGACAAGATCCCCTACCTGGAATGATCAACATTTGATCCTCTTGTTATATTTTTATTTTAGTCAGTTTTGATATACTTGCAAGTGATTAAGGGCATCAAGATGATGTTCATCTAGAAATTCTAGTTCATTCAGCCGAGATACTATGTATTCTTCCTTAGTGATCAGGTTTTGTAGTGACACTTGCAATGATGGGAGCTCAACCTCAATAGGAAAGATGGATTTTGATCCATAGACCAGGGAGAAAGGGTTTGCACCTATTAGTGTGTAGATACTGGTTCGCTAAGGCCAAAGAGTAGGATTTAGCTATAGATGCCAATCACAACAAGCTTCATTTACTATTTTCTTCAAAAAAATTAGGATAGTATTATTCACAGCCTCAACCTACCGTTACCTTGGGGATAATACAGGGTAGAGAATCAGTGTTGGATATTGAATCTTTGGCACAACTCTTTCACATCTTGATTCTTAAAGGGTGTTCCATTGTCTGAGATTAGGGTTTGTGGAACACCATAACTGCAAATTAGGTAGTTCAGGATAAATTTTGTAATTTTCTTCCTATATATGTCATAGGAATGGCTTCTAACCACTTAGTAAAGTACTCAGTGGTGGTTATGATAAACTTGTGGCCGTTTGATGAAGTTGGAGTGATTTTTCCTATAAGGTCAAGCCCCCACTGTGAAAAAGGCCAGGGTGTGATCATTGGCTGCAATTCTTGAGCTAGAGCATGAATCAGATCCCCATGTTGTTGACACTGGATGCACTTTTGCATGTACTGATGAGCTTCTTTTTCCATGGTTGGCCAATAGTATCTTGTCCTCAACAGTTTCTTAGCTAATGTCATACCGCTAGAATGGGACCCACATATTCCATCGTGTACTTTTTTTAAAGCAGTTAAGGCTTCCTCTTGGTTAAGACATCATAGTAATGTCCCTTTGATGCTTCGTCGGTAAAGGGTATCACCTAGGATCATGAATCGAGATGCCTTTTTGACAAAGGTCTTTTTTAAAGTTCAAGTTGATATTAGATGGGAGGGTTCCTATACTAAGATAGATCATAGGGATCCAGTACCAACAATGATGCATGCAACTTCATATTCAATGATTTTGAAAGTTGGTACAAGTTGTTCTACCAAGAATTCACATTGTAGGACATTGTTTGACATGTCTAACAATCATTTAATTGTTGCCATGGCATCTACTGCTCTATTGTTCATATGAGGAATCTGCTCAAAAGTTATGTCTATGAAAATATCCTTGAGATTCTCCACCATTTTCTTGTAAGGAGTAAGCTTGTCATCTTTAGTTTGATAGTTGTCATTGACTTGGTTGATAACCAGATGTGAGTCTCCATAGACTTGCATCTCTTCAATCTACCATTGAACCACTATCCTTAGACCTATGATTAGGGATTCATATTTAGCAATGTTGTTAGTATAGGGAAATGACCTATATGACTTTGGGATACAATCACCTTGAGGGGTGATAAAAAGAATGCCTACTCTGGATCCATGTTGGGTGAATGATCCATCAAAGTACATCTTCCATTGAGCTATGAGATTGATAAGGAACACTGATTCGTCAGGGAATTTAGATACCAAGGGGTTCTCAACATAGATGGGTCTTCTACCAGTTATTTTGCGATCACTTGTCCTTTGATTTCCTTGCGCTCCACATACACTATGTCAAATACTTTAAGATCACCACCCATTTAGTCATTCTTCCTATAAGAGTTTCTTTGGATAACATGTATTTCAATAGATTGATTTTTGCAATGAGTTTGATTTGATGTGACAACATATAGTGCCTGAATTTTTGTGAAGCAAAAACTATTGCTAGGCATGCTTTCTCAATAGGTGAATAATTCATTTTGTATCCCACCAAGGTTCCGCTAATGTAGTAGATGGCCCTTTCCTTTCCATTTTCATCATGTTGTGGCATAAGAGCTCCTAGTGCTACTGATGTTGTTGAGATATATAGGATCAAAGGTTTGTTTTGTATTGGTGGAATGAGCACTGGAGGTGTTAGTATATAATCTTTGATTTGCTCGAAAGATTTATCACACTCGTCATCCCACTTGTAGGTTATCCCTTTATGGAGAAGATGTGAAAAGGGGTGGATTTTATCTAATAGTTGTGCTATGAACCTTTTGATGGACTATAGTTTTCCTTGTAACCCTCTCATCTACTTCAGTGTTTTTGGTGGTTCCATGTCTAGGATGGCTTTTACCTTTGCTGGATCAATTTCTATCCCTCTTTGTGAAACGATGAAGCGAAGGAGTTTCCCTGATGTGACCCCAAAAACACACTTTTTTGGATTTAGTCATACCTTGTATTCTTCAAGCCTATCAAAAATAGGTCCTAAGACTTGTATGTGCTCACTTATCTTCCTTTATTTTTCCAAAATATTGTCCACATAATCTTCAACTATTTTGTGGATCATCTCGTGAAATATGAGGGTCATTTCTCTTTAATAGGTTACTCCCGCATTCTTTAACCCAAATGACATCACATTCCAGCAATAGGTTCCCCATGGACAAGTGAATGTAGTTTTATGTTGATCCTCCTTGGCAATTATGATATGATTATAGCCTAAAAAATCATCCATGAGTGATAGCATTTTGTGCCCTGTTGTTAAGTTTACAATGAGATCAATGTTAGGAAAGGGAAAACATCCTTTGGGCATGCTTTGTTTAGGTCTTTGAAATTAGTGCATATTCTGATGCCCCCAATGGGTTTTGAGACTAGTACTAGGTTTGAAACCCACTTAGGATAACCTATCGATCAGATAAATCCAACATCAAGAAGCTTTTGTAACTCTAGTTTGACCAAGAGTGCTATCTGTGGGTGCATCTTCCTTAATTTCCACTTGACTGGCATAGCTTTAGGATAAACTATTAGGTGATGTACAAGCACTTCCAGATCAAGGCCTCGCATATCTATGTATGGCCATGCAAAGTTAGCTCTTCGCTCTTTGAGGAATGCTACAAGATTCTTCTATTCTTCATCCAACAATGATTTGGCATAGAAAGTGATCTTAGGTGCTTCTTTTGTTCCCACATTGACTAGAGTGGCATTTTCTGCTAGCACTGTTGAATTTTATGGATGCATTGCACTAAGGGGGAGATTGAATCCCTCATCCTTGGGTGCCTCAGAGAGGTTTTCACCATTAGATACATCCTTTTTTTTTTACTATTTTAGGATTAGAGAGTGCCACTAGGTGGTTTTCATTCAAGGATCTGCATGTTAGTTGCATTTCATTAATTTTGTGATTGAAGGATTCAATTGTCTCCCCATAGTATGCTCCTATGTTGAGCTCTATGTCAAAGCCTATGTTGTGATCTACCCATGATAAGTTGTCATGAAGTCCCATGAATTTTGAGTTCGCTTCATCATTTTTGAATAAATATAGAATCAATGGTCCTTGTTGGTCCATGTCAATAAGTTGTGGGTATACTAGGCATATTTTAGTTGGTTGGTTGATTGGGACAAAGGATGTTATTGATATCATAAAGAGGGTGGTGTTCTCAAATAGGTCAGCAACATCAAGGGGAAAGTCATCTAAGGTTGTATCACGCGATGTAGGTAACCAAGAGGAAGTCTTTCCTCATTTAGTAGAAGTACCTTTGTCAATAAGTGTGACCTTGCTAGTATTACAACCTAGGTTAAGATTCTTTAGTCATTTCTAAGGAATGATGAGTTCTAGAAAACCATTGTCATTCTGTCCTAGATTTTTATTCTTGTTGTATCCCCAATTCTGCATGAGCTGCAAGCCTTTATTATCATCTTTCCATGGGAAGAACATGGATAGATTGTTCATCTTGATAGAGGAGTTTAGAGATATCCTCCTCATTAATATCTTCTTGATTCAAATCTCCCCACTTTGTGAAGGTAGTAGCTACCATCTTGATTCTTTCAGGTTCTTTGGTGCTTGATGTGGGTTTCCCTTGAGATTGAGGAGAAATAGGTAACTCTCCTAAGACAAACGTGTCTTTCAATAGTTTGTAGTTTTCACAACCATCATCCTGGATCACTGCTTTGGCATTGAGTATACTTTGCACAATGGATATTTTTACTACTGAGGTAGAGGCCAGAGATGTTGGGTCAACAAATGAGCTTGATGGTGTAGGCCCTTCATCATTCTTGGGTATTTAGGGTATCTTATAGAACTTGGCTTCAAGACTTTTGCAGTAGTAAAAAGGCTCAGGATTTCCATGGATACTAATTTCTCTGCCTTCAAAAGGAAACCTCACACATTGATGATAGGTCGAGGATACAACTTTTAGAGTATAGATCCATGGTCGGCCAAGTAGGATGTTATAGGGTAGATCAAGATCAAGCACTTGGCATGTAGTTTCTGCAATAAGAGGTCCCACTTGGATGGGAAGTGCAATGATTCCTTGTGATACCCATTCTTGGTTATCATATGCTCTGATGGTGGTACTCTTTGCTTTCTCAATAGTATCTTCTAAATATCCCAGATATTTGATCAACTGAATGGTACAAATATTTAGACCAACATCTCCATCTACCAAGACTTTTTTGACCTTGTTTTAATGAATGATAACCTCAAGGTGTAAAGCATGGCTATGAGATGGTTGTTGATGAGGTAAAAGTAACCTCATCAATATAATGGACTGAATACTTAACCTTACACCTTTCAACCAGATTTACCTTGCCAATTAATTATCTTTAGGACAAGTAATTGCTTTCTTTTGGTGAATAAGCATACAATCTTTATTTCTTGAAATTAGTCGAAATAAGCTAATTTGTTTTGGCTTAATGGTTTAGTTTTAGAGTATTCCACAGGTCAACTTCCACCATCAGTTACCATTCCAGTCAAAGAGGTTTTAACACAGATTTCAGCATCATTGAAGACAAGTGAATGAGCATCGAAACTTCAAGAGCATACATGATCGATCGAGTTTTTATAGTTTATGTTATTTTCAATTTAAATAATTTATGGCTCTTGTCGAGCCTATTTAATATTTTCATGTCATGGGCTTTAAATTCTAATAGTTGTTGGCAATTAGTTGAAGACTTTACCAACTGAAAAGTAGGATTTTGTTAGTTGCTTTCATATAAATATGTAACTGTTGAAAACAATGATATATAGAAGAATATCGTTATGTTGCCACTATGTTTTCTAAGCTATACTTTTCATATGAATAAAATGAGTTTTTTCCCGCCACTTTTGGAGTTACTAAATAATGTGAATGGATTTTTTTGAATGAAGTAATTTTGGAGTTACTAGAGTAGGTGATCTGAGCTAGGCATAGAAGCACCAGAGAGCTGGCCACTCGAGGGGTTGTAGATTAGATAGATAAGTATTTTACTTCTAATTCTGTACTTTCCTTTAGTAGATAATAATTGGAATTGAAATTTATTTGCATATGTGTAATTCTATCCAGATCAATCATGTAGGTTGTAGTTGAGTCTATAGTCTTTGAATTTAGTGTCTAAAGTATTGGAGCACCATCTTTTAGTTGTTTTAGATTGTTAAATCATTTTCAGCTAGTTGTTTTAGATTGTTATCTTTTGATTCGATCAATATTTCCTAGTTTCTTTACAAGCTTTACTTCAACAATCTATACATTTGTTAGTTTAATCATTTTCATGATTTCTAGTTTAGTGGTTATGCTTTTTAGATTCATAGTTTTCTACCTTCTAGTTTAGTTATTTCAAGCTTTCTAGATAGATGATTTGCTGCTTTCTATGTTTAGTGGCTTCTTAGTTTAGAGGTTTATTTTAGCTATTTGGTATTTAGGAAACCCAAGAGAGATGGTTGAGATGTCTTCTATTGCATATAGCCTTTGGACACTACCCGATCGATATATTAATGTTGATTAACTAAAGTGTTAGGACCTAATGACAACCTATCACTTTTTGGTGCCATTGTCGAGGATCCTTATTTTTCTAGTGTTAGTAGGAGATACCTTGAATACCTCTTTTAGGAACAAAAATAGTCCTTTGGCTTATTTTTTGCATGGTCAAGAAATGAGGCCCCCATGGAAGATTCATACCAAAACCCCCCCCAATCGATGTACCAACTAAAAGTAGGGAGGAAGGAAACTTAGATCAAGAACTTACTGAGGAATTGAACGAACAAGGTCAACTTGAGACCTTCCCACATACCCCAAAAAGAGAACACATAGTTGTAGAGGAGCGTATTCCTTTGCAAACTCTAGAACCTCACCCAACTGAGCGAATTTTTCAAGAGGATCACATTCCCTTCCACGTCATGGGTGACCGTAGAAATGCCTCCAACAACAATAACCCTCCACCACCACGCATATTCACTTATCCTATTGCTATTGACGCGGATGATGGCACGAAAATGAAAAATATCTCACTTGCCTTCTTGCCAACCTTTCGAGGTTTGTCTACTAAGGACCCTGACCAGTTTCTATTTGAGTTTAAAGTCTTGTGTCAGACATATGACTACAAGAGTGATAATCATAAACTAAAGTTTTTCCCCTCCACTCTGAAAGACTCAACCATGTGCTAGTTTATGGGATTAGCTTTTCAGTCAATATCCTCCTAGGATGAAATAGAATCTACCTTTTTGGAGAAATACCAAAGTTACTATAGGATTAGCGATAGGAAAGAAGAACTATTCAAAATAAGGCAGAATAAGGATGAAAGTCTAGAGGATTACCTAGATAGGTTTATCTTCTTATCTAAGAGATGTGTGAAGTCATAAGTCTTGATATATTGAAGATCCTATTCCTTAAAGGTCTCGATGACAAAGCTAAAAGGAGATTGGATTTAATGGGAAAAGGAGATGTGTCCCAACTGGGGCTGGACAATATTACTGAATTGTGTCAGAATTTCTCTCGTACTTGAGGAGGTACCCAGAAGTCCACCCTCTTTAAAGGTCTCAATGAAATAGGAAAACTACATGAAGAGCTATCCAACTTCAAGACTGACATTCTTGTTCAGCTAAACACCACATTAGATGACATACAAGCTAAAACCTGAAATCCTGAGACTTTGTCCATCCCCAGGTGCCGAAACAAACATTTGCTAAGGGAGTTCCCTTTGGACAAAGTTAACAAAATTGACGTTTTTCAAGTATGTGACAAAATCACCCTACCAATTAGTGTGAGCTTTTTAATTCCATCAAGAATTCCAAGAAAAGAACACCCCCAATTGAGGAAGAAGTCAACATTGTAAATCAAAGAACTAGAGGAAATTTTTCCTATGGCCAGAATTCAAACCCTAACTAGAGGCCTCAACCCAATTGGAACAATAATCAATGGGAAACACCCTGGCTTTAGGAACCACCTCCAGTACCACTTAATTGGGGAACTTATCCTTGGGGACCACCTGAATGGGAAAATCAATCTTGGAAAAATCCTCAGTGGCCTAACCAGCCTCAACATTAGTGGTACCCTCAAAATCCATTCCTCAATGGAATCAACCTCAACATTAGTTTTATACTAGTCCCAGAAGGATGCCTACTCAAAAATAGAATCTTTTACCACCTCCCTATAATACTCAACAAAATGAACAAGTTAACCAACCACCACTTCTGGTGCAATCTATTCTAAACACAGGGCAATATCACTGGACTTAACACAACACTGTGGAAACTTGTAATTGAGGTTTGGAAAAACACTTTCGCAGCTGACTATTGAAGAAATTCTAGATGAACCTATTAAGAATTATGTTGAGAAAACCACAACAATGCCCACATCCGTAGAACAAACCTTAGAAGCTACTCACAACAAGCCCTACCCACCATCTTTAGCTGGAGCTTTCGACCTACCTCAGGAGGAGGGGGGTTAGTCTCCAACTAAATTTTTGAAGGATCCCACTCCTAAGGACAAAATCAAAGCACCTTTTTTGGAGTGTCTGAAACCAATCACCATGACAGATACTCTGGAAATGACCATATCTACCAAAACTACATTAATACAAGAAATTAAATAGTTGTAGATTGAAGTTCCTTTGCTACAAGCGATTAAGGAGATTCCTAAGTTAAACTAGCTGATCAAACAATTGTGTATTAAAAATCTAGGGAGGAAACCAAAACGAATAAATATTGTCCACATAAATAGTTATCTAGATGACTTGTTGGCTAGGATGACCACTACTCCAAAATATGACAATCCAGGCAGTCCAATTATAACAATAACAATTAATGAGGTAGAATACCTAATGCTTTGGTGGATCTTGGAGAGCCATTAACATAATGATTGTTGATGTGATGGAAAAGATGGGACTTACTAATTTACATCCCACAACTACATTCATGTAGATGGAAAATCAATCCATAGCTATTCCCAAGGGTGTTGTTGAAAATGTTCCTGTTAAGGTGGATGGATGGGAATATCTAGTAGATTTTCAAATAATTGAGTCCCTTACACCTAAAGATAGTTATCTAATAATTATTAGACGACCATGGTTGGCTACTGTTGCAGACAAAATTGACTATAGAGATGGAGGAATGACTATTTCACATGGACCTAATAGCAAACATATGTTTTTGTATCCTCCTTCCAAGCCTACCAAACACAATAAAGTATGGGTTGATGAACCAGAAATTACCAACGGACAGGAAAATTTGGCTTCACTAGCAATGGTAGTCATCAAATAGCATGGTTAGAAATTAGAGGATGAACTGGAAAACAATGTGTAAATTCTTACTATGGATTTGAGTGGTGAGGAGATGACAGATGTAGTAGAGATCCTAGGACACCCAATCAACATAGATCATGCAAAATTTGATAATACCAGTTTCATGGGATTGCCTTGTCCTTTTACAAATTTAGTTCCAAAAACGCACCATTTCTTTGTAGATGTTGCTAGGCTTCATAAAATATTACATCATAGTTGTTCTCTTAACACCTTGATAAGGCCCATTTATACTGTCACATCTAACCATCCGGGAGTTATAACCATTATGTTGTTGCTAGGAAAAACTTTGAACATTAACAATTGGTTGACTGAGCCAGAAGAACACAAATTGTTTGACACCTTGGTGAATAGATATAAAGATTTTTCTTGGGACTATACAAATATGATAGGAATACAACCCAGCATGTGTACTCATCATATCTATACTGAGGATGTTCAACTTGTTCGCCAACCACAATGGAGATTCAATTTTGATCTGAAAGACATCGTGAAAACTAAAATAGAGAACTCCTACAAGTAGGGTTTATCTACCTGATTTCTGATAGAAAATGGGTGTCACCTTTGGTTGTGGTTCCAAAGAAGAACTGAAAGTGGAGAGTGTGTGTATACTATAGGGAACTTAACAAAGCAACATGCAAATATTATTTCCCTCTACCATTTGTAGACTAGGTGTTGGATAACTTGGCCGGGAGGAAATATTTTTCATTTTTGGATGGATTTAGTGGTTACAACCAGATACAAGTAGTAGCAGAAGACCAAGATAGTATGACCTTTACCTTCCCTTGGGGGAAATTTTCATATCAGATTCTTCCTTTTGGGCTATGTAATGCTCCTGCAATGTTCCAGAGAGCTATCCTGGCTATATTTGTTGAGTTAGTGAATGAGTGTGTGGAAGTTTAAATGGATGACTTCACTATATATGGTTCAACCTTTGATGAGGCCCTCAAAAATCTAGAAAAGGTGTTGAATCGATGTGAGGATCATCATTTTTCCCTAAGCCATGAGAAATGTCTAATAATGGTGGAACAAGGAATAGTGTTGGGACATCATATTTTAGCTAAAGGGATTAAGGTTGATCCTAAGAAAATTGAAACCATAATACAACAACTTGAAATACCAAAAACCTAGACTAATGTCAGAAGTTTCTTAGGGCATGTTGGATACTATCAAAGATTCATAGAAAATTTCAGCAAAATTGCAACCCCTATGCTTTCCCTTCTTCATAAGAATGTAGAGTTCATCTGGACACCTAAGTGTCAGTCATCATTTGAAATCATCAAGGAGAAACTCATCTCTGGTCCTATCCTTCATGGACCTAATTGGAACCTTCCATTCCATATCTATGTTGACGCATCTAATGATGCCATTGGAGTGGTTCTAGGACAAGAAGATGAGAATGGGGGAAAATATGCCATATATTTCATCAGCAAGAATTTGACTCCAACAAAAAGGAATTATACCACAAAGGAGAAATAATTCTTAGTTGTAGTTCATGCAATCAAGAAATTTTGACATTATATTATGAGATACAAAGTCACAATGTACATAGATCACTCAACCATCAAGTACATCATGAATAAACCTATAGTAAATGCAAGGATAATTAGGTGGTTGCTTCTTCTCTAGGAATTCAACATGACAATTATTGACAAACTAAGGAAGTCCAATGTAGTCGCAGATTTCTTATCCCGGATTAAACATGATGGTGATCTTTTGCTCTAGTACAGGATGAGTTCCCAGATGAAAATTTGTTCACCATCTCTACTAAAACCCCTTGGTTTTCCAATATTGCAAACTACTTGGCCATTGCAAAGGTACCACCTCATTTTTCATCAAAACAGAAGAAATACCTTCTAAGAGAAAGTTCCCCTTTCAAATGGATTAATGGGATCCTATTTCGATGTGGACCTGATATGGTTCTATGACATTGTGTTAGGGAAGACGAGACCTATAGTATCCTTAGAGCCTGTCATGATGATCCTTCTGGAGGGCATTATTCTACTAAAAGGACAACTCACAAGATTTTGGGAGAAGGATAATACTAGCCTTCTATGCATAAGGACATCAAGAAATATGTTCGTAGATGTGATGAATGTCAAAGAGTAGGAAGACCAACTACATCTAATGAAATTCCCCTGAAGCCTTAGGTAGTCCTTGAAACATTTGAAAAATGGGGATTGGATTTTATTAGCCCTATAGACCCTCCTTCACAAGGAAGAGAGTACATTTTGGTCTATACTGACTACCTAACTAAGTGGGCAGAAGTGGAAGCCCTACGTGTTGTTAGGGAGGAACAAATAGTTGATTTCCTTTACAACAAAATTTTCCTCATATTTGGAGCTCCTAGGACAATTTCCACAAATCAGGGCCCTCAGTTTATGTCTAAATTTTTGTTAGTCTTCACAGATCATTTCCAAGTGAGTCACAAGAAGTCCTCACCCTACCACCCTCAAGCGAATGGACAAGTCAAAATCACTAACATGGAATTGGAATTTTTTTTAACAAAAACGGTTTCATCAGGAAGAAAAGATTAGGCTCAGAAACTACCTAATGTTGTTTGGGCTTACACCACCACCTAGAAATCAACTACTAGCTATAGTCCATACGAGTTAGTTTTTGGGAAGAAACCCCTCTTACCCATTGAATTTGAACTCCAAACCTTAGGACAACCATGGAGCTAGGTATAGACCTTAAATGAACTCAAATCTATAGAGTTTTACAGCTTAGTGAACTGGATGAACTTCATTTGGATGTCGTCCATCAAACTGAGCTGGTCCAACAACAATAGAAGGTTTGGAATGATAAACATATCAAGGAGAAAGAATTCCATAATGGGGATTGGGAATTATTGTTTGATTCTAGATACAAGGATCTTTAGGGAAAACTCAGAACGCATTGGCTCGGACCATATGAAAATTTTGAGGTATTTTTGAGGTATTTTCCTAGTTAATGGACACTGATTACACATCTACCATAAGCATGATAATAAAGAAGAATTTACAAAAATGGTAGAAATGCAGGGAGAAATCCAGTGCATTGACTCTGCTATGGCAGAGTCAATATAGTTTTTCCCATAATAAATGCCAATATATATATATACATATATCAATTTCTTCATCAACTTCATCATTTGGATTTGGCTAAATTTTTTCTATATTTTGTAGGACTTCATCTCTTTGGTAAACACAAATTCTGGCGCACCTTGTTGCGATGCTTCAGAACTTGTTGGCTCAGTTGTTGCAATGCTCTGGAACTTGTTGTTGCTATGCTCTGAAACCTATACAACTAACTTTTCCCACTCCTTGCTTTGATCCTGCCTTCTGATGCGTCACTCAATGATGCTTCAGGAAGCCAAAGGCCAAAATGTCACATTCTTCTTCCTTCTTCTGCGTGCATCTTTCAGCAATGCTCCAAAATTTTGTTGTTTCTTCCTTCTGGCGACATCTTTCAGCAATGCTCCAGAACTTGTTTGGATGCTCCAGAAATTTCTGGTTGCTGCTCCGGCTACATCTTTCGACGATGCTCCAGAAATTTTTGGTTGTTGCTTCGGCTGCATCTTTTGATGATGCTACAAAAATTTTTGATCGCTACTCTAGCTACATCTTTTGACAATGCTCCATAATCTTCAATCTTGTTGCCGCATTCTGATAACATCTCTCCACGATGCTCTGAAACTTTCTCTTCTTCCACCCCTCGGCTGCATTTTTTGGCAATGCCCCAGATTTTTGTAATCTTTTTCCTTTTTCAGTATTTTTATTTTTCCTAAGTTTTGCACATGCCCATCATTTTATTTTCTACCACCTCGAGATCTGCTCTCTAATAGTCATTTCACCATATTATATCAAATCTTCCCATAATAAATAAAATTATTATGACACTCCTTCTGTCATAATAATTTTTTCCATCATACAAACCATCCCATCCATGTCATTATTATCTTCTGCCACCCTTTCCAAATCATGTAACTATCTGATTACGTCAGCAAAGGTGAGTGATGCTCAATTTAATGAAAAGATGTAAGGTGTGTACAAACTTATTTATTTAAAGTTAGTAATTATTTTGAATAAAGACTAATTAATTGGCATGATTCATTCCCTCTCACAATTTTGAAACTTGTGCCATTGCACGATTGCTAGAAGTACAGAAATGGTTGCGTAATTCCCCAGGAAAAATTGTCATAATTATTCAGTAAGCACTCAAGTAAGGTGATTAATTCCTCTTCCATTGATTATATCAAAATTTTCTCCCTTTTTCATTTGCAATTCAACAAGGAAATTATTACAGAGCTCCACAGAATTTGGCAGAGCGACAAGGGAAGAAAAAAATGGGAGGAGCCAAGAAAAAGTACGAACCAACCTCACCAGCTCAATTGTTGGTATTGAGCAATATTGTAGGTCTATTTCAAAAAGTCAAGTGGTTGGAATTCATGAAATTTTTTGAAGGGTATACAAAGCAGCTGGTAAAAGAATTCATTGAAAATTTTGCAGACGAACAAAACATGGTGCGTGGGAAGTGATTTCGGGTAAGTCCGAAAATCATTTCTCATCTTTCTAGTCTTGAAAATAGAGGAATTGATTTGAATGAAACTACCAATGTTACCTATCAAATACTGGTAGAATTATTTCATAGGGAGGGGAAGCCTCAACCTATAATCACCATAAGTACTAGAGGATAGAAAAAAAGTTTCCATAGAATGTCTATTCTAGAACCTTGAAGAACTATCATAGCCTGGATAATCAAATATTTCACCTGTGAAGGACAAATAACTATAAGAGTGGGACCCCCTTTCTTCCTGCTAATTCATCTATGCCATGGCATTGAGGGTTAATTTGCTAGCCTTTTGTGTCATCCAATTATCTCCATGATGGAAAAATACAAAGTTGGGACAGGGCCCCTCAAACATCACAACCTTAAACAATTGATATGCAAGTTCATTTTCACAAAAGGCTAGAAAAGAAGTGGCACAAGTTTCTGCAAAAAATTGAAAAAGTGGAGTCTAAAAGACTACTTGAGGAGGGCGATTCCTCTAAACAAAAAGAAAAATCTTTAGAAGAACCCTCCTTTGCGGTTGTAGGCGTTGAATCCCAAAAAACCTCAACAACTCCTAGTAGTGATGCGCTGGAAACTTTGTCAGATGTGTTAGAAACCCCAAGACAGCCAGGGGATGTGGAAATTGTGCACTCTGGAGAAGAATAAGAGCCTCCTCACAAGAGGAAGAAGTAGAATAAAGTCACCTTTCAGAAAACCCCTCCTCTACAGAGCAGTAAGAGGTTGTCTATGGGATCCAGTGAAACTGGACCCTATGACATAGGAAGTAATTCCAAAAAGAAAAAGGCCAAGACTCAAATAGGGGTAGTGGAAACTGAAAGTCAGCCTGGTAGTGAGGAAATAAGTGAAATAGAAAAGAAAGTTGATCAATCCCCTAAGGATGCGAAAAAGAGAAAACCATCTCCAAAGGAGTAGGAGGAGGAAAAAGTACAGTTGCCACATTCTGTGGAGATTGAAAATGAACCTGTGGGAGGATTTTCTCCTTTTCTTGATAGAATTAAAAATGTACCTAATACTGAGGAAAATGCACCTCATACTAACATGGAAATTCCCAATCCATCTTTCTCTACGGACACAGGGGATGCAGAATATGGTCAGAAAGAGGAGGAATTAGAGAAATTGAAAACAAAAATTGTTGAATTAAAATCCAGGTTATAGAGTAATGCATAACAGATCACCCAGCAGCAAGAAGAAATCGGGGCACATGTTGCAATTGTAAATAAAAGGGATCAAGAGATTGCAAAATTGAAAATGCAGATGGAGCAAAAAGATAGACTTATTGAATAGTTAAGTACCAAATCCGACAATGGAATCAACAAAGCAAGCAACACATGGTTGATCTGTCTAAGAAAGATAAGCATAATCAAGGTTTGAAAAGAAAAATTATGCAATTATTTAATGCTTTTGAAGAAGAAAGAAATAGGCAGGAAATTGAACTTATTACTTCTATGAATAGAATTGTGGAGTTAGAGAAGGATTTGCAAGAAAGTGACACTAAGCCAATAATGGAATCCAAGGGGCCATAAACTGAACCAATTGTTTTAGAATGGTTCTAGGTACGTATCCCTCCATTATTAATGAAATGGATGGAACGATGCTATTTTCTAAGGGATGCAGAATTTGAAAATAATAGGATGAAAAAGGAGTTAGTGCTGCTAAGAGAATCATTTCACAAAGCATATAAAGGTAAACGGGATGCTTGTGAAATCGGTGAATTATTATTAGCTTGTAGAAGACCATCTAGGTTGTACTCTATGTTCCTCAATCAACAACTCCTAAGATGGAAGTTACTGAGAATTCACCATAATTAGCCACATGACCCTGATGATAAATAATTTGTGAAAATATTTGTTGAGTCAACTCCTGAACAACAATATTTATTATGTAAATTCTTTGTCCATAATTTTCTCCTGGAAGAATATACAGATTTCTTTGTTAATTTCTTTGTGGGAGAAGTCAAATTGAGATCATTCTTGTCCACAATGCGTAATCAACTTCACTGGCAAGATCGGTCAAGGGAGTATGCACATGCAAAGAAAATTGTTGGGTTGCAAATGAGATACCCCCATAGGAAGCCTTTCTATTTCAAGGCATATTTTATGGGCATTCGAATTAGAGAGGAGGTACAAAGAAAGTACAATAATAACCTTTGGTTGTGCTATGATCACTTTAAAGATTGAGGACCAAAGTTGATGGGGAGAGCTTGGCATGCATGTGAAGAATGGTATACCCCTCTTCCTATGTATCTCAAGAAAACAAAGGTAATCTCACCTCTTAATATTAAATAGTCCTACAGAAGGGCAGTAGCCTTGGCCAAAATCCTTGAAAAATTAAAGGTTAATTGGATTGGCATGAGGTATAGACCTCCTCTACTTCTTTCACCACCCCCTGCAACATATACCAATACAGACCAGAGTGATGACAGTTTGCAAGATGGGTACAAAGGGTCACTTTTCATCAGGGAACTCTAAGGGAGCTAGAGGAACTGGATATAGAGGTAGATGACTTGTATGATCTTAGTGCCAAGTGTGAGGAGATGAATAAGGGGAATGAAGGACAAGGAATACACCAGAGAGCAGGAGGACTTGCTCGGGCTTAGGAAGGGGAGGAAATGATGAGGTAAAAATAACTTCATCAATATAATGGACTCAATACTTAACCTTACACCTTTCAACTAGCTTTAGCCTACCAATTAATTATCTTTAGGATAAGTAATTGCTTTCTTTTTGTGAATAAGCATACAATCTTTATTTCTTGAAGTTATTCAAAATAAGCTAATTTTTGTTGACTTAATGGTTTAGTTTTTGAGTATTCCATAGGTCAACTTCCACCATTGGTTACCATTCTAGTCAAAGAGGTTTTAATGCAGATTTCAACACCGTTGAAGACAAGTGAATGGGCACTGGAACTTCAAGAGCATACATGATGGACCGAGTTTTTATAGTTTATGTTATTTTCAATTCTAAAGAATTTATGGCTCGTGTTGAGCCTCTTTAATATTTTCATGTCATGGGCTTTAAATTTTGTTAGTTGTTGACAATTAGTTGAAGACTTTACCAATTGAAAAGTAGGATTTTGTTAGTTGCTTTCATATAGATATATAACTTTTGAAAACGATGATATACAAAAGAATATCATTGTGTTGCCACTATGTTTTCTAAGATATACTTTTCATATGAATAAAATGAGTTTTTCTCGCCACTTTTGGAGTTACTGAATAATGTGAATGGAGTTTTTTGAATGAGGTAATTTTGGAGTTACCAGAGTAGGTGATCTGAGCTAGGCGTAGAAGCACCCGAGAGCTAGCCACTCAAGGGGTTGTATATTAGATAGATAAGTATTTTACTTCTAATTTTGTGCTTTCCTTTAGTAGATAATAATTGGAATGGGAATTTATTTTCATATGTGTAATTCTATCAAGATCAATCCTGCAAGTTTTAGCTGAGTCTGTAGTATTTGAATTTAGTGTTTGAAGTTCCGAAGCACCTTCTTTTAGTTGTTTCAAATTGTTAAATCATTTTCTACTAGTTGTTTTAGATTGTTATAGATTTTGATTGGATCAATGTTTCCTAGTTTCTTTACAATCTTTACTTCTTCAACAATCCATACATTTCTTATTTTAACCATTTCCATGCTTTCTAGTTTAGTGGTTATGCTTTTTAGATTCATAGTTTTTTGCTTTCTAGTTTAGTTATTTCAAGCTTTCTAAATAGATGATTTCTTGCTTTCTAAGTTTAGTGGCTTCTTATTTTAGAGTTTTATTTTAGTTGTTTGGTATTTAGGAAACCCGAGAGAGATAGTCAAGATGTCTTCTATTGCATATAGCCTTTGGACACTACCCGGATGATATATTAATGTGTTTATTAACTAAAGTGTTAGGACCTAACGATAGCCTATCAGTTGTGATGGTAGGTCTTGCTTAGAGAAGGTGAGAAGATGGTTGGTGATATGGCCTACCATAGCTTGAAAATTATCAATATCAATATCCTCAAGGATGGATGACTTAGACAAGGCTTTCTCCAATATTTCCCTATGTGCGAGGGATAACCTTAAGAGTTCTAAGATTGATATCTATGCGGGGGTCTGCTTAAGTTGATCTAGAAGATTGTACTTGCTAGGATTAGATGTGGGAAAAGTAGGCTATGTCCTAGATTGAGATGGGACTCCTTGAATGGTTATTTTTCCACGTCTTGTGGTGACTCCACATTCCTCACTAGCTCCTTTGATGGTGATGACGATAATGACGCTATCATAGGAAGCAACTACATTGGAGTAGGTATGTTGTACATTTGTGTAATCCTTAGATTTTTTTTTTTTTTCTTTGTTATGATCCTACATGGGGTTCTTGTATATCTTAAGATCCTAATTCCCAACTGGTACCTCAACAAATATGGGGTCGTTCTCTATAAGATCTTGAATGATATTCTTAAGTTTCATGCAGTTTTCTATTTTATGTCCTTTGATTTTTTGAAAGTCACAAAGGTCCTTCTTGTTATACCAGGATGGTTTCTCTTGCTGTTCTTGGTAGTTTTCAAAGTTAGGAAGTGTTATCAAATTTGACTCTACCAACTTATTCATGATTGTTTCGATAGGTTCTGATAGCTGTGTGTACTTGCGTTTGGGATAGTTGTTCATGTTATTGGTTCACCTTTGTTGCATGTTGGTGTTATTGATGTGATTGTTCTGAGGAGGTGTTGTTTGTTGTACCATCGGTTGGATGTTGGAAACTTGATTGTTGTTGGGTCTAGGAGCACTTAGCATGACCGTAACATCTACCACACCATCATTAGTTACATTTTTGTTATTTTCCCAGACATGAGGTTTCTCATTCAAACTAGTTGAGGGACGGTTGACTTTGTAAGCTTAAGTATTTCCCTGTGAGATTAGAGCTCTTTCAATGTTAAGGGCTCTAGGGACAAGCTCGTCATATGATGTGATGCATTGCATTTTCAAGTGGAAAGATAGATCGGGGTCTAGATTGGCTATGATGATTCCCACTTGTCGTTCATCGGGAAGAGGCCACTTGCCTTTACTAGCTCTCTATCTCCATCGTTGCAAGAAATTGGTGAAAGATTCAAATTTTTTTTGTCTAAGAGTATATAGTTCCTCTAGACTAACATCCATGCCAAGATTAAAGGAGAAGTGATCGATGAATTTATCAGTGATTTCTTGGAAAGTTTTGATTCCAGGAGGTAGATGAGAAAACCAATCCATTGCAGGATGTATTAAACTTCGAGGGAAGAGGCACATTAGATATGAATCATTGTAGGCTACCTTCATACACATTAAGTTAAATTATTTGATATGATTGATTAGACTTCCTCTCCCTTTGTATTTGTCAAATTTGGGGATTTCAAAACCTGGAGGGAATGGTACCATTGCTATTTTTCGATTGAATGGATACAGACACAAGTTCTGTGTATGGGGCTTCTTTTCCTTACCCAGTCGAAGGTCTTGTATTTCTTCTGATAACACCTTGAATTGTGATGCTAGATCATCTTGCAGGTTTGGTGGAGGAACATATGGTGGGATGGAAGATGAGTTAAATGGAGGATTTTTATATGATAAGGTGTTGTATGGGGTGTACGGTGGTGTGAGATTCTATGAGGGTGATTGTGGTATTGATGTATATATGTTCCTAACATGTTTGGATTGATGATATTCTATTGAGGATTATAGTAGGAACTTGGTTTTTGTTGTTGTTGTTGTTGTTCTTGGGCATATTGTTGAGCTAGTAAGGATTGTTGTTGTTGTTGCACCACTATGGATTGTTGTTGTTGTTGCACCATGAGGGCTTGTTTTTGGACCTATTGTTGTTGTTGTGTTGCTAAGGCTATTTGTTGGGCTTGATGTTGTTGTTGTGATAAAGATGCTTGTTGAACTTGATGTTGTTGTTGTGCTAAGACTGCTTGTTGAGCTTGATGTCATTGTTGTGCTAAGGCTACTTGTTAAGATTGATGTTATTGTTATGTTAAGGTTTCTTGTTGAGCTTGATGTTGTTGTTGTGCTAAGGCTGCTTGCTAAACTTGGTGTTGTTGTTGTGTTGTTTGTTGTTGTTGGATAGCTTGTTGGTAAGATTTTTGTGCTTTCTGTAAAGCTAGGGCATGTGCTTGCAATGTAGGATTAGGTGGTTGGGAAATTTGTGATGGATTGGGGATGTTGATGTTTTGAGTGGGTGGAGGATTGCTCCCTTGATTTAACATTCCTTGTAAGTTAGTATATGAAGATGGAGGAATGTAAGTTTGAGGTCTTGATTGATTTGTCACAACAAAGGGGATAGTGGGGAAAGATGAAGATGATGTCATTAAATTTTGTGATGGAAATGAAATACTAGGGCCTTGAGTCCATTGATTAAAAAGATTTCCTTGTCCCATGTCTTGAGGATTTCCTTGTGCCAAAGATGTAAACAAGGGATTCATGATCACAGTACTTCTTGGGTTGATAGAACTCATAGCCAAGGGATTGCTTTGAGGTGGATTGATAGTGGATGAGGTAGATATGCTTTGTGAAACTAATGGTATAGATGAACCCAACAGAGGGTTGGATAAAGATGTCCCTATTTGCATTAAGGGTTGGCTTTGTGGTATGGTATTGACATGCCCTTGTGTGTAGTTTTGAGATACTTGGTCTATACTACTTTGTGCGATTATGGGCACACTTGCAGTAGTCATGGGTGTGGATGAAGAAGGGTTTCCATGATATATTAAAGTGGTTGCGGAATAATGAAGTTCAAGAGGTGTGTATGGTTGTTTAGGATCTTCGGGAACATGAGGAGCACCAAAGGTAGGTGTCTAGGTGGTTGTTGGAGGTGGGGGTTTAGTTTCAAGGGTTCCCACAAGTGTACTACTTTCAAATTGAAGAGTTAGACCAAAGTCTTGGGCAATACTAGGAGTAAATGTTTGATTTAGCCCTAGTGATAGAGTTGTGAAGCTTTGTGTCAATTTTTGCACAACAAAGGATGGGAAAATTGGAGCTACATTTTCAAAGGCTTGATGTTCCATAATTTCTTCCCTAGTAAGTTCAAATGGATTATCCGTGTCGTCTTTGATCTCATATGGTCCTGAAGGAGATGTCGGTTGTTGTGATGGGGTAACATGACTTCTAGGATCAAATTCTAAAGGATTTGGATCACTTGAGGTAAATGTAATTTTGGTTTTCTCCATGATTCTCTTGTGTTGTGATCTTATCTTTACGATAAATTTTGTGTCACCTATGGGAGAGTTGTGTTGTGATTTGTGATGTTTGAACTCTCTAGTTGACTCAAATCTAGGTAAAAGGGATGCTCTAAGTATTTTCGGAGTAATAATGATAATGACGGGTGAAAAGATGGGTGATGTGGGAAGTGATCTTTATAAACGTTTTGGGACAACACTTTTGACTTAAGTTTTGATGTTTTGATGTTAGGATAAAGGATGTTAATGAACTTGGAAATATTTAGGGTAGACTCGTGACCTTCAAGATAAACTAGTTCAAAGATGATAACTAACTTGTCTAAATGCATGGAAAAGGATGCATTTCACATACAAAATAGCCAAGTTAGGGGGTTGGTTTGATTTGATTTTTAAGTCAAAAGATGTTGGTGTACTCAAAATTTTGCAAAGTTGGATGAAGCAAAAGATGAAATTTGATGAAGGGGTGAGTTTGATGTTTGACCAAATGTTGACTTAAAGTGAACTTGTGTTTTTGACAAGACCAAGGTAGTGAGAATGATGATAGACCTCTAAAATTTTCAAATCCTTAAGACCTAATGTTGAATTAGATGAGAGGATGGATGGGGATGTTTAGACATGTTTGGTTCCTCCTAGCTCGAGCATAAAAGTTTCTTAACAAGTGGTAATGATTGCGATAAAGTATTGAGGCCTAATTCCTACTAAACTATGAACTATGATACCTATGTTTGCAATGATGGGATGGGGATCTTTGGGCCTATGGATTTTAATTGTGCGATGGATCATTTAGAGGAGTTTAGTATTGTGAAAAAGACTAGGATTTTGACTCAAAAAGAATGCATATAGTTCTGGACTATTTCTTGAAATGTGTCTGTAAAATTTTGCTACCAACTTGTCTATATTCTTGTGAAGTTTTAAAAGATGTTTCTTGAGAGATTTTGGAATGAGATACTTAGGTCTAAAATGATGACCTATAGACCTTACTTTAGGGATACTGACTTTACGTGAGATCATGTAGAAACAATTCAAGTTTATGGAAGAAAGGAAGATATTTATTGGCACTCACTTCTTGAGACTAGCAAGTCTCAAAATCCTTAAAATCTAGAGATCAAAAGGATTTTTTTTGTTTCTACAATTCAATAGTACAAATGTGGGGCGACTTTAGAAAGACCGTTCTTGCACCAACAAATATTAAGGATTTTTGGCTTCTAAACAAGGGTTCGTAATAAGGGCTTCCAGTTTAGGGGGTGCAATGATAAACTCTATCAAGAGGTCTCCCAACCCTTAGAACAAGGGCTTTACACATCTTAAAGATACTAGGGGAGAGCTATCATGTACCACTTCCCATTGATCACAATTTTCATTACAACCACACATTTATATCGTAGTTTGGAAGAGCTTGGATTTAGCTCATTACCATTTGGGTCATTCCCTCCTTTCAAAGCGAGGAGGCAGGCCCTCTAAAGGTAAACAATAGTGAGGACTTACATATATAGTTCGATCATCTTCATTTGTATGAACAAAGAGAGAACACACACTATGCCTTTTTCTCATACTTGCAAAGGGGATTCAGTTTTAATCCAAATTGAAAGATGTAAGTGATTATTATACAAAGTGTTAATGAATGTTTATGTTTCTCAAGATTTCCAAATGACACAATATAATTTCATACGCATCCAATAACAACGTTGTAAATCACAAGACATAGCAAACAGTTGTAAATTTTAACCCCTCAAAGCAGTGATGAGTTCGTTTTAAGTACCAAATGAAATATGAAGTTGTCTTGTTCAATTTTAAACCCAAAAGACAATGATGAGATGAGGGTTCAATTTTAATCTTGTTTGTCCGTTCGTTTTAAACACAAAAAATAATGATCAGGGTTCAATTTTAGTCAACTTTGAAAATGAATTTTAAGCCCAATTGAAAGCTAGTTGGTCCTAAGATTGTAAGTTTTTAAAACCCAATGGAAATTTAGTTGTCCTAAAGAATAAAGAAGAAAGCATGAACATTGGGTTATAATTGCCCCAAAGTAGATAAATCAAGGAAATTAAAGCACATGTCAAAAAAACAATTGTAAAAATTCTTACCCTAGTTGGGCGGACCGTTGAACATGATAGCATCGCAATTTGAACTCTGGGCATCGCTTTGGTGAAAATGGGCGTCGCTCTACAACAAAAACAAAGAGCACGATAGCGTTGGGATTTTGTCAGGGCATCGTTGCACACTATAGCATTGTGATTTGAAATTTGGGGGTGTTGTTTGAACTTGAGGTGTTTCCATTTGATGCTTTTGATACCTCTATATTAAATCGGTGTCACCATATTTAAATCAGCGCTAGTGTATTTAGTCGGTGTTGGTGTTTCAAATTGCAATAGCATCACTATATGGCGGTGCTCTTCAAAGTGCATCATTTTTTGTGATTTGAGTGTCATTGTATGGACTGCAAAACAAGCACAAAATGGAATTCAAGCTAAAAAATAGTTAAATCAATGGTTTTCCCTCCTTCTAGCGCCAGAATGTGAGATGAGGATCGTTAGGGTGGGTCGATTACACTTGATCCATGATGAATCAAAGCACAATTTAGCCACCAAACCTCAATCTACCAAACAAGATCATTCAAATTGAAAAGTTAAACTAAGCATTTATTGAAACTAAAAGTTACAAAATACGAAAATAGTTAAATTCCTACTCTAGCCCATTTGAAACTTATCTTGTTTTGAAATTGGTGTCATGTTGATGTGAAACAACGACCTTTCCCAATCATTTGATTAGTGAGCCTATTTCAATCAATTCTATGGAAGAGAATCGATGAAACCATTGTGATAAATTGATGAAAACCTAATTTATGCTAAATTAAACATGATGCAAGCTGATTTAACATGATTTTATGCTAAAAATGAACTAATTATGCAATTTCTAAGCTAATCTAAGCTAATTCTAAGCTAAAAGATGGAAACCCTAATTCATATACAAACTAAGATGGATGCATGGAAGCCATTAATGGATGCTTTAAGCTATTATGCAATTAGAAATAAACTAAAACAAGCTCAAAGTGAGTAAATTGTGAGTGTGGATGCAAATGAATTCAATAGCATAAGTTTTCAATTGAAAGATGGATCCCTTTGTCTCCAAATAGTGCTTTATTTATAGGAGAACAAATGAGAAATGGAGGGTTGAGATCGAAAAGATGAATCAACAGTAAAAAATGAAATGAAGAAGAGGCATGGATCATGGATTCTCGTCAACAGATGAGAATTCATGATGGGATTTAATCAAGGGCTCACATTTGCTTCAAACAAACACACTTTTGACCTGCTCACATAGGTCAAAGGTGACTTGTTCAAAAGGTTAAAGGTTAAAACTTGTATTAGAAGCTAAGTGAAAATATCCCTTTTACAAATGATGGAAGAATAAGAATATTCCTTGGAATATCCATTTGGGTTCAAGGATAAAAGGAATTTTGCAAATTAAAAGAAATTCTTAATTGTGCAAAAAGGGGATAAGGAATATTCCCCTTTTAGAGGAAAATTAGTTTAATTACTAATTAAACAAGGTTTACTCATGCAATTAGGGGATTTGGAGGAATTAAAGTGATATTCATTAAATTAAATAATTTAATGAATGTGGGAGAGATGATATGATATTTAATTAAATAAATTAGGGCTATTTAATTAAATGAGATGACTTAGGGAATTAAATTAAATATTTTGATTTATTTAATTTAATGAGATGAAATTTTAGTGTGAAGGGGGAGTGAATTAACCTGAATTGATAAATTAGGTTAATGGACGAAAATGATTCCATTAATTAAATTATCTAGGTTAATTTAATTAATTAAGTGAAAAGAGGATGGGTTTAAAGAGGAAATGATGTTAGTAAACCTGTTTCAAGTGTATGATATCATTTAGGATATTTTTCAGTGTCTGCGGTGAGGTGTTTCAATTCTTTTGGTCTATGTTGTAACATATAAGTGGAGTGGGACAAGAGACCACTAGGGTGAGTTAACTATAGTGTGAAGTGTTTAGTCTTATTTTTGGCTAAAGTTTTTTCTATGGTACCACTTTACCATATAAAATAATGCATGATCTTCAAATGTGGTCTAAAAAATGGGTCACCAATGTAGAGGTGAGTGTTGTAGTTAGGCCAAGGGATCTAGTGGGGACATGCAATGATGACAATGGTGGTTTAGGCTACATCTAGTAGTGAAGGTGAAGGTTAATGTGATGACTACAATTTGAGATCTCATCATAGGGTAGAATGGAGGTGGGAGATTAATTATACCATCTTGCATCAATAGAAGAGGTTGTAAGTTGGTGATCCTAGATGGAAATTTTCTCCTTCTCATATAGTGGAATTCCTTAATAATCCCATATTATTGGATGCTTCTATATTTTAGAAATATAATTTAAAATAACTATTAAATAATTAAAATAATTTCGATAAATCTCTTTTAATGAATATGAAATGATGTTCTTTTTCTTATTTTTTCTCATGTGTATGACACATTTTATAGATAAATAAAAAAATTATTTCAATTTTTTTAATTTTTTTAAGTTATTGTTTAATTATCTTTAATAAAGTTATTGCTCCATTAAAATATATATTTTTTATTATGTTGCAACTATAGACGCTACTAGCATACCTATATTTACAAAAATATATGTAAAAGACAAAAATTTCATTCTTGAGATGCTCATTTTTACTAGATTTGTGAATTAAGTGAAATAGGCACCTTGAGAATAACATCTTTTTGTCTTTTATATATATAATCTAAAAAAATACACTATATAAAAAATAAGTGAAAGACATTAAAAGATGTTTCTATATTATTATATAATATTATAATGTTATCTATTATAGTTGATAACATAAAAGATGGATAAGCTATATGAAAAAGAAGTGGATGAGATTAAAAAAGTACTTCTATGTTGGAAATGTATTTTTAAATAAAATAAAATAATATTTAAGTATATAAAATAAATCCATATTATTATAGTATAGTATTATATTATCTAATATAATTAATAGCTTAAGAATTAGATGAGCTATATAAAAAAATACTAGATGAGATGGAGTGATTATTTTATATTTTAGAAATATATTTTAAAATAAATCTTAAATAATTAAAATAAATTCATATTATTATAATACCTCACATAATAAAATCCTCTACAAACACATAAATTTATATGGCTATAGGAAAATTCACCGCCAGCAATTTGCTGACCCAAAATTCACTGTCAACAATTCACCGCGGGAAAATTCACCACCACTAGCAATTCACCGTAAAATTAACCGCAAAAAGTTCATGCAATTAATTTTTCGTGTGGTGAATTGTCATGGCAATGAATTTTCCCCAATTTATATATGCATTTATATTATTTTATAAATATATAGATTTATAAAAGAGATGGATTGAAATTAAGGAATTCTTTTACATTACATAGATGTATTATAAAATAGCTTCTAAATAATTCAAATAAATTTATACTATATAATCAAAAGTGAATAAATTATATGAAAAAAGTGTAAATTTTAAACAAGCACAAAAAATATAAAATAGAAGAAAGAAATTGGAGACAAAATACAGCAAACACACTATTTATGTGGTTCACCAAAACTGGCTACATCCTTGAGAAAGCAGGGAATAATATCTATTAATCAATATCCAAATCTACATCTTAGTACATAGCCTGAACACATCCATTTATAGAGTCATATTCGATTATCAAGTGAAGATTCAGGTGAATGTGAATGGTCATGTAACCGTTGGGCTTCACATTCCTAACAATCTCCCCCTTGAAGTTCAACCGGCACAACCATGCACTGTGACATTCCCTACATTTCCATTTGTAATCTTACATTGCAACTGGCCCTGCGAAGATTTTAACTTCGCCCAAATTTGTTCACGGACACACCGGATTAGTCTTCTCCAGGCCAAATCAGATAGAACAAAAGTTAACACAAATGCACCCATTAATCCATAACCAAAAACACCACTTTCTGCAGGTTCAAAATACACTATACCATTACCTGAATTTGTGCTCCCCTGCTCTGCATCACTTCGAAACATAGATGCTTGGAATGGCCTCCTAAATTCACTTGGCTCTACATTGTAATAACCATGCAGAAACTACAAATCCCTGCACTTAGATTTCTCATTGTTTTCCATGGCAACTACAAACTACAAATTCCTTATGAATTCTTCCAGAGTCATTGGTTGTGGCAATTCCTCATCCTCCCTTGTCTTAGGAGAATCAAACTTCTCCTAATCGTTGGTTATTTTCGTTTCTAGGCCCAAAATGGGTGTGTCAAACAATATGAAATCTCTATGGCAATCATTTATTTGTGCTTCATTATCAGTCTTCCATTCAGGAATAGGTATGTAATTATCAACCGAGTCCATAAGTTCATAAAAATTATCGACCCACTTGTCTTCCCCACGCTTTATACTGCAATTCTTCATGAGGGCCTCCAAGGCCAACATGGAAAACCCTGACACAATGGGAACATCATAAGTAACCTATTTTGAATCCATCTTTTGTCACTTCCTCCTTCCATCATCCTACAAATGATCCTTTTCAATGTTCTCATTTGTATCATTGATTCTTTCTAATCTTTTTCCTCCTATTCTCTTACACTTCGATGACCCTGTAGTGGCAATCCCTCCTCTATCGATATTTACAACCACAACATGTACCATTCTCTAAAAAGCTTCTTTTGTAGCTCTTTTCACTATAATCTCTTGTATTTCCTTTTGTTCTTCCATCGACACTATAATCAGCCTCCTCTGGAGAGTGCTACATTGCTTCATAACAATAGAATCTTCTATTGCCTGTCATACAGGGTGACTTACCTTGAGTCTTTTCTCATTTCTAACCTTAAGTCCACCCGAATGGCTATGTTTGACCCTAACAATAGTCATACCTGAAAAATAAAAAGGCGGTGTGGGAAAGAAAGCTCCCACCTCATGCGATTGTTTAGACATTGGTAGCGATAAGAGGTTGCATTGAAAAATCTCTTCCAATGTGACCTCTGTCTCTTCCTTGATTTTATTCATAAAGCTGCATGGAGTATTCAAAGGGTGTTTGACCCTGAGCATGACTATCCTTTGGCGTGCACTTGATCTTCCTTCCCTCTTTAAAAACCTCCCTATCTCTGTGTCATCTAGCATCCCTTGAAGAAAAACGCTAATCCTGGATTCTTTCTATCATTCCTTGCAATGACTTATCTCCTCTGTTGGTGATGACATTGTCTTTGCTCTAGTTCATCTTCCTAAAATGGTCTCCTACTATATGTCATCACCCACAAGCAGGTCCTCTGGTTTATCTTCCCCCTCAAGCAAGTCCTCATTGTCACTCTATGATTAGTTATCCTCACAATGCATCACACCAAATGTTTGGAGATTCTCCTCTTTCACAATTGGCCGAATGACCTCTTCCATGACAACATCTTCACTGACCTCCTCATCCGGGGTTCGAACCGAGATCTTCGCCTGCACATATTTTTCCTCATAAATGTTGAGACCCAGCTTCAATATCCTATGAAATCTAGAAGCAAAGGTATTTGGATCATCAATGTGAAAGCCAGAAGTGAGAAAAACCATTTCATAGATGAGCAATACCAGGTCCTTTACAGACTTGTCACTCTTATTTGTCTATGCCCTCTTCCGCAACTCCTCCATGATGGCTTTCCTATGTTGTGCATCACCCGTACGTTCAAGAAGTGCTCTAAGCTCAATTTTGAGATCTTCTAAAAAATCTTCTGGTTTAAATTCAACTCCAAACCCAACATCCTTCTCTTCAGCAGAATCCTCCTTATTTTTCCATCCATCCCACCAATGTACATGGCGTTTCGTTTTAGCTTTCACTTGCACAACATCACTTTCTAAATTTCCAAGAAATTCTTGAATGAATGAATTGGCTTCATCATCTTCTGCCATCTCTGCTCAACCTCACTAAGCTCTGATACCAATTGTAAATTTTAAACAAGCAGAGAAAATATAAAACAAAAGAAAGAAATTGGAGACAAAATACAACAAACACAATATTTACATGGTTCACCAAAACTGGCTACATCCACAGGAAAGAAGGGAATAATATCTATTAATCAACATCCAAATCTACATCTTAGTACATAGCCTACACACATCCATTTATAGAGTCATATTTGACTATCAAGTGAAGAGTCAGGTGAATGCAAATGGTCATGTGACCGTTGGGCTTCACATTCCTAACAAGAAGGTGGATGAGATGAAGGGATGATTCTGTATTAGAAGATTTGTACTTTATAAGATAAAAAAGTAAACCCTAAAGATCATTTTTTTATAGATATAAGTTTCAACCCTAATCTTGAATACTATCTTTTCTTTTATGTTTTTTCTTGCATTTCATTATTTAAATTATAAATGGTGGTCTTGAATAATAGTTATTTACAAGTGAAGGAGTAGCCACAAATGGAATAATGGCTTATCAAAAACTTAATAATGAAATAATTAACATGCAGATTTGTGTGAGAGGGCATATATAACAAGAGCTATAGGCAGTGAAGTTCCTGCCAAAAAGTTATAAAATAGTTATGTTTTAAAAAGTTAGAAATGAAATTATTGATGACAAAAAGTTATAAAATATTTATGTTTTAAAAATTTAGAAATGAAATTATTGATGAGGTGGGATTGTTGTGTAACAAGAACAAATGATTAAGCTAAGGATTGTATTTGTTGTCATAACTTTAGTTCTAGAGAATTCTTAATTAATTCTTATTTGTGCATTTGGATATGAATCCAATTGAATACTAATTGACTGTAACCCAAATTGAATACTAATTGGACCAGTAGCTTAAATTGAATACTAATTGAACCCTAACCCTAAGTGAATAGAAACCTTAATTAAACTCCAACCATAACCTTAATTAAACTCCAACCATAATCCTATTTGAATTTTGACCTAATCATAACCATAATTCAACCCTAACCTTAATTGAACCCTAACCCTAAACATGAGTTCAATTAAGTTTAAGGTTCAAATAGGGTTAGACTTTAATTAAAATTAGGTATAGGATTGAATTAGGATTAGGGTTGGGGTTGGGGGTAAAGATTAAGGTTCTATGATAAAGCTTGGGGTTAGTGTTAGGGTTCAATTGGGGCAAGGGTTAGTATTAGGGTTAGGGTTATGGTTCAATTAGGGTTTCATTAATGTTAGTTTTAGAATCATAGTTATGTTTAGGGTTGGATATAAAATTAGAGTTAGGTTTGAAGTTAATTAGTGTTAGTTTTAGGTTGGGGTTATGGTTAGACTTATAATTAGTGTTAGTATTGGGATTAGATTCTATCACTTTAATAAAAATAATCTTCTATAAATTCATTCATTTTTTTTGAAATTATATAATTTAATCCAAAAGTGAACAACACAAGTTTTTAACGAAAGTCGTGATCCTCGAAGTCCGAGCAAAGGAGGCTTACCAGGTGTGGTTTTTCCTGCGTAGCTTAGGAATTTATGAGCATTTATGTTAAACTTATCATCATCCTCTTCTCTCTGCTGCTCGGCAGAGGCCGTACCCCCTAACCCTCCCTCGGCGGCTCCCCTAACATTTATGGCGTCTGACACCGTTAGCCCTAACATTCCCGATTCTTCTCCTCTGTCGTCGAGACCCAAGACTTTCTCTGAGGCGGTGGCGAAGGCGGGGGTCTCCATCGACGCGGGTGCGAGGTTTTCCATTGCTAACCCTAATGAAACCACCGAAGAAGGTAAGAATTGTGGGGTTGTTCCCACATCTCTCTCCATTTCTCCAAATCCCGAAATGCTTGCTGAAATTTGTAAGGAGAAAAATAGACTCAAAAATTCTGCTATCTTTTTTTCTGCTGTTGATTTAGATAAATGTCCGCCAAGGAAATTTATGGATGATTGGTTTCATAATTTCTGGAATTTGAAGCTTGGATTCCATATATCATTCTGTAGACAGATTCAGAAAGGATTGTTTGTTATCTTTTTCACCTCCCATGAATCCCAAATGGAAATTCTCAAAAAACAATACTGGACCGTCGGAAATACCTCATTCCGCGCCATCGCGTGGTCGCCGGAAGCCATCCATGAAGAAGTCCTCGCGCTTTCGGCCCCGCGTTGGATTGTGATCAAACAGATTCCACCTTTCTTATGGCGGTTTCTCCCGCAGTTGCTTGAACCGCTCGGTAAGGTCATCCGCATGGATGATACCGTTAGACTGGTCCCTCACATGGATGCTAGAGTTCTCATTTCTCTGAACCCTGGATTTGAAATCCCCCCCGAAATCAATATCTGCCTTTCGGATGACAAATTTGTGTGCCCCGTTGATATTCTAGGGGGTCTAAACGCTTGCTTTCTGTGCAGAAGGGAAGGGCATCTAAGGAGGGATTGCCCTATCATAAAGAAGAAACCCCTGCCCTCCAAAACCCCACACCCCCGCAGTTTGCCAGCCGCTGGGAACCCTAACCCAGAAAAGTCAGTGGAGAATGCCCCTCCATCAGAGCCGCCCACAAAACTCGACCCCCCTTTTGCGTCCTGCAACACATCCATCGCCTTTGCCCCCCCTCAATCTGAACCCCAGGGTGATCCCTTCCCTCCCATGGATAGAGCTCCTAATGCCGCATTCACTACGGTTGCTAAAAATTCTAACAAGAGACGCCGAAGGGCCAATAAGCAGACCAATTCAGAAACTGAAGGTTCTCGGCCCCTTTGCTCTCAGTCCTATCCTATCACCGTCAATCCCATCGTGCCCGAGCCTAAAGAACCGCTCTCCAGCTCCACACCTTCAGGCTCGGATATGATGGAATGTTTTCTCAGATGTCAGGACCTGCCCCCTTCCATAAGATTCCCTCCTAAAGTGTTTCGTGAGCTTGGTGATGATTGTTTGCTTGAAATCATCCCGGCCAATAATTTTTCTGAGGCCTCATCCTCTCTCATCCAGAAGCACTCTGTTGATCTGGAATATATTTCCCATGAGGATTCTGAGAATGACGATGAGGGGAGAGATGTTCTTCCTATGGCCAAGCGGAGGGGGAGACGCTTAGGCTCCAAAAATAAGAACCCTTCAAAGAAAAAAATGGGTGAATCCCAGGGCATTACGGTGGCTTCTTTGGCAAGCACATCTGAACTCAGCGTACCCTCCTTAATTACTCCCCAATGAATTGTATTTCTTGGAATATCCGGGGGCTTGAATCCCCTGATAGAAAGTGGATCATTAAACGGTTCCTTGACACTTGTAAATCGTTGGATTTCCTCATGTTACAGGAAATTAAGGCCACAGGGTACATGTTGGATGTCAATCTCAATTTTCTTTGGAAAGATGCTAATAAATTTTTTACCAACCACCCTAGAGGTAGGGGGGTGTTGCACTTCTGATTAACAACAAGTGGGCCAAATTTATCACTGGCAATGGTTCCTCCCCCTGCAACAGGGCGGTTTGGGTCACTCTCAATGTCAATAACCTTATTTTTGGCATTTGTTCTGTTTATGCCCCGAATGATTGCAAGGAGAGAGCTTGTCTCTGGGATTGGTTATCCGCTCTCCCTAACATTCCTTGGTTTGTTGGGGGTGACTTCAATATGATTGAGTCTCAGGATGACAAACTTGGTGGCCGGCCGTTTGTCTGGAAAGAGGCTGAAAAAATGCAATGGTGTAAGATGTTAAATTCCAAACATTTATTTGATCCTTTATCCGGTGCTAAGGACTCTCACCCCGGATTATGGCATACCTGGTGTAATTTCCAGCAGCCCCCTTTTAGGATTTACTCCAGGCTGGACCGCTTCTATGCCAGCAAGAATTTTTTCTCTTTTCTCCCTGATAATCTTGGGCGTACGGTCCTGGTTACCCCCACCTCTCTCTCCGATCACCATCCTATCTCTTCTTGTTTCAGGATCAATAGCTCTCCTTATCCTTGCGAAAGACCCCACCCCAAATTCTTTCTTAATACTAATCTGCTCAGTGATGATGATACCCTTTGCGCCATCCGTATCATTAGCATCCTTAACAGGAAAAGTTTCCCTGACATGTCTCACCTTGACAGATGGAACCAGAATCTGCTTTCCTGGCAGAATCTCTTGTGGACCATAGGGCAAAAAAGGTCTAAAGATTTTAGGTATGTGGAAAAGAAGCTTTCCTCTGAGCTGCAAACTGCCGAAATGAATATCCAGGCCAACCCTGCTGACTGTGAGCTTATCTCCCTAGTTGTGAAGGCTAAAGATGCCCTTAGGCAACATCAACAGGTCAAGGTCAAGGGTGCCATGGCCAGATCCCGTGCGCACTGGCTTTTGTGTGGGGACAGAGGTTCCAAATTCTTCTTCAACCTCATCAAACAAAAGCATTCTAATGAGAACATTGAAAGACTTGTTGTTGATAACATTGAAATTAATGATCCAGATAACATCCAAAAGGCCTTTGCCAAGTATTTTTGCAACCTTTTCACCTCTGAGGATTCGGAGGATGCTGTCCTCTTGAGAGACCAAATCCATTCCCTCATTCCCAATAGGATCTCCTCGATAGAAGCTAATCAACTGTCCAAAGAGATCTCTATTGAAGAAATTGGAAATGTCATTAAGGAGCTTAATAATGACAAGGCCCCTGGCCCGGACGGGCTTCCTGTTGAGTTCTACAAGGCCAATATAGATTGGATTTGTAATGACCTGCTTGATATTTACTCTGAGGCCATAGCTACTGGTTCCTTGGGTTCTTCCATTAACAGGGGAATTATCAAACTGCTCCCCAAGGATGGGGACAAAGCTCTTATCAAGAACTGGAGACCTATTACTCTCCTCAATGTTTCCTATAAAATTTTTGCCAAAATTCTGGCCCTCAGGATTAAGAATATTCTACCCAAGTTTGTGTGCCCTACTCAAACGGGTTTTATAAAAGGAAGATATATCTTGGAAAATTTGATTACTGGTTGGGAAGCCATGAATTGGGCCCATGTTTCTAAACAAGATTCTGTCATGTTCCTTCTGGACTTTGAGAAAGCGTACGACAGAGTGGAATGGAAGTTCATTTCCATGATGCTCGAAGCTTTTGGTTTCCCCAGTACTTTCTGCAATTATGTGAAAATCCTCTTCAAAGATGCTTTCGCACAAGTCGATGTGAATGGCTTCCTTACTGACTCTTTTCCTCTTGAGAGATCCATCAGACAGGGGTGCCCCTTGGCCCCTGCCCTGTTTGTGATCGCGTCTGAAGCCCTCTTTTACATCCTTAGAGACAATTCTGTCTCCCCCGCTGTCAAAGGCATTTCTCTCCCTGATGATAGTGAGCTCATCAACTGCCAGTTCGCTGACGACACCACGATCTTCCTTGAAGCTACAGCTGATAACTTCGAAACCCTCTACCATAAGCTCAACATTTTCTGCAAAATCTTGGGTGCTCGCCTTTCCCACCTTAAATCTGTGTGCCTTGGATGGGTTGAGCAGCCGCCCAACTGGTTCAAGAACTACAACTTTCAATGGGGTGGTCCTAACAAGATTGTGAGATATCTTGGTATTCCCTTCTCCATCGACCCTTCCCTTAAAGATATGTGGTTCTGGGTCAATGACAAGATTGGCAAGAAGCTTCATAAATGGCATAACAGGGCCCTGTCGCTGGCCGACAGAGTGCAGGTTTGCCAGAAAATTCTGTCATCTTATAATATTTATTACTCCTCAGCGTGGATGTTCAGTAACTATCAAATCTATGAGATCCAAAAAGAGATTAGGAAGTTTCTCTGGTCTGATGGCAAAGGCAAAAACAAAATGCATGCGGTTAAATGGGATTGGTGTCACGCCAACAAACTCCTTGGGGGGCTTGGCGTGAAAGATCTTAAGCTTCAGGGTATTGCTCTAGCCGCCAAGTGGATCTTTCACTCCCTTGATGGTGATGATCCCTGGAAGGTCTTGGTTAGAAATAACATAGAGAGGGGTATCCCCAAGAAAGCCAAGTCTTGGAAGAATCTTCCTTTTAATGATCTTGTCCTTGGTGATTTTCCCGTGATTGTGCATGGATCTGCTGTCTTTAGATCCATCTGGAAAGCTTGGAATTATGTGAAACATTTTATATCTAACAGATCCTTCCATGATGATGACCATCTTTACGGTGAAAGGTCCATTTGGTGGAACCTGAACTACTCTGGCAAGCCCCTCGCCCTCTCTCAGGGCTGCTCTGCTAGGCATTGGAATAGCAAAGGCATCACCCAGTTGGCTGACTTATTTGAGCATGACAGATTAATTGAGTGGGAGGTTCTCAGCAACAAGTTTGACCTGCCCGGTTCCCAGAAGAAAACTTACAATCTGATCCGCAAGGCCACCAGAAATCTCCCGACCTCCTGTCATGTTGACTCCCACAGATTTTTAAGCATCAAATGGCCTGATGGGACCGTTCTTAACAAAATCAAAGCCAAAAACATTTACAACACTATTGGGCACTCCGAGGCCATTATAGACCACATTAACAAAGTCTGGTACTCTTCTCTTGATACCCGTGCGTGGAAGAACATATTTGACATTCTGTGGAAAGGGCCTACTGAACCTAAGATTAAATGTTTTAACTAGTTGGTCATTCTTGATAGACTCCCTATCAGAAAAGATCCCCTTGGTACTAATATTTGTCCCATGTGCAGGTTACCCGAAACTGGTAGACACATTCTTTTGGACTGCATGTTTGCTAAAGAGATTTGGCATTTGTTTGGCATTTTGTATCCTTCTTTTTTTAACAGCTTTGAGATTATTACCAGGTATATTGTTGGATTGAAAAAAGATACTAATTTATTTTGGAAAATCCTCTCCTCTGTGATTTTGTGGCAAATCTGGAAATGTAGAAATGAAGAGAGGTTTCAGAATAATCCCAGAATTCTTACTGAGTCTTTTCGAAAACTCATCTACCTAAAAATCTTTTTGCAGGTCCGCACCACCATGTTGATTGAAAAAGAGAAGCTCAAGAGGTTCCTCAAGAATGGCTCCGCCACGTTCTTCATTTACGAGATGCAAGGAGGTTATGCCTGGAGGCAAACTATGGACGATCTGCAGCTTTTTGAGAAAACGTGCAAGATCCTGACCCAAGAAGTGAAGAACAACAGGAAAGTCAATAAGGAACAGATCCTCATGTTGGCTCAGATTCAGGAAACCAAACACATCGTCTGGATGGAAGGCACCTTGGGTTGGGTGGCTTGGGTTGACACCATCGATGACACCTTATGCTAGTGTCTGCTATGTTTTGTAACAACTTTTATCTGTACTGTGCGTAGGCTGTATATATATTTTTTGTAATGTTGTTTTCTGTTTGCTCTTGATGTGAGGCCTTGCCTCCCTTGAGCCTTACTCTTCGGTGCTCCCTCGGGGCCTATCTTTTTGATCTCTCTATATATAATACAAAAAATATGTAAAAGAACAATAAATTTAAAACTAATAAATCAATTTATTTTTCCTTCAATTATAAAAATATGGATTAGAAATTATATCTAAAATATTTCATTTAACTTCTTTTGAATATCCTAAAAAAATTCATTTTATTTTACTATCTAATCTTGCCTAGGAAATAAAATAAAATAAAATAAAATAGGGCAAAAATAGATAGGAAAAATAGATATGCAAACTCATTAGATATGGAAAAAAATAACATAAAATAAAATATCAGTCATTTATACTTCAAAATTATTTTATTAATTATATTTTAAAAATTGATACTTTTTATTTATTTATTAAATATTTATAACAAAATATGAAATAGTTCTTTATTCTTTAAAAAATATATAATTATAATTATATATATATATATATATTAATTAATATAAAATGTGTTATATTTAATGTTTAATAATACACAAGTATAATATTAATATAATTAATAAAATAATTCTTATAAAATAAAAAATTGTTATATAATACATCAAGAATATATAATAATTTTTTAATTTTATAAGAATCATTTTATTGATTATATTTAAAAAATAAATATCATACTTATATATTATAAAACAATATAATAAAAATAAAAATATAACATATACAGGGGACGACTTTTCCAGCAAGGGAAACATTTGATAGAAGTGAAAAAATAAATTAAAATTGATTTCACCTGCAGTGATTACGATTACTGACATACTGACAAATTACGGAGGAAGGAAACTGACAGTTTGATACTATCCTATAATGCACGGAGGCATGCTACATCCATGCCCCGATGCATTTCTGGGGCTGTATACCGTTGTCGCCCGAAACAAATGAAATGAAAAATTTTAATGATGTCCATGAGGCCAAAGAAGCCTAAGGGACCCAAGACCAGCACAAGAGCCACCCACAAAAAGGCCCTAAACAGATTGTAAACTCCGTTCGAGATCAACCCTCCTGCAGTGAATTTTGATGATGAAGTTTGCAGCTTTGTCTAACCTTGATTCTTCAAACAGAGTATTTAAATTATCGACCTGCACGGTGTCCCCATAACTAGCCCGGATGTCTTTATACGCTGAGCACTCCATGGTGAAATGCCATTCCGTCTCCACCATACCCATGTTACAAAAACGACATTTTCTATTTTCCCACTCCTCTTTAGGAACCACCCACCTGCCCGTTTCGCACCTAAGATGATGTGAACTAGTACGCAATTGGGCAATCAACATTTTTGCTTTCCATTTGATATTCGCGCCTATATAGGCCTTTTCTTCGTGATCCCTCGTGGGATTGAATTCTTTGATATAATAATCCTTTTTGCGTCCTGCTTTTTTCATCCATATAGCATATTTAAATTTTTCTCTCACATATTTTTTTATTTCTTCATTTGTGTTTGGGCATTCATGCATCTCAACATCCCATTTTTTCATCCATTTGATATTTTTGCTTCATCCGTGTGTGTTCTTTCTTCTAGTTGGCTTTTCTTTCATGATTTCAACTTAGCTTCACCGATGACTTTCCATATTCTCGACCTTCTTTTGTAGGGAGAGGACCTAGTAGTTGTGCACCCTAACTTCTCAAGGCTTCTAATTATTCTACGGGAAATTTCAAATCACTCCCACTTTTACAAAGCAGTTTTACCGGCAAGTCCCCCGCTTATAACTAAGGTTTCAAGGCCACATCATCAAATATGATGCCACATCAGCATGCTTTTTGTCAAAGTGTCCAAAAAGGCCCAAAAAAAAGTGAGACCAATACTTGTACATTCACAACATGTTTTATTGAGCACTGATGTGGAATCACATGATTGGTTGTTTTTTAAATCAAAGGAATACATTTTTTTTTTAATTATGGGTAGTCATCATCAACACTAACAACTTGAAAGTCACAACTATTGGTCCAATATTAACAAAAATATTAGATATTATATAAACAACTACTATCACAACAATTGAAACATGCTCAGGTGCACTGGTCCCCTCCTAGCTTTAATAACCGAATCATCGCCAGGCTCCCAAAGAAAACACCGGCTCCTGCCAATAAAAATCCCATAGGCTCCATGGTCTTAAGCCTTGAGGCCGCTTTATACTAAATGTTTTGTATTCTTCCACCTGTCTCCATTTCTAATCTTATTATATTTGCTGCCCCTAAATTTCACAATAATCCCAACTGCTCAAACTAGGAGTTTCTATTGGCTGGATTATCCTTGTTTACTGCCAGATATTGTGTCACATCTCATTATGAAGAAGATATCCAGCAGATATCTTCTCTCACACCACCAGAAGAGGCGGTTCAAAAAACGTTGGTGGCAGCTCAGGAAAAATGCATGGATTTAAATGAGCAAGTCTAATCTCAATCAGAACAAATATCTTCTGTCCTTTCAGAGCATGTTCGCATTAATGTTGCATTGTTGTCCACATTAGCTACACATTCCCTTCAACCGCCCTCCATCACCGCCTCCAATTTGCATAGATGAACCAGCTCTTAGCAAATCACTCCATTAGCGAACTTTGGAGTCGGACGCTTGCAAGGTTTGGGTAAGCAGAAATCAGAGAAACAACACATGGATGGCTTGTATGCGTCGGCAGAATCGAGATCACTGTTGGAAGCATACAATCGGCTGCAGGCGAGCGCTGTGGCCCTTGGAGAGAAGCTCCAAATTCCTGAGATCGTGGTGGTTGGTGGCCGAGCGGATGGCAAGAGCTCCCTCCTGGAAGCACTTCTGGGGTTCAGGTTCAATGTCCGAGAGGGCGAAATGGGCACCCGGAGGCCTCTTATGCTCCAAATGGTGCACGATCCTTCTGCGCTTGAGCTCCGCTGCTGCTTTCAGGTTTTCTTCAACCTCTTTATGGATTTCTTCTCTTTAGCTGAGATGCCACAACCGAGAAATATTTTTTCTATTAACTTCAAATTTTGTTTCTTCAATCTGTTAATTTCTTAGAACAATGCAGTTGAATGCACTATTTTATGCACTCACGTAATAGCACTATCTGTTGTAGAATCTGTTGATAGAATGCTTTCAGTTGATCGTTAGTAAAGTTTGAGATATTATGTGTCTAGGATTAATGGTGAGTTTTGGGGTTTGTATTTGTTTCAGGATGAAGATTCTGATGACTACGGAGTACCTGTTATAATGGCGTCTGCTGTTGCAGACACCATCAAAGGTAGAACAGAGGAGCACTTGAAGAAAATCCGAGCTGCAGTTTCTGCAAAGCCTGTTGTTATACGAGTAGAATATGTACATTGCCCGTATTTAACCATCATCGACACTCCTGGATTTGTTCTCAAGGTAACTTTATTTTTGTAATTCTATTTACATTCTCTAACTGTTTATTGTGTTCAAATAACCTATTTTTTCACATCCCCTTTTCCTGTTCTTGCATTTGGCTATGAAACCCAATCAATTAGGGCACATTCTCTTGCTTGGTTGGCATGTCTGAGACAATTGGGCTACGCTTCTTTGCTGAACTGGGTTAATTCCTCTAGAAACCTGTGTGTATCCACTTTGCAACCTAATAAGTGCTAGTTAGTGATTTGACACCAAATCTCTCCATTCGATATTCATCTTTAGACAAATTACTTGTTTAACAACTGTGATATGCGTCATTGAGCACTACATCCTGTTATATTTTGATTTTCATAGTTTACGTTTAAATCTCAAAGAGTGCAGATTTATGCCAACATAGGAGAGAATATTCTCTTTTCCATTGTGAAACTTGTTGAGCTTGTCCAACAAAAGTGACCCATGCCCACCCAAAAATCAAGGGCAATGACTATCCAGGGATTCTAAAATGCAATATGCAACTCTGTATATGTGAATCTTGTCATATACAGCTCAGTTTATAACCCATAGATTTAATTGACTGTATTCTGGTGCATTGATTGCAATTTAGTGCTGTGGGCATTAGGAACAGTTGAAAATGAGGGTTTTGTCTGCTTACATAAATTTGAAGATTTGAAGGAAAGGGCAGCAGGCCTTTTGCATCATCATCCTCTTTTGCAGCAATCAAGGTAATAAGTTGTGCTGTTGTAGTATTTGCCATAGAGAGTGACTGACACAGAATGTGTAGACATTTCTAAACTGAAGGTTTATGGGATAAGACTAAGAAATTTTTGCAGGGTTAATAGCGGAAATCACTGTATAATCAGATTTGAAAGTTCTGTTGCCGTATATTTTGAAAAGCATGTATTTTCCATTATTGTTTTCTTTGATAACGCCAAATGATTAATTTCTGTTTGCTAACAATGCTCTAGAAGTATTTATGGACGACACTCTGTGCTAAGCTGTCAGCAGTATTCACATTGTAAATCATTTAAGCAACAGCCAAGAATATTAGGTCTTCTGTCATTGTATTTTCTATGTCCATTTGAAAGGATCTGTACTGATGAAAAGTCCTTAGTGAAGTACACATTTTCTAATAATTGTCAGGAGACATCTTCATACTCAAATGAAACATAGGTTTTCTACTTTCTGGCCATGTTTTTCTTTTAACGGCAAGGATTTATATTTCTATTTTGCTTAGATTTCAAGTATCTAACACATATAGATCAGTATTCTAGGCCCTTTTTTTCTGTATCATCATTATTAATATAAACAATACTTAAATAGCGTAAGCCTACAAATCGTTATGGGAAAAATTTCTGCATGTCCCTTGTTAAGCAGCTATTTTTTGACACTACAGGTATACCTTAACTAAACTTTTTGCCTAGTGAATGATATTGTTTTTACACTGTTTTATTGGGTTCTGTCAGACAAAATTGTGCCATGTTTGAATCCTTTTTCGGATTTTGATAGGCAAAGAAGGGCGAACCAGATAGCACACCAGAGGATATTTTATCTATGGTAAAGGCTTTGGCGGCACCTCCACACCGTTTACTTTTGTTTCTTCAACAGAGTAGTGTTAAATGGTCCTGCTCACTTTGGTTGGAGACAATTCGTGCCATTGATCCCACATTGAGACGTACCATTGTGGTTGTCTCAAAATTTGATGATCGTCTCAAGGTAAACAAAGTTTTACCAGTTTTTCAGTCTCATACTGGAAGGACTATAGATAAAAAGACTAACTCTGTTGTTTTCCCACATAGGAATTTGGAGAAAGATGGGAGATAGATCGGTATCTCAGTGCCAACTATCTTGATGAGAGGACCAAACCATTCTTTGTGGCCTTACCCAAAGATAAAGGGTCTATTACAAATGAGGAGTTTTGTACACAAATTTCTCATGTGGATGCTGAAGTCATTCAATATCTAAAAGAGAGCGTCATTGGGGGATATGATGAAGAAAAGTTTGGGTCTTACATTGGTTTTGGAAATTTGAGGTTTTACTTGGAAAATGAACTTCAGCGCAGGTATTTTTCAAATATATAGAAGAAAATTAAATAGCAATGAACAAAAAATTATATGTAATGGAATTGAGTTATTATTTAAGCAATTTACATATTAACACACATGGGCAAATAACATGATGTGAAATGGATGGTTTACAGGGAAATACTCCAAGTAATAGTCCAAGTATATGTTAAATGTGTTGGATAGGTTTATAGAACTATGCAATATCAATAAAACGTATAAGTTTTCAAACTTGAGAAGGAATTTGAGATGTATTATCCTTATTGGTAGAGAAGAAGAGATCATATCTAATACATCTTTCACATCTGTTTCTTATAATAGGTATAGAGAAGCTGCTCCTGCAACACTGGAACTTCTTGAACAACGTTGCAGTGAAGTGGCAGCTGAAGTAGATAAACTTAATGCAAAATTGAAATCAGTTTCTGATGTGGCTTCGCTGAGGAGATCTGCCATGATACATGCAGGTGCCATTGTTAGACATGTGGTATGCTATAACCTTTTTCCCACCATTAGATTTGTATTTCTCTGAGAACAATATGTGGAAACTGAAAATAATTTTTTTGATAAACTATATTGCTGATATAAGTTATGTGGCAACTATGAAGCGTGAGCTTATAGATGGAGCTGCAGATCCAGACCCAGTGGAATGGGGAAGAACAACTGATGAAGAAAGGTTAGAGAGTGGCATTGGTAAGTGGCCTGGTCTGACTGGGGATGTTGAACCTACAAATGCTAGCTTGAAGCTGCATGGAGGAGCTGCCTTTGAGAGGGTGATGCATGAATTTCGATGTGCTACTTGCTCTATAGAATGCCCACCACTCTCAAGAGATTATGTAATTAACTGCATTTCTGAAGTGTTGACGTTCAGTTTTAATATATGGTTCTATTGGAATGATCACACAGTTCTTTTTTGTCACTGTTGAACAGGTTGATAATGTTTTCCTTGCACAAACTCTACATAGAGAAGGAGGGGGAGTTGCGTCTGCTGCAGCGGTAGTAATAGCTAGTGAAGTTGCTCGTTCTTTGTTAGCTCCCATGTTAGAGGCAGCTTGTGGTCGGCATGCTTTTGTTCTCAGAAGCTTGTTTGATCTAGCTGTTGAGCGAAAAACTATTGAAGACTATTCAGGTGGTGTGGCATCTTTGTTTATCTTCAAATTGCTATATTTGTTTTAGATTGTGAATGTGATTTTGAAGTTACCAAATTATTTATATCTCTAGTAGGCCCTGCATATCTCCACATTTAGTTATTTTCATAGTCTGAAATATTTGCAAGGTTCATACTGTACCTAAATAGAGATTAAACTTGGCGTATGTTTTAATGCTTTTATGCATTGCACTAATACAAAAACTTTAATCTATGTAGAGCCATGGTTTTCATTAGTTTTTTTTCCCTATCTTATGTGGCAAGTAATTTGCAATTGTTTTATTGTCATTATGGTGTAGATTACACTCATTCTCATATATTTTTACTCCTAACCAATAAACATGTATAGGTAGAATAGCTAATCTATTGACCCATTTTGGCACCCATGGAATATAGAATGTTCAGTTCCTACTGCAGTAGATTTGATTAAAGTTTACTATATTTAACCATTATTTAATTGTTTGAGTCGATCAATGTGCTCTACCTTTTCCATATCTTTGGTCCTATGCTTGCACACTGTTTCTTTCTGGAAAAATGGCACTATGCTAAGGTTGCTGCTCTTGGGTATATAGTTGAAGGAAGCACTGTCGATGTTGGTGGCTATATTGATTTTAATGCTGCTCCTAGGCGTGCATATGATCGTATCATCCACAGTTTGACAGAGAAATGCAAGAAGCTTATGAGGCACCATTTGGATTCTGTTACAAGTCCATACTCTCAGATTTGTGGAACAGACAGTTTTGGATTTGTTAGCATTGGGGTTTCAACTGCAGGGTATAAAGTAAACCGTCCTATGTTCCTGGATCTTTCTGAAGGCTTCAGATGTTCAGAAGAAGC
>VDFB02270651.1:427676794-427822284 GCA_007258455.2 Sequoia sempervirens
TTTTGATAAGACCGATTCACCCCCCTCTCAGTCTTTGAGTGAGTTCAACAATTGTATTCAGAGCCAAGTTCCTCTAAAGAAGCTTAACAGCTTGAGGCAAAGATCTGGGATGGCACATGATGGTTCATACAAGGGTTTTAGGTTTGATGGGACTAATTACTCTTTTTGGAAATTGAGAATGGAAGTACATCTAAACTCTATTTGGTTTGGTGTTTAGTAATCAGTCAAAAGTGGTTATATTGCACCTACCACTTCTCTTATAGATCTAGCTAAAATCAAACTATATGAGTGCAATACCAAAGCTAAGAATGTTATTTTTTGTGGATTAGTTCATTCAAAAACTTTTGAAAGTGATGAATTGCAATGCCAAAGATGCTTGGAAAAATCTTAGTAGCATCTATGAAGTAGATACTAAAGTGAGGCAAGCCAAGATGCAAATCTTTAAGAGTGGATTTGAGACTTTGAGGATGACAAGGGATGAAGACATTGCAAGTTATATGCTTTTAGTATAAGTTGTCTCTAGCATCTTCGATCTTGGTGGAGAAGTAAAGGAAAGTGAAATTGTGAAGAAGGTTTGAGATCTCTCCCAAAATCTCAGTCATAAAGTGTCTGCCATTGAAGAGTCTAAAGACTTGGTTTGAAGTATTAAGTTGATGAAATGTTTGGTACTCTTACCACCTTTGAAATGAGAGAGTTTGATAAAGATGTTCCAAAAAGGGAAGCTACATTCAAAGCTAACAAAAAGATTGAAGACTTTGACAAAGTTGAAGCAAACTTTGTGAGAAGATTGAAGAAAGGCACTATCAAATACAAAGGTAATTTACCATTCAATTGTTTCAATTGTGGAAGAATGGGTCATTTTGCATCTAAATGTCCCTATAAATAATTAGTTGATGATAACAAAAGAGAAAATCAAAAGAGGCTAATATTTTAAGGAGAGCAGTTGTTCCTCTGAAGATGCAAATAGTGATTGAAATGATGAAAATCCATTCATGATTTTGGAAGGAAAAAAGAACAATATTAGAGAATGTAAAAGGCCTGGTACCTTGTAGAATAGTAGGGTTAATGAAAGATCAATGGTAGTATGGACTACCTTTTATGCAAAAAAGAAGCTAATGTTTGGGTGATTGACATTGGGTGTTCTCACCACCCGACTAGTGACAGAAATAAGTTCATCAGTCTCAAGAAGGTTAATGGTGGAGTTGTTAAGTTTGGCAATGATAAGTCAACAAACATTTGTGGAAAATGTGATATAAAAATTGATGGAAATAACAAAACTGAAGATTTCCTTTATGTCAAAGGTCTGAAACATAATCTCTTGAGTGTTAGTCAAATGTGCAACAAGGGTTACAATCTTACCTTTCATGCTAATGGATATGAAATCAGAAAGGAAGGGTCTAGAAGAATAGTTGCTAAAGGAACAAGAACAAATGGTAATGTCTATCATCTAAAGGAGGCTAATGGAAGAATTTGCTTATTAGCTCAAATCAGAGAGTTGCTTATGGCACAAAAGGATGGGACATATCAATTTTGAAAATTTGGTAAATATCAGTTCCTCTCATGCAATAAGGGATATGCCTAAAATTACCAATCTTGCAAAGACATTCTGCAAAGAATATCAGATAGGAAAGAAAACAAAGATTATTTTCAAAAGAAAGGAGTGCTTTGTGTCAATGCCATTGGAGCTAATCCACACTGATCTATGCATAACTACAAGGATAAGGATTCAACAAGGCGGAAGGTATTGTATTTTTCTTATAGATGACTACACTAGAATGACTTGGGTTACATTCTTAAAAGAGAAATCAGAAGCCTTTGATAAGTTAATATTTTTAAAGAAAAAGTTGAGAATGAAATGGATGCTAGGATCAATTGATTAATGTCAAATAGAGGAGGTGAATTTACTTCATATGAATTTGAAAAGTTTTGTGAAGATCATGGTATTAGAAGACATATGTCTACTCGTAGAGCCCCTCAACAAAATAGGGTAGTTGAAAGAAAAAATAGAACAATGCAAGCAAATGGCTAGGACAGTGATGAAAGATGTTGAGCTATCAGATATGTATTGGAAGGAAGTAGTTCATACTGATGTCTATTTTCTTAATAGAGTGCAGCTGAGGGTCAACAACAATAAGACCCCTTATGAGTTTTGGTATGGAAGACCTCCTATTGTTAGATATTTTAGAATCTTTGGCAGTAGTTGCTACATCAAAAGAGATGAAGGTGAACTTGGAGAGTTTGATTCCAAGTGTGATGATGGAATATTTATTGGTTACTCAACCAAGAGCAAGGCATACAAATGCTACAACAAGAGATTGGGGAAGATGATTGAAAGTACAAATGTCAAAGTAGATGAAAACTTGTGTCAGATCTCACATGAACCTAAAGTTTTTGGATCTGATATGCTTCCCTGGATTAAAGAAGAAGAAGAAACAGAAGAGCAAGAAGAGAAGGAACTGGAACTAATGAGGACTCTCAAAACTCCAGCAAAACAGGTGCAAAGTAATCACTTTGCAAATTAGACCATTGGAGAAAAGGATGAAGGTGTGATGACTAGGAGAAAGTTTACAAGAGCTAGTGAGCAAGTAAATTTGTGTTGTCAAAATTCAAGCCCAAGAACTTTGTTGATGCTAGCAAAGATGATAATTGGATAAAGGAAATTGAGGAAGAACTGGATCAGATAGAAAATAATTAGACTTGGGAATTAGTTCCCTAACCTATTGATAAAAATGTCATAGGAATAAAATGGGTGTTCTAGAACAAACTAAATGAGGATGGTGAAGTGGTGAGGAATAAAGCCATATTAATTTGCAAAGGACATTCACAAGTAGAAGGTATTGATTTTGAGGAGACTTTTGTTCTGGTAGCTAGAATGGAGGCTATAAGGATGTTTCTTGCTCTTGTTGTTCATAATAATTTCAAAGTATATCAAATAGATGTCAAGTCAAATTTCATGAATGGTGATCTAGAAGAAGAGGTATATATTGAGCAACTAAATGGTTTCCAGTTATCAGAGGATCCAGACATGGTTTTCAGACTCAAGAAAGCTTTATATGGTCTCAACCAAGCTCCCAGAGCTTGGTATGATAGATTGGATAAGTACCTACTTCAACAAGGATTCAAGAAAGGTAAGGAAGATAGTAATCTATACATTAAGGAATAGGATGACAAGTTGTTTATTGTAGTTGTATATGTTGATGAAATCATCTTTGGTGGAGATGATGATATGTGTAAAAATTTTGCAGAAAAAATGCAAAAGGAATTTGAGATGTCAATGATTGGTGAGTTGTCCTTCTTCCTTGGACTTCAAATTATTCAACAAAATGGTGGCATATTTATTTCTCAAGCCAAATATGTAAAGGAAATACTGAAGAAGGTTGGGATGGAAGATTCCAAACCAGTGGGTATTCCTATGGTGATAGACTGCCACTTAAGAAAATTTGATGAGTCTCTGGAGGTTGATCAAACTCTCTATAGGTCCATGATTGGAGGTTTATTGTATTTAAATGCTTCCAAATCGGATATCATAAATGTGGTATGTTTGGTTGCCATATTTTAAGCCAATCCTAAGAAATCTCATGAGAAAGTTGTGAAAAGAATCTTCAGATACTTGAAGGGAACTCTAAATTGTGGTTTGTGGTACAAAAAGGATCAAAATTTCTCTTTGAGTGCCTATACTAATGTTGATTGTGCAGGTTGCGTGGATGGATAGAGAAGTACAAGTGGAAGTACATTCTTTTTGGCAGACAAATTGGTCTCATGGTTCAGTAAAAAGCAGGATTCAGTGTCTTTGTCCATAGCAGAAGTAGAATATATTGTTGAAACATCTTGTCATACTCGGGTACTTTGGATGAATCAGACTTTGAAAGATGTGAAGGTGGTTTATGATGAACCTATTCCTATACTATGTAACAATGCAAGTGTTATTAAAATTTCCAAGAATTTGGTAAGGCAGTCAAGAACAAAACACATTTCAATCTAGTATCACTTTCTAAGAGAGAAAGTTGCAGAACATGAAGTTAAAATCGAGTATGTGCCTACTAAGGACCAGATTGTAGACATTTTCACTAACTTTCAAAGGATACTTTTGAGTATCTCTGACAAGATTTTGGGGTTATTGCCCCTCCTTGTTCTAACTAGATGCATAGATGGTGCATTTTCCCAAGGGGAGAAATTCATGTCATATATTTTTCTCCTGGATTGATGTGTGCTACCCCTTACAGGGAGCTGGTAGTAATGGGGAGTTTGATATGATTTTCGTAGGAATTAAGAAAAAGTGTTGATGGTCAAAGGGGGAGTTTGGTTGCTTTATACAAATATATATGACCCTTTGTCCTTGATGTCAAAGGGGGAGAGTGAGCGGTGTGTGTTGTCGTCAATGCCAAAGAGGGAGATTGTTGACAGTTGTTGTCACTGATGCCAACATTGATTGTTGATTGTCTTTGATGTCAACACATGGTAAGATTGTCTCATATGTTTATGTGTTTGTTGACAGTGGTTGAGGAAAACACTTGGTAAATTATATGTTCATGTCTTTATTGTCAACACTTGATATGTAAGGAAGATTGTTGGCATTAGTTGTCTTTGGTGTCAATACTTGAGTTGTTGAAGTTCATGGTTGGATGTCGTACCTTATCTAAGAAGATTTTTTGAAGTTCATGGTTGGATGGCATGCCTTATCTAAGAAGAGTTGCTAAAGTTTATGATTGGATGTCATGTCTTGTTTGATGTCAAGAAAATTTGTATTATTGTTGTCAGCATAGTTGATTTTATAATGATATATTCATATGAGAATTAGTAGCATTAAGATGAGGATTAGAAGCATGAATGATAATGGAGAGATGTTTCTGAAGGTCTACAACATGTCTTATGCTCTCTCCTGTTGTTCCTGATAAAGCATGTGTTGCTGAAAGGAAGTTCTAGTCTTTGCAAGTTGCTTAAATGTTTCTAGTTTAGGAAGCTACAATGAAGTTTGTTTGGGAGAATGCTTTGCATTCCTCTGTTGTTGAAGATTTGGTCTTGCAGCTTGGGATTCAAAGTTAGTGTTGTATGGACATTGAACTCCTATCTTTTTCAGGTCATTTGTGTTGTCGAGGAGAGTTTTGTGAGTTGCAAAAGGTTGGAATTGTTGCTAGTTGTTTGGACTAGTTTAGGAAATGCTCTGCATTTCTCTGCATTGATGTCTTTGCTCCTGCTATTAGAAATATGAAATAGATTGAATAACCAAGATCTTCTATGAGAGAGATAAGTTAAATAACACAATTATAGACCCAAGATTCCAAGAGATGTGCAAATGTCAAGATGACAAGATTGTATTAGGAGCTCAAAGAAAATCTACATAATAATAATTGCATGCTTCAAGGTGCATGTATGTCAAACTATGCAACAATGCAAGAGTATGAATGAAAATACAAGTTAAGTAGTGAGTTTATATAGAAATAAGGAAATGATAGAGGTGGAAAATCCAACCAATATGAATTAACCACCAAAAGTGGAAAGTGTTCCACCTTTTAAGGAAGGGGACACCACATCACTTATCTCCTAGTTATTAATTAATAAAATCACTTTATTATCCTAAGAAATATTAATGAAAGTGTAGGAAAAACCTATGACTAAGGGAAAATAAATTAACCCACTTGGAAAATAAAACCTACACCAACACCCACCCTTAAGCACAACTTAGGAGGATGTAAAAAATGATGGGTCTTGGAGGATGAAGCCATGCTAGGTACCCATGTACATATAAAAAATCCCCCCAAAGAAGAATAAGCCCCATCCCACAAAAAGGAAGTACACCCCCATAATAGAGAGAAATGAAATGGAAGGACAAAGAAGCCCCCCAAAGAGATCCAATAGTAGATGTCTAAAATTGGATGTAGAAGATGGCCCACGATCATCGACCAACATTCCTCCCTTTAGAAAGAAACAAAACCAATGGCATATGCAAGCTATCTCCCCACTCCCGAAAGGAATGACATGTAAGAAGAAAACTGAAGATGTATGGAGTCTCTGAACTTAGCTCAAGTGTCCCCATGTCAATGTTGAAAGCTATCACAATCAAATCAGGCGTTCTATGCCACATTGTTGAAAATGAAAAATTAGAATCTCCTAGAGATTGATGTAGAACACCATCCAAAGACTCAAGTATCTCCTCAGAAGGTGTCTCCTCCAAATGATGATTCAAAATATCCAAATTCATGTCAAATTGTAAGGAATGATCATGTAGAGCATGAATAAGAGGGTCAAAGTGTTCCATCACAACAACTGAAGAAGAATCAACTTCATCAAAAAGAAGATGAATACCATCAATAGTGTCTCCCAAATCTGCAATATGTGTCTCCATAAACAAGTCTGAAATGCCTATTAAGAGATTATCCCACAAAGGTGAATTTGAAAGACAATGAATGTCTCATTGCAAAGAATCACTAGAAACTTTCAAAGAAGCAACACTAAAATGTGAAGTAGCAACAATAGATGGAGGAATAAAATCTAAAAAGGTGTACAATCGAGATGCATGGTCAACCACCCTAGTAGCAATTATCTCTCTACTCTCCAAATCTTTGATAAGAACTGAATCAGTAGTAAATTCCACAGTCTTCCCTACTCCACTATGAGTAACTTGATAGATGGAAATAAGATTATTAGAAAAATGATGCATACACAATACATCATTGAAAGTTCCATCCCCTATATCAATAGATCCCTTCCCAATTACATTCATATATGTATTCTTACCTATCAAAATAGGTGGCATAAAACAAGGCTCAAAAGAAGAGAACATAGACTATGAAGAAGCCATGTAATGAGAAGCTCCTAAATCTAGAAGCCATTTCACTGATCCAAGACTTGTAGTAGCACAAAGAGATTTTTCTTTATGTTTGTGTGATGTAGAAGCATAACTAGCATGGTCATTTTCCTTTTTCTTAGTAGATTCTTGATTTGATAAAGATGGAGATTCATTGACGATTTTATTACTCTTCTCAAGAATATTTTTGAGGTGATCAATCTATTTCTTCATACATTTGTGTTCATCATGACCAAGTTTCTTACAATAAGCACATTTAACCTTATCCTTCTTGGATTTTCCTTGATTTGAAGGTCTAGTGTCTACATTTAATGTAGATGAAGATACATCTGAAGCATTCTATCCTTGATTCTTTTGTTTCTTACTTTGTTTGCCATTATCTTTTTGATCTTTAGTGCCTTGACTTGCAACCAAAGCATGAGACTTAGAATATTTGATAGTGCCCATTTGAACCAACTTTTTCTTTTGTGAGTTCATTAGTAAACACATCAAGATAAGGCATTTTGTAGGAAGCTCCTAAGGCACTTTTAGTGGCATAGAATGTAAAAACAAAGACTAAATAATCTGGACCAAGTTTAGAGAGAATACTTAAGATCAATTGTTTATTAGCTTCCTAATTCCACACTATTTCAATTGCAATATTATGGCCTTTAGTTTGGTGAAAAAGTCTTGTATTGTATCACAACTTCAAGGACTTAAACCTATTAGCTCATTATCCAATTGATGACCTCTTAATTCATCTTGTGTGTCAAATATTTTTTCCAATGTTGTCCAAACTTCATTTGGTGTAGACAAATATTCAACATGAAAGAGCAAACATGGAGATACAAACATGTACATAAGGTTCTCAAATGCTTCATCATATTTATTAAACCATTTTTTATTTTCTACATCAATTGTTGGTTTAGTTTCTAGTCTGATTGTTACCCTATACAATCCATACTTTTTCAAGTAGAGGGACATTTTACTTTTCCAATCAAAATAGTTGTAGGGTGTTAATATATGAGCTATTGATCGATCCATTTTAGGTAGAAAAGAAGATTGTTTGTGAGTGCACGAAAAGAGAAATAAAACTACAAAAAATACACCAAGATACACCCCCCCTTTCCACTAGTCTCATAAATCACCCCCCAAGATATTACAATGTTTACACTTTATGATTAGTGTGTTTACAAAGCCTTTTACAAGATATAATGCTCAATAGGCCCACAATGACCAAAATTACAAATTCTGATACAAAATGAACTTGATAGAAAATATAGAAAAATTATCTTTGTAGCTATGTAGTTCTCTTCAATACCTTTCCAATGCCTATTTGTTTCCAAAAAATGGAGCTCTTTGGTGAAAGTTATGGCCCGTTGAAGAAAAATGCAACAACTTCAACCTACAATATCTGGTAGAAAATGGAAAAAATTCTTTTCAATACCTCTGTGGATGGAAATTTCTTGTCTCTATCTTTCCAACGATATCTTGTTTTCAAAAAATGGACATCGTGGTGAAAATTTATGATTTTTTTAAAAAATTGATAAATTTAGCTGGTAGTGATGACCCCCTAGCAAAACAAAAAAATCCAAAAATCAAAGTCGTCTAAAATAGACAAATTTGATATGAGAATAGGGGATTTTGGGCCATCTGAGCACAATGTTAGAGTTTGTTTGGGTCAAAAATTTATTCGCAAGATCTGAGCTTCAAACCTTTGTTTGCTACTATGTCATATGGTGGCCAAATTGAGTGAAACAAAAGCCAAATATGGCTTTCTCAAGCCTCCTAGATGCAATGGGATGGTCAAAAAAGCTTCCAATATATCTAGAATAGCTACAATCACCAGATCTCACCAAAAACACACATGCAAATATATGATTAACAGATCTTCATAATTCCTTTCTGATTCTCCAGATCGTATTGAAATGCAAGAGAAGAGCATACAATAATTTACAAGATCATTCAAAAATATCCAATCTTAATAGGGAATCCAAGTACTCAAAACTCTCAAAATCTAAGCTCTGATACCATGTTATAAATCTGAAATAGATTGAATAACCAAGATCTTCTATGAGAGTGTTGGTGTTTCAATTCACACCTTTGGAGTGTGTATTGGAAACAAACAACTATGTATAGTATTAACTGCTCTTCAAATTAGGATGGGAATCTCCCTCTTTTTCTGATATGCGTAAAAAGTAAAGTAATCTAAGTTCCTATCTTTTTGACTCAGCTGGTAGAGGCACAAGGTTATAAAACCAAATACATTGCAGCTAAGGTTTTCTCTAGTTTGACCAGATCTTAACTACAACTAGGCTAATGCTAAAACTATCCTATCTCCTCTAGAAAAAAAGAGCAAGAGGAATTAGGAGCAATTGGGAATTATTGACGATAAACTCTATCTTAGGATTCCCAAGGAGGTGGAACACTCTATCTAAGGTGTAGGCTGAAATAAAGGTTATTGGAAACAACATGAAACGACAAGCTAGTTCTTAGGATTCCTGAGGTAAAATTCTCTATCCGAGGTGTAGGCTGAAAATAAGATTACTAGAAACAACATGAAATGGGAAACTAGTTCTCAGGATTCCCAAGGAGGTAAAATACTCTATCTGAGGTGTAGGTTGAAAACAAGATTATTGGAAACATACATCAAACGATAATATTTATCTCTAAACTCCCAAGGAGGTAAAATACACTATCCAAGGTGTAGATATGAAAGAAAGATTATTAAAACAACAATGTAAATCTGGGATAAAAAATTGCATAATGAGACACACACACACACAATAGATGATCAAATCAACTTTATATTAAACAAAGTGAACAAATATTGAATAACAATGTTGCAGGCAAGGTGGCACAACAACTTGTTATCACGAGCAAAAGTTAAAATACAATGATCAGGGTGCTCTTATTTATAGAATCTCAAAGGAGTGGAGAATCCTAAAATCTCCTTGAGTTTACATTCAGTCTTGCAAGAATGCAAGATTAATTACTAAGTCTAAATGTATGCAACTCAATAGTTAACTGGAAAAACTACCCCAGTTAACTGATTCTAAACTAAACTTAATTGGACTTTGCACCATGTGAGTCCTTATTGATATGAGACTCAACTGATAACCAACATTAGTTAACTAAAACCTAACTGAAAGTCGCACCTCCACCAAAATATATCCCCAAGGAAGAGATAAACATGCATGAAATCAGCAATCTAAACTCAAGAGTGATGTTGAGTTGGTTGTTGCCTTTGACTCTATCCTAGGGAAAATCGTAGTATGTAACTAATTGTCTACTCCAAGCCATCATGAGCAATCATGTCCTCTAGGAAATCATTAACTACATCTTCTTCAGGTATTTTGATGTTGTCCAAAATGATAGTTGTCTTCTCAATGCCTCGTCTCCATCTGTAATCATTCTGACATTCTTTGACCTCCTCAACTACCTTGTCTAAACTTGTTGACATCACCAAAAAATGATTCAACTTGGATGCCATAGTATCACCATTAAGACCATCATGAACCAAACTCTGGTACTTTGCTTGCACAACATCAAGATCAATGTAGGTACCATCCTCATGAAGATAATGACACAGGATCTGTGTGATGAATACGCTTACGAGCTTGATAGCATTGAGAACATCTTCTTTGATTTCAGCCATCTTTGTAGACATTGTTTCATAAGTTTCTACTTTGAAGAGGTGTTGTTCTCTCCAAGCAAAAAGCTTCCTTTTATCTTCATCTGCTACAACAACATCATATGTGATCGCCAACTGAGAAATGAGGATCTCATCTCTTGGTTTGTCCTCTACGATGCTCAACTCAAGCTGTTGAATTCCTTGACGAAGATTGTGAGCATTGTACCTCAATTGGTACAACTCTGCAAGAAGGTATCTGCCCACAATAAAAAAAATCTTCAATCCAATTTTCCAAAATCTTTCCATGATTGACTAACTGACCCAACTTTTGTTGATTTGTAGGTAATTCTAGAAGTTGGGGAAGAATAGTCACAACACTTGAGGTCCCATGAAGAAGATCTGATATATATCATCGTAGCTACTTATTTGCAGCCTTGAGGGTTACTTTTTCTTCTTCGTCCTTCATCACTCACTCCTAAAGATTTCCTGCAATTACCTTAAAGAGGCACGGGTCCACATGTTGAGTGCTCCTACCAAGATTGGCTTTGACAAAGGCGAAATCACTAGCCTCAACCTCGTCCAGTATCTTGTCCTTTGGTGGCATAGCAACCTCAATGACAATCTCTACATCAAGATTTCACTCTATATGTACCCGCTTCTTGATCTTCTTGTTTGATTTGTCTTGATAGACACTGCCAAACTTTGAAAGATCCAACTGATAAGAAGGATTTTTCCTCCTATCCAAAGTCCTCTCAATCCAAGATGAATGATCTATGTTGACTTCCCTGGGAGAAACGGCTGCAAGTATGTCAACTCCTAGTGAATTAATTAGCACTGAGACTTCACGAACTAGTGATTCCAATTATGAATCTATCTGAATGGGAGAAAGATGGGGAGATAAAGGCGATTGAGGAGTGAAGACCCAGCTTCAACTTATACCACTGGCTCCACTGGAATATCTGGCACCTTCTCTATTTTTTCTCGTTCACTTGTGCTTCTTTTCATCTTTCTGCTAATACTGACACCTTTAGGAGGATGCATTATGGCCTTGAATTTGGGTCTTGATCTTGACATGGAAGGTAGTGAAGAAAATACAATTGGTGGCTCTACAACCGGAACTACCTTCCACCTCCTCTTGTCATCCAAGAAAAGCATACTGGTCTTGACAACTCGGCTTGATAGGTCCTCAACTGAAGTGCTCTCTTGGCATACCAATCTAGTCGTCGAAGCAGTTGGCGAGCAACTTGATCTTTGATGAATGAAGTCAACAGAACCTCTCCATCATCATTTGAAAAACCTTCAACATCTTCTGATAAAAAAATAGCAAGTTGAGGAAGAGTGAGTCTGCAATAATGGTACCTACGTACTTCGAATTCGTCCTCACAATTGACCCGAAAATCTTCAAGTGATGGCTTGTGTGAATGATTCCACTCCAAATGAGCTGCAAAGAGGCCCAAAGGATCATACAAGCACTTTTCATTGAGGTACTTGAGATCGAGTTTTGAAAATTCATTGCTCATCAACTTGCAATCGACTACTGATCTACATTTATATATACCCAATCCACATGGAAAAGTGAACGCTATCTTATGTCAATTGCAAAGAAAAGAATGAACCTCATGAACTTGTCTCAAGAACTCCATGAACATGACTCTGTCTGACAAGTATCTTGGTAGCATCAAAGGTTCTCCTAAGAAACCATACACTCTAATATAGGTGAATGTAGGAAACTGGATAAACCAATTTTCCCAATTCTCCATCATTGATTTGGCTTCCACTGAAATCCTTATGTGCTTCTCATTGTCAAGATCTCTAACTATCTTCATCAGAAAATGATCGTTCACCTACTTGAAGTCCTATTTAGCTCGTGAAGACTCCAACTATGGGAAGTATTCATGCACATGTTGAATGCCAAGAGTTCCAATGGTTTTCAAGATTCTAAAATTGCCCTAGAATGCAATTAGATAGACAAGATGAGAAACCATATGAAACTCATGGAGTTTGAGAAATCATGTGATTTGTTGGTGGAGAACCTCGCTGATCAACATAGCCCAGTCAAAATTCTCTTCATTATTGATAACCTGAGAGATGACATAAAACATCCAGGGCCAAAATAAATTAGCTTCTTCTTGACCTGTGACCCAGTTGAGCAAGGTAATTAGGATGGCAATCTCGTCTTTGAACTCTCCACACCCAAGCTTCTTTAGCAAATTGGTTTTCTACTCTTTCAGCCACCTTTGAGCGACCTTCAAGTATGAGATCTTTCTTTTTCTGCATGTCATATCTTGTCACATTCCTCCATGATTATTATGAAATTATATGTATGAGGTGGAATGGCTAATCACTTTTCAACATCTCTTGGCTTGAGGCTACAAACAACTCACCCATCTACTGATCAAATTTTTCATGTAGATGAATCATAATGCTTGATGCATGTATTGACAAACTCAAGATCTGACACTATGATGGGAATAGAAGTTGTTGTCGGCAACTTGCGGTGATGAAGATGCTTGATTGTAGTACTGTCAATGCCCTCAAATGTGCTCAATTTGATAATTGGATGAACATGACACAAGTCAGTGTGAAAAGCTTTCAAGATATCATGAATCAAGACTGATTTGGTCTTGTATTCAATTGGATTGAATTGCATTTTGAAAAACTAGACTTTTGATTGTAAGCTTGGATATGTTCAGACAAACTTCAGAAAAGGCTAAAAATAGCCTGTGGAGGGAAAAAAATTAGGATTTTTTTTGAAATGAGGGTTTTGTAGAGAGTTATTTTCTAAGCCAACCCATATTATCAGAAATTTGAAAAAATGACTTTTACTAAGGCATGCAAAGACTTTTCAGAAATAGAAGCTGCAAGGGTTGTAGGGGCTGCGAGGGCTATTTTTCCCGAAAAAATATGGCATATGGGTTTTGTAAGCACCAATGTGCTGATCAAACCCAATTTCTCCAATTTTTGAAAAGTTGAATTTTTACCTAGCATGCAAAAGAATCTTCTAAAAAAAGCAACAACACTTCAAAGAGAGAGAAGTATCGGGGCAATTTTCTCAAAAAATTATGGAACATGGGTTTTGTTGCCAGTGTTGTGTTGAATGAACCCAGATGACCAGAATTGCGAAAAATTGTTGTTTACTTGGACATGCGAGAGAAAACCTAAGACAAGGATAAAAGAAATGTGAGGGGGGGAAGATAGAAATTATATTCAGCCTCTCAAAAATGTTTCCTATGCCTTGAATGAAGTTTGATGAAGTTTGATATGCATGTGCTGAAAAGATGAAGTCTGAAAAATTATCCCTTTGAGCAATCTAGACCTGGAACTGTGAAGAACACTAAAAAATACCTCTTGTAGCTCCTTCAAATCTTGCTTGCACAAGAAAATATGTGTTTGCCTTCAACCTGTGATGAAGAGAATGGACGCCCAAGTGCTTATTTAAAAAAAAATCATGAATTAAGGTGTCACATGCAAGTAAAACCCTAATTTTAGGATGCACATTCTCATTAGACCCCATTTAGTTAATAAAAATGGAGATTGATCCTTCAAATAGGTGCCACTCAGCATGCAAAGAAGAAACATGCCACATGCAAGTAAAAATGGAGTATTTTGTAGTTCGATTTGGAGGTGAAACTAAAGTTTTATTATTATTTTAAGTTTAGTTCAAAAATTCCTCCATTATAGGGTGACCAAAGAATGCACTTTAGTTTCAAAAATCTTTTAAGTCAAAGTTTGACTCTATGCCCCAACTTTCTCAGACTTAGAAACTTTTTTGAAAATTTTCATTTTAAGCCTTTGCAAACATCATCAAAGCCTCTGTTTGATCATTGATTCTGAATGACTGATGAATCCAGTAGACTGGCTAACAGTCTTGTTAAAGAGTGGGATCAAAACTGAAAAGGAACTTCTTGAGGTTGTAAACCCTAATTTTGACTTCTGAGCCATGAAAACTTTGGGCGCCCTTGGCTAGTAGGGGTGATTTTTCTTATCAGACAATCAAAATTTCAAGGATTTTCATCATTTTAAACTTGATTTTGACCTCCCTTCAGCTTGCAACTCCTAACACTTGACAAATCTCTTGAGTTGGCTGATAGGTTCACTACAGAGTTGGATCAATTCTGGACATGATCTTCTAGAGGGCACAAACCCTAAAAACCTCATCTCACAAGTCAAAATATTGGGCGCCCCTAGACAATAGGGGCGCTTTTATTTCCAGACTTAGCCATTTTTACAACTTGCTTTGTTCTTCGTTTAATCTGCGACTATCGACTATTGACAATTCTTGTGATCAAACAAAGATATACAATGGAAAGCTAGAAGAATTCTAAATAGGATGAGCATTTGAGAAAACCCCAATAACTGCATTTGAGGGCTCAAAACCCTAGGCGCCCCTAACCAGCAGGGGCACTTTTGTGCTCTGAACTCATATTTTGACCATGACTAACTCCTTTTGTTTGACTTCTAATTTCGATAGTTTGGCAACTCAGATTAATCCGCTGATGGACTTGTTGCCAAGCCTGATCAAGTCTAAGACAAACATCTTAGATGTCATTTGTTGAAAAAGTTACATTAGGTGCCTCAAAATTTTGGGCGCCCTTGGCCAACAGGGGCACTTTTCTCCACCAGTGTTAGTCAATTTTTGACTAATTTCATTTCCCTCATCTTCCTCCATTGTTCATTTGATCTTCAATTTCGGGCACTAGACAGATCTCTTGGGCTGGCTGGTAGGCTCATCGCAAAGCTAGAAGAATTCCAGAGAAGACCTCTTGGAAGTGACAAATCCTGAAAAGTTGATCTAAGCCCTTGAAACCTAGGGTGCCCCTGGCCTCCAAGTGCTCCTTTATTTCTAGAGTTAGAATTTTTTTGATGATTTCTAGCACTTTGAAAATCCCCTCCATCACGAAGCATTGTTTTGAACATCTTTCACTACAAAATCTTTGTTGATGTGTTTGAGGCTTGGATTTCAACACTTGGTATCTGGCCATCTACCCTTGTTGACTTCAGAGGTCCTAACTTTTCTCTTGAAAAAGTGAAAACAACCCACCAGAGCTAAATCGACTTTTTCTTGATTCTGACTTCACCAATGTGATTGTGATGTGAAATAAGCCAATCAAAATTATTTTCAGTAAATTCTGGAAAGATCCAATTTTTAGGGATTTTCCTAAAAATAGGGGCCCAGAAACCTATTTTTCAAATTTTTCAAAATTTTCCAATATCTTTTGGACAATAAACCCACAAAAAGCTCATACTTTGTTTGACCTAAAACTGACTTTTGATGACAGTTTTACAAGATTTAGACCATTTTAATCAAAATGCCATAATGAAGCAAAAATTTTGTTTTAGGTACAACAAAGAGAGATAAGTTATAAAATTGTAAATGAAATAACACAATTACAGACCCAAGATTCCAAGAGATGTGCAAATGTCAAGATGACAAGATTGCATTAGGAGCTCAAAGAAAATTTGTAGAATAATGATTGCATGTATCAATGTGCATGTATGTCAAACTATGCAACAATGCAAGAGTATGAATGAAAATACACGCTAGGTAGTGAGTTTATATAGAACTAAGGAGATGATAGAGGTGGAAAATCCAACCAATAGGAATTAACCACCAAAATTGGAGATGGCCACCAAAAGTGGAAAGTGTTCCACCCTTTAAGGAAGGGGACACCACATCACTTATCTTCTAGTTATTAATTAATAAACTCACTTTATTATCCTAAGCAAGCTTAATAAAAGTGTAGGAAAAACCTAGGACTAAGGGAAAATAAATTAACCCAATAGGAAAATAAAAACCTACACCAACACCTACGGCTTGGTGAATGTGCTCTCAATGTTTATGCAATGTCTCAGTTCCAATTTCATGTGTTGAAGTGGTCTACAAGTTGATCTATTAATCTTATATCTCATGATTAAGCATTCTATGTTTTTAGAATGTAGTTTTTGTTCCTGTTTGATCTTCAGTGGCTATTTATGGCATGACAGTATGAAAGAAGTGTATGAATGTGTGTTTGGATGTTAATGGAACATACATGATCTAGAGTAGTTCAAGGATGTTCCAGAGGTGAAAGAACTGAGAAAAACCAAAATCCAAGTTTTTGGATTTTTTTGGTATTTTCTAGGTTCTAGTATCACATTTTCAGAGGTCTTTAGAGTAGAATTTGGGTTTGAAACATGCATCAGTCCTTTAAAATTGAATGCCAAAGGCATTTAATTTTTAAGAATTAAATTAGTTCTCTTGGAGACCTTTCCAACAGTATAAACAGATTTGAATTCCAAGCATTGAGTAGAAAGTTATGACCCCACCAAGTTGGGGTAAATAATTTCCTTATTTTTTAAAAATGTGTAGTTATTTTTTGGAAAAAACTATTCATTTTGAATTTGTTTGGATTCTAGATAGATGTATAAAACTTTGTTTTGGATAATATAAATGAAATTTTGGATGCAAACAACTCATTTCTTACGAGTTATGCAATTTCTCCAATTGTCTACAATATTTGCATGCTCCAACTTACCTAATATTATAATTTAAAATCCCTATTGAATTCAGACCATTGGTATTAGAGTAGGTATGCTCTCGTATGTCACTTCGCACAAGGTTTGGTTATCAAAGGTGGGGATTGGAGACACATAATCCAACCATCTATCTCCCTTTGAGATGCAATTGGCCAAAGATGTCAAAATCATAAACAACACACCCTATCAAAGCCATGGTGGAGGAAGCCCTAAACAAATAGAGGGAAGGAATGATGATTAAATTCTCTTGAATCCTTCAAGATACCCAACAATAAAATATAGGCCCTAAACCATTCATTAGCCACACCCCATTCAGAGTGCAAGTGAATTTTGATATTCTAAATTTTGAATGCAAAATTGATGCGGACGCTATGGACAACTGGTTAACCAAGTTGGAGAGATACTTCTTTGTGAATAAATTTTCCAGTGTTTAGAAGAACCTACACGAGGGGATTTCGTGGAATTCATCATAGAAGAGTATTATCCTGAAGATACATATGAGGAAAATTATATGCAGTGGCAACTGCTTCGACAAAAGAAAGACCAAACAATGCAGGATTACACCAATTAGTTTCATGCTTTATCAATGAAGCTTGACATCCAAGATTCAAAGAAGCATCGAGTGTTGAAATACCAGAGTGGGCTGCATAGATACATTCAGAAAAAGATGTCCTTTCTTAACATTGAAACATTGGGTATTGTTTATAAATATGCTAGGAAAAATTAAGGAGAAACTCAAACAAAAGGGGAAGAAGGATTACTTTGCAAATAATAAATTCAAGAGTGAAAGTGGTAGAAAAACCCTAGGGAACAAGCCACTACCAATAAGTCCTCTTCTCAATCACCAACATGGAACACATGAGTGAAAAAGACAGATAAGGATTCAGGTATGTGGTGTGATATTCACAAGAGTTATTGATATGGCATAAAGGATTGTAGGCCTGCAAAGAATTTGATGACATAAACATATGAAGCGGAACAAAAGGTTGACATGTTGCCTACAAATCCCTTTGAACAAAAAAGTGGTGAAACAATTATTGAAGCAGATCCATATGCCACCATTGCCACTACAAAAATCATACACCAGGAAGATGAGGAGCGTCTATTTCATTCACATATGTGGGTGAATGGTAAGTCTCTGCACTTCATAGTGGATAGTGAAAATTAGAAGAATCTAATTTCTATTGAAGCCATAAAAATATTGAATTTGAAGACTAAACCTCACTCGCAACCATACTGCATGGGTTGGGTGAGTCAAGGAAGGGATATATAGGTAAACAAATAGTGTTTCTTATCCTATTCCATCAAACCATTCAAAGATGAAGTCATCTACGATGTAGCACCCTTGGATGTATGTGATGTGTTTTTGGGATAGTCATATATGTATCAATGCCATGGTGTATATGAGTCAAGGAAACATAGTGTTATTTTCAAGGTGGGCAAACAAAAGTATCAAATTCCTGAGGTAAGTCCTACAAAATTTGCTTCTTTAATTAGTGCAAAACAATGTAGATGTTTGATTGCCCATATTGGAGTTTTAGTACTACTACTGATACGACTCGAAAAAGAGAAGAAATTCATAGGAAATAGTAATGATGTAGCAACAATCGTCTATGTTCAACAAAAATAGATGAATACAATGTTGGAAAAATATCAAGATGTCTTCACTTCACCCACAGGAGTTCTGTTACATTGTTAGGTAAATCATTCAATTGATATCATCCCAGGGACATTATTGGTGTGAATAAATGTCTTGTACCTAGTTAATTCACTTACTAGGGACTTAGGGGACATATTCACATGTTAAGTCTACTTAGGTCCTAAGATTCTTTCTAAAAGACTTAGTTGTCATGTCTAGACTTCATCGTTTCTTAGGTAGTTATGATAAGTTGTCTCATATCATAAGATTAAGACACTTGTCATGATCTTATGACATCTTATGTCTCACCTTGGCTATATAACCAAAGGTCTCTCACACATTGAAAACCAACTCCATCAATTCATTTTGCATTCATTGATAGGAATACAATTTATTCTTGTCATATTGATCTTCTAAGTATTTAATGCTTTCCATGGGCCTTAGATCTTGGGTGGCTATCTCCATAGCCAAATATTACATGGTATCAGAGAAAGTTGAGTTCCTTTGGTTAGTCTTTTAGGAGATCTCAAGTTCAAATCTTGTATTTTCTTGAAGCATTGAGTATGTTATTCTCTTGCATCTTTGGATGATTTGGAGAATTAGAAAAGTGTGATAGAAATACCAAATTTTGGGGGGTTCCTCTTTTATCTTTATATTGCAAGTGCATTTTAGGAGCTTTTTACATTAGATCTGATCTCACTATTACGTATGGAGCGTCTGAGAAAGTCAGATTTTCCCTTTGTTTCATCCTAGTTGGACATCAAAGGCCAAATTTGCAAGGGTTTGAAGTTGGGTGTTGGTTGCTAGATCTAGAAGGTAGCCATATTTTTAAAGCATTTTGGGTCAAAATCAACCTTGCCATCGCGCTCAGAAGGTCCAAGAACCCTAAGATCGACTATCAAATCATCGATTTTGGACAAGTTGCTCTCGGAGGCAAAAAAAAATTAGCAGGCGGGCCATACGACCCTACCTGTGTAGGTACGATTTTATTAAAAATAATAATTTATATTCTACAAAAATTTATAGTTTTTAATCATTCAAAAAAATAAAAAAAATAATTAAATCGTATTTCTTTAATAAATTAAAACAAGATTTAAAAAATATATATATATAAATCAATTTTTTTAATTGAAAGTTTTAGTAATAAAAAAATTGCGAGTACCGCAGGTACCTCGACAATACCTGCACCATAGGTCTTGTCAGGCCCTACAGCCCACAGACCTACCAAGGGTGGCAGGGACATACCGCCACCTACCACGACCCTTGGTCATGACAGTGGCGGGGCCCCCTATCGGCCCACATGGCATTTTAAATTTTTTTTAAAGCTTTTTTAAATTAAAACTTTTTTTATAAGTTTTTTAAAATTAAAATTTTTTAATAATATTTTTAATAAAACTTTTATTAAAATTTTTCTTTAATTTTTAAATTAATTTTTTAATAAATACAAAGTTTTTTCTTTAATAGTTTTTATTAAAGTTTTTTAATAATAGAAAACACTTTTTCTTTATTAATATTTTAAAAAAATCAAATTTTTTCTTTATTAAGTTTTAATAAAGTTTTTAAAAATTTAAAAATGTTTTTCTTTATTTTTTAATATTTTTTCAAAAAAATTAAATAATTTTCTTTATTATTTTTAATAATAAAGTTTGTAATAATGTTTTTAAAATTAAACTTTTCAATTAAGTTTTTTAAAACAAATCTTGCATTAACAAGCAAACCTCGAAAAATTATTTTCTTGTCTACCGATTGAGCCTTGTCATGCATCATTCGCTCCTCTAACCGGCAGTCAAATGGGGCCAATTGCTCCTACTGACATCCACCTGGAGGGCATCTTTCATGGTCATCTACTTCGAGGCACATTCTTGCTATTTCAATGTACTCTGTCACATTTTGTGTTTGTCATGTCCTCGAAATTGTGACATGTTAGATAGTGAAGTTATCCATTTGATATTACGTAATTATAATTGTCCAAGAAAATATTATAGTTATAAATATTATTAAATAACGTCATTATTATGATATAGTGGATATTAAATTATAAACATATATAAATATTGACAATATAAATGATATAATAAATAATATATATATATATATATATCATTATTACTCTTTATTGGACATTCTTATTATTATTACAATTAATACATTGATTGCATAATATCATTATAGTGATATAATAATAATAATAATAATAATAATGTCCAATAAAGAGTAATAATAAAATAAACGATGCATCTTATAGATAATAAAGAGTAATGATAAAGGGCACTAATCAAATGGCGACCCGACGAATAATGAAGAGTTCACTGCCGTTGAGAAGAGACGTCGTCTTTGACGCATACAAAGGGGTAGCGAATGGATTCTCAATAGTATGGGGAAAAAATGGTAGATTCATCAAAAGGGAACTGGACAGAATACCAGTGACGACTCAGCCAAACAATCGACCAAGTGCAGACTCAAACCATTATCGGGGAAAGGAAGGAAGTAGGAGAGAATACCAAAGATATCTGATGGAAGGAAACATAAGTACAGGCCGCAATCCTTATCATGGAGCCATTTATCTTCTAAACATTCAATCATCAAATCACCCAGGAAAAAGAAGAATGCCTCAGCAACGATATAAGGAAGAGCCATTTCGTATATATCGAATTACATTGCGCCCTAGCCATACATAGGGTCGTCCAGGTTTGAATAGCGTGGGCTGAGTCGAGGATTGTTGGGAGGTATCAAAACAATCTAAGTATTTTTAAAAAAATTCTTTATTCCAAGTGACGTGAAGGGGAGCGCTGGCTGATAGCCCAGGTGAGACATACAGAAGGTAATGGTCTTATTGGGTATAGTAGAATGCTAAATGAAGACGATTATATAATCATTTGAGGAAGTACCATCATATACTACCCAAACTAGTAATTTGCTTTGGCCCATAAGATCTGTGAAAGGAGATGTGGGAAGAGTGTTATAGGATCGAATGGCAAAAGAATAAGAACACATTCTCAGGAAGAAATATAACATAATTGGGTAAGCCGATTGAAGGTAACAGTAATTATATATTGGAAAGTAAGTTTAAATAAGATTATAAATATATAGATGTATATATAAATAAATATGTACTTACATATGGATATATTCAGGCAAAGGTAATTATTGCAAATCAATCATGAATAATCATATACATATAGATTTTTTATACAGATGTAATAATGACGCTTGCAACAATTATTGAGCCTTATAAATAATTATGATGCTTAATATAATTATGGATAATAGATTCTTATCTGTTGAGTTGCACTAACGATATCTTTTGAGTGCAAAGAAACAAAATCAATTGAATCTTAGGAGGATACACCATTGCATCAAAGAAGAAGACAGATCGGGCTCAGGAAAATAAGTCTGGAAGAAGTCCAGTTAGTACGACGATCAGAGGTAAGTACCCTCAACCAACGGATATAACCTTGAGGTTTATATAGTTGAATTCCAGTTCCCATGACAGTGGGTTATAGTGTAGTACCTAACTCATATCCTATTAGAATCAATATCAGTGAATGTTCTAATTTGTGATGATTTGTGAAATTCAATATTATAAGTGAATGTTGTTATGACTAAGTTACTACTACAGGAATATACTTCGGGCCGAAATCTCCTTCGTTAACGCTCGAAGAGGATAGGGAGTGTGTGGAGGGAAAGGCAGGTAAATCGATCCAATGTTGGACGGAGCCCAAGACGGGTAATAAACATTGAGGGTGTCCATCTCGAGATTGTGCACGTGCCCTTGGCACAGTAAATCTTCCATCCAACGAGGTTAGGAAGAGGAATGAGGCAAAGATCTATTCCACTTGGGAGTAAGAAGTCATTCCTGATCATGATAGTTAATGCCCTAGATGACAATATATTTATTTGTCTTATTCTTCAAAATGTGCAAACTGATGTATATAGGATTTTAAATCAATTTACATAAATAAAATGATGTGTCGGTAAAATACATTATATGTCCTAATTGGTGCTTTATGTTTTTCTAGGATTAATAAACTAGGGGACATTACAAGTGGTATCAGAGCATGTTACTGCCATCTTGTGTGCCTTACATGTATTCCAGTGTGTACTTTGAGATAATGTATGTGTATTCAAGTGCATTAAGAGGTTTACCTTGTGACTCATATGTATTCATTGTAATAAATGTTCATGTGAATACTTTGTGTATTGTGTGTATTTTGTGTGTATGCTTCATGCTCATGTGTATACTTGATGACCTTGGGATGGTGGATGGGACAACGGTGTAGTATGGGATGCACCAAATCCCTTTCCCCATTGTATGACAGTATACTTCATTCGATCGTATTCATATTTGATTGTATACTCTATGATTGTAATTGTATTTGGGTGTATACTATGTGACCTGTATACTCCATGACACATTTGTATACCTTGTGACCTTGAATTCAAGTGTGTACTTCATGACAATGTATTTGAGTGTGTACTCTATGACCTTGTATTTTTTGTGACTTGTATTCAAGTGTATACTTTATGACTTACATGTAGTCATACGTATGCTTTTGTGGCTTCATGCACTTGTGCATATACTACATGATCTTATGATGTTTGGTTTCATGTATATATGGACATGCTTAACATCTTACTTGTTCGCTTCATGACTGATACTCTACTCTTAAATGTATACCTTGTGTTGCATAATTCATGCCTTATATGTATTTGTTGAGTTTATCTACAAGCATTCTTATACCTATTCTCTACATGTATGATCATTTTGTGCTTTATGTATATTCAAATGAATGCTTCATATTGTGTATTGAATGCATGATATGCTTCTATTCCATGCATGGAAGTAAAATTGAGTGTACGTGAATGCTCTACATATTCATGTCTTATGTAATGACTAAATACTTCTCGCTCTATGTGTGTAAATTCATATATGTAAATATTTCATGCCTTATGTATTCGAGTCAGTGTATGCTCCATGTATTTCTCATGGCTTGTACGGCTTATGTGTGTTCAAAGGTATGATTTAGATCTTATGAGTGTGATAGATGTCTTACATACTTGCTTTATGCCTAATGTCCTTTAGCATGTTTATTGCATGTGTAAATTTATTGAGTGTATACTTCTAATTGAACATGTATACCTCTCTGAGTGTAGTTGCACACCTTGAGTGTATTAACGTGCCTTGTAAATTCCTAAGTGTGTGTATCATAGCTTGCCTTCAACATGATTGTTTCATGAAAGTTTGTGTGTGATTAATTCATGTTTGATACATGAGTACCTTCTTAATACCTTGACTAGGCTTCTTAATGCAACTTATGTATCTTTCAACATGTTACTAGCTTCATTTCTGAAGTGATTGTGGCTTACAATATCTTATGTGCCTACCTTGTAATTGTTTCATGTATGACCATTTGCTCCATGTATGATATGTACTCAACATGAGTGATTATATGCTTACCTATTGTATGTCATTGAAATATTTTCTCAATATTTGACGTGTATTCAGCATATGTGATCCATGCAAAAGCTTGCATGTGTATGATTCTTGCCTTGTATAAGTGTATAATTGTATATGAGTTCATGTGTGCTAAAACGAATACTTCATGCTTCATGTGTTCTCATGTTTGAATACCAGTATGTACTTTGTGTTATGATCTACATATCTCATGTGTATTCATGTATGATCTTGCCAATGTATATTACAATGTCTTTCGTGTATTTCTATGACTTATGAGTTATCATCTATTCTCATGTGAATGATTCATGCTACATGACTTTGTGAAGTTATTGCTTACATCATATATATTACAATACTCCACGCATATGTTTCATGAGTTTATGAAATGCTTCACTTCTTCTATATATTTAGATGTTTGCTTATGTCTTACATGCTTTCAACATATTTACTCCATGAATACTCTTCTCATATATACTGATGTTTGATCCATGTCTCATGTGTATTCAAATGCAATTCAAGACCGATGTGTATAGATCTTTATGGCACTTACCTTTTGTATTCGACTATATGATCCATGCCTTTAATGATTGCTTCATGACTTATGTGTACATTATTGAGTATATTATATGACTATGATTTATACCCTAAGAGTATTCAAGTGTGGCTCATGACTTGTGAATTCAAATGTATTCAAGTGTGACTTATGTAATCAAATGCATTCAATGTGTATTCAAATATATCCAAGTGTCTACTATGACTCTTGTGTATACTTTGTAACTAGTATTCATGTGCCCTACTTTCATTCATGTGCATGTCTTGCGACTTGGGTGCATTTGCAATTTGCAACTTATGTGCGTTTATGGGTATACTTTGTAACCCTCATGTGTTCCGACATATATTATGTGTCTTTATGTGTATGCTTCGTTAAGTATTTCCTTGTGTTCGCTTCATTCCTAATGTTTCTTCAAACAAGGTTCATCCATGGTGTCTTATGCTTAAAATTATTTAAATATGTTTGCCAAAATTGCTTCTTGAGTGACGAGCTATGACTATTGAAGTGAGAGATGGTTTTGTGATTGCTTGAGGACAAGCAATCTTGGGCGGGAAGGACTATCATGTCCCCGAAATTGTGACATGTTAGATAGTGAAGTTATCCATTTGATATTACATAATTATAACTATCTAAGAAAATATTATAATTATGAATATTATTAAATAACGTCATAAACATTATTATGATATAGTGGATATTAAATTATAAACATATATAAATATTGACAATTTAAATGATATAATAAATACTAAATATATATATAACACTATAATGATATTATACAATCAATGTATTAATTATAATAATAATAAGAATGTCCAATAAAGAGTAATAATAAAATAAATGATGCATCTTATAGATAATAAAGAGTAATGATAAAGGGTACTAATCAAATGGCAACCCGAAAAATAATGAAAAGTTCATTGTTGTTGAGAAGAGACACCATCTTTGACACATACAAAGGGGTAGTGAATGGATTCTCAACAGTATGGGGAAAAAATGGTAGATTCATCAAAAGGGAACTGAACAAAATACCAGTGATGACTCAGCCAAGCAATTGACCAAGTGCAGACTCAAACCATTATTGGGGAAAGGAAGGAAGCAGGGGAGAATACCAGAGACATCCAATGGAAGGAAACAAAAGTGCAGGCAACAATCCTTATCATGGAGCCATTTATCTTCTAAACATTCAATCATCGAATCACCCAGGAAAAAGAAGAATGCCTTAGTAGTGATATAAGGAAGAGCCATTTCGTATATATCGAATTACATTGCGCCCTAGCCATACATAGGGTCGTCCAGGTTTGAATAGTGTGGGTTGAGTCGAGGATTGTTGGGAGGTATCAAAACAATCTAAGTTCTTTAAAAAAAATCCTTTATTCCAAGTGACGTGAAGGGGAGCACTGGCTGATAGCCTAGGTGAGACACACAGAAGGCAATGGTCTTATTAGGTATAGTAGAATGTTGAATGAAGATGATTATATAATCATTTGAGGAAGTACCATCAAATACTACCCAAACTAGTAATTTGCACTGGCCCATAAGATCTATGAAAGGAGATGTGGGAAGAGTGTTATAGGACCGAATAACAAAAGAATAAGAACACATTCTCAAGAAGAAATATAACATAATTGGGTAAGCCGGTTGAAGGTAGCAATAATTATATATTGGAAAGTAATTTTAAATAGGATAATTATAAATATATACTTACATATGTATATATTCAGGCAAAGGTAATTATTGCAAATCAATTAGGAATAATCATATACATATAGATTTTTTTTATATAGATGTAATAATGATGCTTGTGGCAATTATTGAGCCTTATAAATAATTATGATGCTTAATATAATTACAGATAATAGATTCTTATCTATTGAGTTGCACTAACGATATCTTTTGAGTGCAAAGAAACAAGATCAATTGAATCTTAGGAGGATACATCATCGCATCAAAGAAAGACGGATCAGGCTCAGGAAAATAAGTCTGGAAGAAGTCTAGTTAGTACAACGATTAGAGGTAAGTACCCTCAACCAACCAATATAACATTGAGGTTTATATAGTTGAATTCATGTGCCCATGATAGTGGGTTACAGTGTAGTACCGAACTCATATCCTATTAGAATCAATATCAGTGAATGTTCTAATCTGTGATGATTTGTGAAATTCAATAGGATAAGTGAATGTTGTTATGACTATACTACTACAGGAATAGACTTCAGGCCGAAATCTCCTTCGTTAACGCTCGATGAGGATAGGGAGTGTGTGGAGGGAAAGGCAGGTAAATCAATCCAATGTTGGACGGAGCCCAAGACAGGTAATAAACCTTGAGGGTGTCCAACTCGAGATTGTGCATGCGCCCTTGCAACAATAAATCTTCCATTCAACAAGGTTAGGAAGAGGAATGAGGTAAAGATCTATTCTGCTTGGGAGTAAGAAGTCATTCCTGATCACGATAGTTAAGGCCCTAGATGACAATGCATTTATTTGTCTTATTCTTCAAAATGTGCAAACTAAAATGAACTAATCATTAAATTATGTGATTTATTGTTATTTCATGATGTATATAGGATTTTAAAGCAATTTACATAAATAAAATGATGTGTCAGTAAAATACATTATATGTCCTAATTGGTGCTTTATGTTTTTCTAGGATTAATAAACTAGGGGACATTACAACTTCTTTGGATTGATCTATGTATCAAGTGTTAGTTCCTATATACATAGAAAATGAAGTGGTTGGTTACCCATGCATTTCGGTGTGATGGACTAGATACCATATAGAAACTCCTATTATATAAGCAATCTACCTGTATTTAGAAGTTAGGGTCTACATCCAGAGACTTGGTACCTGTCTCCAAGTTGTGATAGGGATATACCAATCTGTCAAGAGAGTGTCCAATTGATACTCGCACAATTGTCTCTTGATTCTAACCTTATTCCTGTTGCAGTGTGGATTCATATATAGTTCTTCATTGACAAATTCTGCAGTTACTCATGAGTTGACAATTTCAGCTCAATCACCGTTTATGATGGCACCTTCTGCAATGGTACATGATTCTTTCTATTAGTGTTTGTCACAGTTTGTAATTCTTTTGGAACAACATTTGGAGGACTCCTCATCATCTTTGGTCCACTCTACATCAGTCTTCACATTGTTCTACATTATCTCCTTCTTTAGTCAATATTGGGACTCCTAACATTGTGACATTTGAGCAAGGACTCACTATTGAGGGGGGGTTGCATGGTCTCTCTACCTTATCTCTTATGTGGGGAATTTTTCCTCACACGAGGTTTTGTCCTTCTTATTTTTGTGAGAGAATTTTTTATTTCATCTCTCTTTTTGGGGAGATTTTTGTCCCACTGGGTTTTCTCCTTTTTTCCATTTGTGAGGGCTTGCATTGCATTTGTACTTGGGTACCTAGCATCGCCTAGTAGTCGGGACCCATCTTTGCATCTTGGTGTCATTTGTATAATAATCTTCCCCCTAAGTTCCACTTAAGGGGGTGTTTTTTCTTGGTAAGTGGTACCTTGGCCCTAGTAAGTGATAGTAAAAAATTCAAAGAATTTAAGTTTCATTTGTGTGATTTATTGCAAAATTATTGGTTTCCATCATGATGGGACCTGCAACAAGGGGTAAAAAGAATGTTGTCATACTGGGGAAAACCCCTAATAAGGATGAGGTAACAATAGAGGATATTAATTGCAATGAGGAAATAAGGTCAAGGAAAAAAATTCATCAATGAAGATGGATATGTGTGACCTAAGAGGAGATATATCGGATGTACAAAGCATGTTAAGCCCCTATATGAATAAACCAAGAAAGGAGTTCTCAAGCAACCAAGGTGAAACTTCAAGGTCAACTAATATTGACACAAATTTTAATACTCCTATGGGATCTAGGAATTTGTTTCCAAAGGTGGATATGCGCAAGTTCGATGGCAAGGATCCTCTAACGTGGATAAACAAAATGGAGATTTTTTTTGAAGTTCATCAAGTCCCAAATGGAAAAAAGGTCATGATGGATTCCCTATATCTAGAACCAGATCAATTCATTTGGTATTGTTGGCTTTGTACTCATTGAAGGAAAAAGGGTCTCACTGTCTCATGGTCAATTTTTACAGAGGAACTCCAAGCACAATATAGCAATAGTGTGACAAACAACTTCTTTAGCTAGCTTGCTAAACTTCAACAAACATGATTAGTTAAGGATTGTATTTAGCAATTCCAAAATCTATCCTTAAGAGTGGATACAATTACAAAGGAAAACTTTAATGATTTATTCTTGGGTGGTCTCAAGGATCATATTCAACATGAGGTATGCATGTTTAGTCCTACTCTATAAATGAGTCTTTTATCTTAGTACGCATGGTAGAGGAGAAGTATTTGATTCCTAAGAAGCAAGGGGCTAATGTGACAAGAGAGGATGGATATTCAACACCTTCTCTTCCTCAACCTACTAGGTTGACTCCACAAAAAATTGAGGAGAAAGGAGCAAAAGGGTTGTGTCTCAATTGTGATAGAAAATACAATCGAGGACATAAATGTAGTGAAAAGAAATTGTTCTATATTGAAGGTCCAAGTGAGGAAGAGGAGGAGGAACCCATATTAGAGGATGAAAGGGAGTCAAATGAGGAATCACATGATTCTTAGCGAATCATTTCTTGTCATGCACTCTTAGGCTTCAATGCTCCACAAACTTTCAAGGTAGCGGGTTTCTTAAAGAAGCAGAAAGTAACAGTGTTGATTGACTCAGGTAGTACTCATAATTTCATCAACAAAAAGTTGGCTACTTGTCTAAATTGTTTTTATATATCTAGCTCCAGAGTTTCAGGTTTTGATTGCGAATGGTGGTACAGTTAGTTGTTCTGGGAAGTGTCATAACATTAAATTACCCATGGGAGATTATTGCCTTGATACCCCAATGTATGCAATATCCATGGGTACATTAGATATTGTTTTGGGAGTACAATGGCTTATTACATTGGGAATAATTGAGATGAACTTCCAAGAAATATTCATGAGATTTTCAATTAGAAGGAAATGTAGTAGAGCTAAGGGGATTGAAGGAAAAATTCCCATAGATGGTAAGCTCTCATAAAATGCAAAAGTTGCTTAAGAAAGGAGTTGATGGATTTGTGTCCCAACTATGTTCATTAGAAGTCTCTCAATCTAATGCTCCTACTCATCCAGATTTACAAGCAATACTTGATCATCACTCAATGGTTCTTGGAGATATGCCTAAAGGACTTCCTCCTAAGAGGGATCATGATCATGCCATACAACTAGTTCTATAGAGCCAACCACTGAACATTAGGCCTTATAGGTACCCACACATACAAAAAAGTGAGATAGAAAAAAATGTTGAGGAGATGCTAGAGGCAAGAATTATCGGGCATAGCCAAAGTGCTTACTCCTCGCCTGTGGTGATGGTACGTAAGAAGGATGAAACTTGGAACATGTTTCCGGATTATAGAGTGCTCAACATGTACACTATTCAAGATAAGTTTCCAATTCCAGTCATTGATGATTTGCTAGATGAATTGAATGGAGCTATGTATTTTATAAAGTTAGACCTTAGATCTGGTTATCACCGAATTCAGATTAAGGAGGAAGATATTTTTAAGACAACATTTCAGACTCGTGAGGGTCATTATGAACTTTTGGCGATGCCATTTGGTCTTACCAATGCACCATCTACATTCTAAAGCTAGATGAATTCCATTTTTAAGAAATTCTTGAGAAAGTTTGTATTAGTGTTCTTTGATGATATATTGATTTATAGCAAGACATGACAAGAACACTTGCAACATGTAGATCAAGCATTAGAAATACTCGAAGATCATCAAATCTATGCTAATCCATCCAAGTGTGCTTTTGGTCTTAAGGAGGTGGAGTATTTGGGACACATAGTTTCACATGAAGGAGTAAAGGTGGACCCTAACAAAATTAAGGTTATCATGGAATGGTCTATTCCAAAAACCATTACGAAACTGAGGGGTTTCTTTGGATTTATAGGGTACTACAGAAGATTTATGAAGAATTATGGTTGTATAGCAACACCCTTCACTGCTCTATTGAAGAAGGATTCTTTTTATTGGAATGAGTCCGCTAATGCAACATTTGAGAGATTAAAGGAGGCTATGTGTACAAATCCAATGCTTTCCACTCCCGACTTCACCAAGGAATTCATTGTAGAATGTGATTCTTCTGAAAATGGGATAGGAGCAGTTCTCATGCAAGAAGGTCAACCAATTGCTTTTGACATTCGTCAATTAAAGGGTAAGAATCAGCTCAAACCTATTTAGGAGAAGGAAATGCCAGCGATCCTTCACACAGTTAAACAATGGAGGCCTTATCTAATGGGTAGAAACTTCAAGGTTAAGATAGATCATTGTAGCCTAAAATATTTTTTGGAACAAAGATTATCTTCCGTAGAGTAACAAAAATGGGTCACTAAGATGTTGGGATATGACTTTGAGATTGTATATAAGAAAGGGAAGGAAAATATTGTGGCAAATGCACTTTCTAGGAAGGATGAAAAAGATGAAGCCTTATTGTGTGCCCTTTCAATATTACAAGAAAATTGGGTGGAAGAAGCCAAAGCAGAGTGGCAAAATGATGTTATGACAAGTAATCTCATCCAACAATTAAAAAGTGATCCTAGTAGTTCAGATAAGTTTTGTTGGAAGGGAGATACTCTTTGGTATAAAGAGAATTTGTATCTTTGCAAGAATTCCACTCTTAAACACAAGATTCTCACTGAACTGCACGAGTCTCCAATTAGTGGTCATTCATAATTTTTGAAGACATATCATCAGGTCAAGCAAGATTTTTTTTTTGGGAAGGGCTAAAAGGTGATGTTAAAAATTTGTGGCTAAATGTTTAGTTTGTTAAAGGAATAAAGGGGAGACAATTAAGACACCAGGTCTCTTGCAGCCCTTATCTATTCCTAGCCAGCGTTGGGAAGAGGTATCCATGGACTTCATCACATGGCTTCCCAAATTTAAAGGTCATAATGCCACATGGTAGTAGTTGATCACCTCGCTAAATATGCACATTGCATTGCATTATCAAATCCTTTTATAGCAAGTACAGTGGCAATTTTTTTGGAGAATATCAAAAGCTACATGGTACACCTAAGGTTATTGTCAATGATCGCGATCCTATCTTTACTAGTCACTTTTGGAAAGATTTATTCTCATGTTTGGGTACTCAATTGGCTCATAGCTCTTTATACCACCCTCAATCAGATGGGAAAAATGAGGTTGTTAATAAGTGTTTGGAAGTATATCTACGTTGTTTCACTTCAAAGAAACAATCTCAATGGGTAGATTGGCTACCACTCATAGAATGGTGGTATAACACTTCTTTTCATAACTCAAAAAATGTCTCCATTTTTGGCACTTTATGGATATCATCCTCCTTCCATCACATCATCATTAAAGGTGTCACCAAGAGTTCAAGCAGTAGAGGACCACTTGCTTCATCAACAATAGGTACTTTCAGGACTCAAGGAGAATTTAGCCATAACACAAAATTGAATGAAGCAACAAGAAAACCAACATCATAGCTAAAGAAGTTTTGAAGTTGGGGATTGGGTTTTCTTGAGATTGCAGCCTTATAATCAAATCTCACTGAAGCAACATAAAAATAATAATAAGTTGTCTCCAAGGTATTATGGCCCATACCAAATCATGCAAAAGATCGGTAGTGTTGCCTACAAGCTAGAGTTGCCACCAAAAACAAAGATACATCCAGTTTTTCATGTTTTTTGTTTGAAGAAGGTAATTGGGCATAATATTCCAACTCAAACAATACTGCCAGAGGTTGATGTAGAAGGAAGAATCATTTTGGAACCAGAGTGCATTTGTAAAACATGCACGAAGAAGCTTAGGAATAAAACTCTCACTGAGTATCTCATCCAATGGAAGAATTTACCAGTTGAAGATGCCACATGGGAGGACGAGGAGTTCATTCAAAAGAATCCACACTTGATTAGCATTGAGGACAATGCTTCTTTGAAGGGGGGGCATGTTACACCCTTAATATTGGTATACATTAGGTTATGAATAGTCGACTTGTGGCTATCTTAACTCCTAATTAAGTCATGTTATCATTATTATATTATTATTTAGTTAGTTAGGTCAGCCCGGGGCTTATATAGGGGTGTCTAAGTCAGCCTAGGTGATATCCTGAGCATAAATAGGTATATATGGGAGGTTGTGAGTCTTATTTCATGATCATATTGTGAATTGTGTTCTCATTGGAGATATTTTGAGGTTTCCCCCTCGAAGTGGCTTATTATTCTTAGTTATTATCTAGTATTTTCAACATATCTCATATCATATTCTTCTATTGTGCAAGTTATTTCATTACATAATATCAACATAAGATGAATTATGGCATACCTTAGGTATTTGTGTGTCCTTATAATGAACAATTCTCTTAATCTAACTATAAAATTAAATCTTAAGGAACTTCTAAGTTAGGTATGTTTAGACAAGTGCCTAGGTGTTATTATAATTAAATTAAAGAATGAATAACCCCCTCCCTCTCTCTTTTTCTCTAGTGTTATTAGATAAATTAAAGAATGAATATCCCCCTACCCACCATGTCCCTACTCCCCCCCTTGCTCCCCCCCTCTCTCCCTCTCTCCCCCTCCATCCTTCTTATTCTAGCATACTTGAAACTGGAGAAAGAAATTTGTCTTACCTTATAAGCAACTGATTTGATTTTTTATTCCTTATTTTATGTTTATGCCTTGGTAATGAAATCATTCACCCATGTATTCTACCATCTTCTATGTCTTACTTCTTGTTCAATGGAAGGTGTGTGAGTTTATGCATTTGAATGAAGTGAACAAAATATTTTCTCTCTTTATCATTCTATTCTATTTTTACCTTATCAACTTATGTGCTTGAAAAAAATACTAATATGATTTTATAAGTAAGATGAGACCCATCTTATTTTTGACATATAGAGAAATCATTTAAAGTCTATTTATAATTTGACTTGAAGGTAAACTTTATTTAGCCGATAGGCTATTATAGTGGGGGAACCCCACCGGAATTTCCAGCAGTCTGCCGCTGGAAACTCTGGTGGTGCCCGACAACACCCCTCAGTCATACATTTATTCATTTATGAAGAAAAACAGATCAAGGAAAAAACTAGGGGAAAGGTCTCCGAATAATTAAAATTTATGAGTTACAAATACAGTACGTATTTTAAAACCTGGGTGCGCAGTGCCCAAAAACATGTATTGCACGGTGGGCCAGCTGGCAACAACTCAACTGTCTACTAACTGCATTTGCCAAAAGAAATGCATGAAAATGAGTTGGCAAGATAATATCAAGGGCACAAATTTAATTACTGCACGCGTTGGCTTTGAGCTCTAATTTTTATTTAATTAAACCTCTATAAATATTTATGAGGCCCATTACTTGCAATGCCACAATCTCTCTCAATTAAACAACTCAAACTGTAGAGAACATCGATATTTTAGTCTATATAAATGATAAAAAATATAACTGTGTTAGTGCTTTCTGGATATAACTCAGCTCTACATTTATAGTGCTTCTGTCAAGTGTCATGCGTACTATTCTTGGAGATAATTTTTTCACCAACCAGTCACCTCAGTCAAGAAAGTTAACAAGATATATTGGGTACAGGGAAGGACATGAAATATTAAGTTTATCTTTTTTTGTACTTCGGATCATGAAATATTAAGTTTGTCTTTGAGAAGCTTCAGCTAAATTATTTAGTATTCCTATATTTCACCTATTTCCACAATAAATAAACAATGTGATAACATAAGCTGTTGTACATCAAACGCATACTTGGAAGGTTGGCTTATGTCACCAGATATGGTTCGAGTGTGCTCGCGTCGTTTCACTCTGTTCCTTGTAGTCTCGATGTTTGCTCTACAATTTAATACACAACCAAACCTTTGTTGCATGCAATAAATGTGATCAACGATAAATAGCTCTCAACTAGACGGGAATTGCACGCTGCATGTTTGAAGTCTCTGCAGGTAGAATTCTGGCAAACAGTTCATGTGCTTTGTCTATAGTTTCCCTTTCTTGCATACAGGTCTACCAGAGCATTTACAAAAAAAGAATCCAGCAACATATTCCTAAGAGGTAGATATTGGGAACTCCATAATCTCTTGAATTTTAACCCTCACACAGCATGCTTCCTCAATTTTTTTATTTTTTTAAAATAATCTTGAACAATTTTATTTCTAGCACTCTTCATTTGATATGTATGATGAGATTACTATAAACCTTGATAAATGGCTTCAATAGAGAATGCTTCTGTCTGGGATTCATGTTGTCTCCATGGTCATAGTCTTTGGAATAAGGGATTCAAGTAGGGCAGGGTTGTACACATCATAGTGCTAAGCCAGGCAAATGGAGAAACAATCCAATGTGGAATGCTAGCATAAGAGTTGCAGAGTAGAGATATCAGAAGCCATAAATGAAATTGGTGTTATTTTTTACAGTGGACAAATAATTTATAGTACTTATGCAGGTCTCAGGTGAAAATTATCATTGATATCATTCTTAATCATAATTCACTTTATTGTTGCCAAAATGAGAATGACAAGAAAAAAACAGAATGAATTTACCATGGCCCACGTTTCTCTCTGCAGTTATGTTTCTAAAACTACATTGTATTTATTGTTCATTATGGTTGTTGTCTGTTAAATTATTGTATGTATTCATTATTGAAAATAAACCTTTTCTATTTAGACTAATCAATTAGTGCAAGCACCAGCAGAATAGACTAATTTAGATTATGGTATTGTGGATATTGAAAATTAAATATTAAATTAGGAAAGTAAATGTATAAGATAAGGTATTTAGTTTTAGGTATGAAGTTGGTGTTCACAATTTTTTGCAAATAAATCTAAATTGAAAGCTAAGTTTTAGGGAGATATTTGTGATTTTAGGAAGAAAAGAAAGTCCCTTAAGCTTTATTTTCAAGAAAGCTATTTCTTTTCCCAATTAAACATCATTTGTTGTGTATATAATAAATAAATCTACTTCTTTCCATGACCTTTGCTACCCAATGAAAATATTCTTATGGTTTTTTTTGAAAAAAAGATTAAAGAATTAAAACAAGACAAATCACATGTGATTCTTAAGTTAGTTAAAATTGGAAGCTAAATTTTAGGGAGATATTCGTGGTTTTAGGAAGAAAAGAAAATCCCTTAGGCTTTATTTTCAAGAAAGCTATTTCTTTTCCTAAAAATCCCACCAAACTATTAACAAAATCCTAAGTTTAAGTTATTAATGAGATTGGTGAAAGAATAAGTTGTTAATATTTATTAATTAATTTAGCCATCATAAGATATAAATAAAAGAGTAAATAAAAAAAATAGTGATTAAATTACTAATAGGTTTATTTAGCAAGTATTATTTATATGACCTTTCCTACCCAATGAAAATATTCTTATGGTTTTTCTTGAAAAAAAAGATAAAGAATTAAAACAAGACAAATTGCATGTGATTCTTAAGTTAGTTAAACTTGGAAGCTAAATTTTAGGGAGATATTCGTGGTTTTAGGAAGAAAAGAAAATCCCTTAGGCTCTATTTTCAAGAAAGCTATTTCTTTTCCTAAAAATCCCACCAAACTATTAACAAAATCCTAAGTTTAAGTTATTAATGAGATTGGTGAAAGAATAAGTTGTTAATATTAATTAATTAATTTAGCCATCATAAGATATAAATAAAAGAGTAAATAAAAAAAATAGTGATTAAATTACTAATAGGTTTATTTAGCAAGTATTATTTGTTTTAAAATATTAATAATAATTTTGTTAATTCAATTTTAGTAAAGGCAAAGAAGGGATTAATATGTTTATGTAGTTAAATGTGTTTATTTTATTTTAAATGATCTTTTGGATGAAGTTGGTAAAATGATTTAATTTTTAGGGGCATATTCTATGAGAAGTATTAATCCTTTTATAAAGGAATCTTTTGATAATCGGTTGATGGTAAATATATGTTGAAGGTAAGTAATAGGATTTATGAATACTAATGGTGGAGGGTAGAGTAGCTTACTATTTATAGATGATAGAGGGAGGAAACTTGATCAATTAAAACTTTAGGTATAGGCAACCTATTCCAATCTTTAAAGCTTGGGGTTAGTGAGTATGTGAAAATAGTTAAATTAGGATGATATTATATATCAATAATATGGATTTAAAGTGATGGAAAATTATATAAAAAATCTTTTTAGAATATCTTATTTTTCAACAAAGAATTGAACTAATAAAAGAAGATAATAATCCTTCAAATTATGTTGGTGTGTAAGACTCAATAAATTGTAGATAATGCAATTGACTTTGAATCTCACTCTAGAAACTAGAAAATATGATTTAACTTGCTATGGCTTGATTATTTTCAATGAAAAAGCTTTCATAATCTTTAGACTTTTCTAAATCACAATGTCTTTGTAATTCTTATTCCTTATAATGTGTAGAAAAGTAGTAATAATAATTAGCATAATTAAAAAAAATTGAATTTTTTTTTTGAATGAAACACAATTGAGAATTTATGAAAGGTGAGTTTTACAAGAATTTATATTTTGAATTATCTTGCTAGATTTCATCTTAGATTCGACAACTTTTGTGGTTGGCAATGTAAGCTTTATTTGCTATATCATGGATCGTTACACACTATTAGGAAAAAAAGAGACAATCCAATTAGGTGGCACACCTCATAGGGTCGATTATGGAAAGCAAAATAGAATGTAATCATATGTGTAATATGCTTGTTGTTTGGGTCTTATTGAATACCTATGCCCTTGTTAATGACAACTATTTTTAATATTAAGGTTGCTATTTTGAATTATAGTTTCAGGATATGGCTAATGCACAGGCACCTCAAGATGTTATTACTATTTCAAGCAGTGATTCTAATCCCAATATACCCTCAGCACAAACCCATGAGTCACCTCTATCAGCAACCAACTCAACATCTGTGGATTGGTTGGGTTTTTCTCATAACAATGTTGAAGCTTTTTCAAACAATATCTTGATAAGTTGTCGTGAAATCTTTGAAGAAGCTATGCAAACAAGCAAAGATGTATATGATGTGCAAGATCATGAAGTTGAATTGATGCAAGAAGTTGTCCAAAAATTCCATGTGACTTATGAAGCACTTGAGCTATACTATGGTTTCTTGCGTGAATTAAAGTACCGCGAATATTATGGAGTGGCCAATGCATTTGAACTAAAGCGTGAATTCCAAGCTTTATTGACTGATATATGGTCTAAGAAGTTCAACTAATTTCTTGAAAGTTAACTACTTTTTTGTGATGTCAATCAAGATTACTAGCATGAAACAAATTAGATGTTTTTGTCAAACCAAATGAAGAAGCCAAAATAGATATATGTAGAGCAAAATGGATTTAGTGGGAGTTCAACTAACTTCTAGGAAGTTAGTTACTTTTGTGTGATGTCAAAAGATGCCAAAATAGTTATATGTACAGTGATATGGATTTAGTGGCCGCCCTTATATTTCAAACCTTAGTTGCTATATATTATGTTTATACTATAATGTCATTGTACATATTGATCTTTGTAATTCTAATTTTAATGAATAGAACTTATTGTAATACTTGTGTCCCCTTATTTTCAATATTATGTTGAACTATAACCTTAAGTCTAACAAATATATATTGCAACATTGCTGAAAATGATGATATATTTGATCATTGTAAAAATTCACTCTTGCAACATTTACCTATGTACAACATTGCGCCCAATGTTGAGAATTTTGAAGAAGCTATGCGAACAAGCCAAGCTGTGTGCGATGTGTAGGATCATGGAGTTGAATTGGTGCAAGAAGTAGTTTGGAAATTCTATGCAACATGTGAAGTCCTTGAGCTATATTATGGTTTCCTTTATGGATTAAAGTAGCATGAATATTTTGGAGTGGACAATGCATTTGAGCTAAAACATGGTTTCCAAGTTTTATTGAGTGATATATGGTCTTAGAGGTTCAACTAACTTCTTGGAAGTTGGTTATTATATTGTGATGTTGAACAAGATCACTAGCATGATACACATTACATGTTTTTTGGAAACCAAATGAAGATGCCAAAATAGTAATGTGTAGAGTGAAAAGGTTTTAATGACAGACCTTATATTTGAAACCTTTGTTGTTATATATTATGTTTACATTGTAGCGCCATTATGCAAATTGATCTACATAGCACTTATTTTATTGAATATAACTTATAGTACATATTGAAGAAAAATATTGCTCCAAGAAAAATATTGCTCCTCACAATTTTTTATTTTTTTCCTATTACATACTTCAACACTTGTGCATTCTTTTTCTCAACAATATGTTGAGGTATATGTTTTCTAAAACAAAAACATACACCAATTCAATTCAAACACTATCTTACACATAATATAATTTTGCAGGGTTAGTCAACTTCCATAGACCATGGCTACAACATTAACCACATATGCGATTAAACTTATCCATGATGGGAATCAAGGATGTGAACCTAATGTGCAGATTTTATCTATTTCAAACTTCAAACATGGCCATGAACGCAACAACTGCTACAAGGTGGAAATATTTGATGGGGCTTACAAACTAAAAGCATCATTACCTCAAAAATACAATCATTACATAGCCTCTAGTGAAATTTCAGTTGGAACAATAATACGGTTGACAAAATATAATTGTCCTAAATCAAGTGGGTCTCGGTGAGTAAGGAATCCTCAATTTTCGAAAAGAAAATGTTGTGAGATTTTTAGCTTGTTCCTTATATTCCTAATTCTTATTCTTGTGTTGCGCATGTATAGGTGGATTTTCATTGTGAACCTTGAGATTGTTTCTACAAACCAGGATATAATTGGTGAACCTACTTCACTTTATATGGAACAAGAGCACCATATAGAACAGGTAATGGGAAATTCCTCAGATCCACATGCAGACCCTCAGACAATTAGCACTGCTAGAGTATCAACTCCTACGCGAAGATTATTTGGCATAAATCCTTGTAGGGGTCGAATGGAAGCACCAGTCATAGTTACACCTATTAAAAGTTTGAACCCTTTTCAACCAAGATGGACTGTCAAAGGTCGTGTGACTGCAAAAAAGGATATTCACAAGTACAATATCTAGAAAGGTATAGGTCAATTTTTCACCTTCGACATCATTGACAAAGAAGGGATTGAAACACGTGTGACTTGTTTCAATGAAGTTGTTGATCTTCATTATGAAAATATTACTATTGGAAAAACCTATACATTATCTGGTGGTGTAGTAAAGGCTGCTAATAAGCTTTACAACAAGTTAAATAGTGGGCTAGAAATTTCCTTGTCAATAGAGTCAAAGGTCACTCTTTGTGAAGATGACCATTCTATTCCAGAACACCTATTCTCCTTTACACTTATCAATGAAATTGAAAAGAAGAGTAATATTTCAACTGTTGATGTTATTGGAGTTGTCACTTGTGTTAGTTCAATCTCCACAATAAGGAGAAGAGATGGAACAGAGGTTCTAAGGCACACGATATCCTTGTTGGACATGTCTGAGGCAACTATAGATATCACTCTATGGGGCATGATAGCAGAGAAGGAAGGTGCTCGTCTTCAACAAAAGTACCACCTACAAGAAACAACTATTCTTGCTATTAAAAATGGATGAGTCTGCGAGTACAACGAAAAGGTATTGAGCACATCAAGCAATACAAATTTATTTATAGACGTTAACATACAAGAGAGAGAACAACTACAAACTTGGTTCGAACAAAGTGGGGCTAATATTCTATCACCTTCAACAAAGTTTAGTGATCCACCTATACGTACCACAAGAATAACAATTAGGGATGTTCGAGAACAAATGTTGCATAAAGTGCATCATCTCCAATGTACAATAAATGCAACATTGTTGTTCATCAAATTTGAATCATTTTGTTATCCGGCGTGCCCTAATGTAATGGGGGGAAAACAGTGCAAGAAAAGATTGGTGCAGACTGAAGATGAACAATGGTTTTGCTCAAAGTGTCAAGTAGCATGTACCTCTTGTAATTATAGGTACATACTACAAATAAGGTTGTAGGACCACACAGATATGCTATGGGCAGTTGCATTCGATGAAGGAGCAACATAACTCATGGAAATGTCTGCGGAGAAGCTATACTCTCTACAGTTTGAGGATGACATAGAAAGGGATACTCAGCAGGTAATTAGAGACGTGTTGAACAAAAAATACTTGTTTACTTTGGCATGTAGAAATGAAACATACAATAATGAAGAACGTTTGAAGGCAACTATCACAAAGGTTGAGCAGGTTGACTTCACTGCAAAGAGCAACATATTACTTTCCAATATCAAAGAAATGTGTAGTGACAAGAATGACCAACCATAGGATCAATAGATTATATTATAAGATAGTAGTATAGTTGATGGTTTTGTTCAAGCAACAAAATGTATTCAAATCCCCAACCCCATGTGTCATGTCTACTTGCAAATAGAAACATGTAAGCTGCTAAATTTACATTTTCCCAACACATGACATGTATATGAATGTTATAAAACTATAGTGTTTAGTTCAAATGAAAAAATGTATTCAAATCTCCAACCATGTGTCATGTCCAAAAAAAATTGCTCATTTCAATATTGTGCATTTGAATTATAACTATAATAGTAAAATCTCAGTAAAACAAAACTAGCAAACTATATGTTTTTGCTTATGTCTGTATATATGTGCAATCTACTTCTTCTACCATTGTAGGACTCGGTTATTTTGGCATGATGTAATCTTCAACTATCTTAAAACTACACTTTAATAGTTATTAGTTGTAAAAACTATGAGTTGAATATGTAATTTTTGATTTTCTATTTTCTATTTTCACACATATATATGAATTTTAATTATTTTTTCCCAATGCTATTGGATTGCTTATCTAAGAAATTTTATTTTTTTGCCTTAATATAGCTTCTTGCAATTTTATTGAATTGTGTGAAGAACATTAAATTAGGATAATTGTCCATTATATATATGTATGTGTGCGTTTGTGTTTGTTAAGATGTGTAAATATCCAAAATGTGCTTCTTTTAGCATTGTAAGGTTTACATATGTTGTGTTGATGCCACTATAATTGTTCATGTTTGTTTATTCTTCTCTTATTACTAATTTAGCCTTACAGTCCCATAGTACAGATGGCAGACCAATGCCCCGAAACAAGCCAAGCTCGCTTGCAACAACTAGAGATTAGAAGACAACAAACCCGAAAAAGAAATTAGGATTACTATGCTCGAAATAAAGAAGCAATAGCCAACCGAAGGAGGATTAAAAGGTTGCACCCCGAGCAAATCGACCCCCACCAAAGAGAAGCACGTAAGCTACGTGATCATGAGAGAAACCACAATTACTATGCTCATCATAGAGAGGAAATAATTGCACAAAAGTGCATTAAACATTTAGAGAAACAAACATGTCAAGTCCAACATATGCAAACACAACAAGACATGATAGAAGATCGAACATCATTCAGCAAAACTGCTACCTTCATAAAAACAATGAAAAGATTTCGACAAAAGATAGATGCACTTTCCAATACGAAAACATGCATGGTATGCAAGGAAAACTACCCAAGAATGCTCCTTCATTCATCAGATCCTCATGCTACTTGCAAAAGATGTTTTAATGAGAGAGGTATACATCGATTCTCCTCGCTCAATAACATGGACCCAGGAGAACAACCTGCTGTGCTGAAAAGACTAACCCAAGTGGAGGAAATGCTCATTGCTAGAGTAAACCCAGTACTACAAGTAACCCATGCTCTTGGAGGACAGTATAAATATAGTGGTCACACAATTAGCTTCCCACAAGATATCAAAAACATTGCAAAAGTTCTCCCTCGAAGGATAGAAGAATTGGATGTGCTCATAGTTCGAAGACTACACACTGAAGGAAATTTCTATGATTGTTATGTAAGTAGAAGTCACATCAGAGATGCATTGCAATACAAAGTGAAATATGACCCATACTATAATGATGTTTCCATAAGTGTTGATGGCTTGGCTCAAATTCCTGAAGTTAGCACAGATATTTCAAGCATGTTGCACACCATTGCCACTAGCGAATGTACAGGGGCGCCAAATAATGGGAACACCATTGATGAAGATGCAATTGAGGAGAGCATAGTACACACATCATCATTTATGGCTAAGTTTCCAAATAGACGTCGCGAGCTAGAAATCATTAAGAATGCACTAGAGCTTGAGGACAACACAAATACCACTATAGATTGGCCTGAGATGAACTCATCACCAATAAATGAATACAATACCGAAGGCTTGCTTGATATGGCATTTCCAACGCTCTTCCCCAATGGGGTTGCACTACAAATGCAACCACGGATTAGGGAAGTCCGAATGCACGAGTATGCACTGCACTTGATGAGGTTCCATGACCAGAGGTTTGGAAGGCATCCAAGATTTTGATATTTTATGTTCAATATTATGTTACGACATCGTAGCCAAGGGCTTGCAGCAGTTTTCATTAAAAAAAATGCAGAAGAAAACATCCCCACAACTATTGAAAACCTTCGTGCACACTTGAAAAACCTTCCTGACACACAATTAGCTGAAGAGCTCATGCACTTTGGATCTTCAATTCGAGGCACAAGACCATATTGGAACAAGTGTCGTTATGAGCTAACAAATATGATCAACCAAATAGGGTCACCCACTTTATTTTTCACATTGAGTGCAGCAGACACAAAGTGGCCGGACCTGCAACTATTGCTCTCAAATGACATAAAGTGGAAATGCAAACAAACAAACAACGCTTGGACAATGTAATCAATAATCCCCACACCACATCATTATATCTGCACCAGCGATTTACAGTATTCCGTGAAGAGGTCATCCAAAAACTTCTTGGTGCAAAAGATTATTGGTATAGATATGAATGGCAGCATCGAGGCACTGCACATGTGCATGGATTCCTTTGGCTCGAAAATGCACCGAACATGGATAATCTTGATTGGGAGAACAACACGGAAGTTGAACAGGCAAGGAAATTCTTCGACAAGTATGTAAGTGCTTGGAACCCTCGTCCTGCTTCACTTAGAAACAACACAGTCTACCGTCCCCAACACGATGACCCATGCTTGCTAGACACAACTCAGATATTAGCTACAAATCCCTCTCATGACTATGAGGAGGTAATCAACCGTGTCCAAAGGCACACAAAATGCAGAGAGGGAACATGCTTACGCAAAAAGGGGAAACAACTACAGTGTCGATACAAAGCTCCATGGAAAGAACAGATTGTATCTACCTTATCATGTGATGATAATGGGAAGAAAGAATATGAACCTGCAAGAAATGATGATAGGCTAAACATACATAATCCAGAAATGTTGTTGATATGGAGAGCCAACATAGATTGCCAACTAGTTATCTCACGAGCACTTGTACTAAAATACATTGCCAAGTATGCGTCAAAAGAAAAGAGAGCATCTGAGTCTTGTATTGATATGTTAACAAGAATATCTGCATGCCAGGGAACAGATGACATGGCTATTACAGCATTCCGAAAATTCATCACAGAGCTTGTTGCAGAGCGTGATATAGGAGCACAAGAAACATGTCATATGCTTCAAAAATTGCCGCTTGTTGTTTGTAATCGACCATTCACATCTTTGAATGTTGGCCGGAAAGTGTTCCAACGAATAACAAGACAAATAGATGAAATCCACCTCCATACAAGCTACTTACATTCCTACATTAATCGACCTCAAGAAATGGAAACAATAACACTACTTGAATCTGCAAGATCTTTCTCCTATTCTGCAAGGCGCAAAGGGTGCAAATGGAAAGAGAGAGAGGTAAAAGCGATTGTTAATGTTTTCCCAAAGTTCTATAGCATCCCAAAGGAGGACTCAAACAACTTTGAAACTTTTTGTTGGAGCGAGCTACTATTATACAAACATTTTTGAAGCATAGAAAGCGAGGTAGGGCTTACTAAAGATACAATAATTGCAAATTGGAAGCAAATGTACACAACCAAATATGATGTATGGCATGTTAATCGCACAATTGAAATGGAAGCAACCACTGAAGAAGAAGATGATAGCGATACAGAGATGGCCGCAAGGGACACAACAAAACTTAACGAATGGGAATTGTTTTCACAAATGGGTCCCTCAAGCAATGTGAGCCTAAATGAACTTCAGATGCTTGGTAGGCATGAGTTTGATAACAACAATAAATGGGATCAACTAGTGGTACCTCAAGATCTTCATGAAATTGCCAGCCAGTTCATACCCATGAAAAGGGCATGTAGCCAAGGAGAGACTATGGCAGGCAATTTGGATGTCCCAGACTATAAACTATCAATGCAACAAAAAATAGCACTCACAATTATTATTGATCATAGTGAATGCCCTTCAGAAAAACCGTTACACATGGTTGTTCAAGGAACAACAGGTATAGGAAAATCGTACCTAATTGCCCGCATAAGAAAAGCACTCACAAGTAAGAGCCCAGAACAAAAAAGCCAACTACTCACATTAGCTTCTACAGGGGTGGCTGCATTTAACATTCATGCATCAACTATACATTCAACGCTTTGAATCCCTATTAAAGACATGCACCCACTACAAGGACATGCATTAACAACATTTCAAGAAGATATGAAACATATAAGATACATTTTGATTGATGAGATGAGCTTCATAGGTCCAAAGTTGCTACTGAAAATAGACATAAGACTGCGTGAGGCATTCCCACATCGACAACATCTACACTTTGGTGGAGTGTCTATAATATTGATCGGTGACCTCGCCCAACTGCCACCCGTAATGGACAAACCTCTTTACACATCCCACTCAACTGCAAAAACATTGTGGAACCAATTTACCACTGTTGTCACCCTACAAACAGTCTTTCGTCAACAAGGTGAGACTCAAACACAGCGAAGATTCCGCCAACTTTTGCAAAACATACGTAATGCAGAAGCAACAGAAGAAGATTGGCAACTTTTAATGACACGAACAGACAACCAGCTCACATCAAGAGAAAGAGAAGAGTTCAACAATTCAATGCACTCGTTTGCTACCAATGATTTAGTTAGACTACACAACAAAAGAATGTTAAAATCGTTGAACTGTCCAATTGCAATCAGTGTTGCAACAAGCACTCGATGTGGAATGGATACAACAACTAACGATGAACAGCTTGAAAAAGAAGTTTTGCTTTGTAAAGGGCAACGCATCATGCTCACATCCAACATATGGACACAAGCAGGACTGGTGAATGGAGCTCTTGGCGAAGTTGTTGAAATCATTTACAGTCCAGGTTCCAAACCGCCAGATGTTCCCATGTATGTTGTAACAAGGTTTGATACCTACAACGGCCCACCATGGAACGAGCTTGACCCCAAGAGCATACCGATAATACCTGTTTCCTTGGGCAATAGAAGGAAAATACCGCTCACAATGGCGTGGGCTATTACCATACACAAAGCTCAAGGCCTAACATTGCAAAAAGCAACAATTGATATTGGTAAAATAGATAGGCAGGGACTAACATTTACAGCCATATCTAGAGTTCAATCGTTAAACGATCTTCGCATTCAACCACCATTCTCTTTTGAAAGATACTCCAAAATGCAAAGCAATCCATATGCAATCATAAGGAAATGAGAGGAGGCCCGCTTACAACAACTATGTCTCTCCTAAATCACGGTACACAGCTTTCATTCCTATCCATCTGATATCTCTCCCAAATTCCCAATGTGCATTGATACCGTTGTTACAAATTCCTCTCTTGAAAAACTCTCCTCCGAGCACTTACAAATCATTACACAATTCACACTTCTAATCTTAAAATTGGTGCTACAATTTGACTGCATCAACACCTAATCTAAACACCTAACCACCTCGTTGCTTTTGTTGTGCAGGCTTTGAAGACAAATGACAAAGATCGCAAAAGCTCGTTGCTACCAAAAAAATACACCACTTCTACATGCTCATAATAAAATACCATTGTATATCATCCTATCAGCGTAAGTATTGCACCTCATTGGGGTGCAAGTGCTAGTACATATCATCACAAGAGTATGCTATCAACATTACATCAACACTCTAGGCATATTGCACAATTTCCTATTGTTTTCAATAGTTTTTCTATATCATTAAATCAATGATAGGGGTTTGACCAAAGGAGAATTATCCTAGCCTAACAATCTCCTCAATGACATCTATTGACCCCCTTGCTTTTTAGATGTAAGTTTTAAATATCAAGGTGAGTGAATATCTGACATTAATGTGTAGGATTTAGTCTCGTGCATAAAGTTTAGATATGCAGGTATAAAGATGGCTTTTGCAACCACATAAGTGAACCAAAATAACAAATGTTAGATTTATGAGTCCTAAGACAACCAATTGAAAAACTCCATTTTTTCGCTATATTGACAAATCAATTGGTGACATTTATCACAATCAAATCTTCATTGAGCCTAAAAATAAGTATCATTATTTAATTTACTTAATTTTGAATCTTTATTTTAGTATCATTATCAGTCCCCACCTCTTTATCTTAGATTAGAATGTGATTAATTAATTTACCTAGAATATTTATGTGAGATTGTTATTTTTCCTTACAAAAGTAAACTATCACAATTTGAAAGATATATTACATGTTTAAAAAATTACAAATATTAAATATCAAATGAGTAAATTGCCACATCAAATTTTGATTGTGACACACAACAAACCAAATATAATTCTTTTATTAAATAGGATATATATCACACTTAAAATTTAACTCAAAATGCCAAATACAAATCTTATAACATATAACAATATAAACTAATAATAAATAAGACGGGTCTTCACATCTAAAAACAAAATTAAATACTTAATACATATCTTGAAAAATAAAATACAAATACCTTATACTCATTACCACTTATCAACCCCTATTACTCGGCATATAACATAATTTTAAATTTAAATGAATTAGGTAATAACCACGGTTAAATGTGCATCCCATACAGCTATTTGGAGCTCCGATCAACAGAAACAAATGCTGGAGTTATGTGTGAACATATAAATGAATTAGGTAATAACCACGGTTAAATGTGCATCCCATACAGCTATTTGGAGCTCCGATCAACAGAAACAAATGCTGAAGTTATGTGTGAACATATAAAAATACAGTAAATGTAAATCATCTGCAAACTTTTTAATTTATCCTTTTGCCTTTAAACCATCTGGAGTGGTTTTCCTAGGTAATCACACAAGCTGGAAATGCCTCGGAGGCGTAGAAGAGATGGCAACTCCCAGGGCATTCTGCCTCTTCGCGGGAGATCCCTGGCACACACTCTCTCCTGCTGGTAATTGATCGGTTACTATGTCTATAACTACCAAAATGTGAAAACGTATCAGTTTTAATCATTTAGGGTTTGTATAATTAACTTTATGTATAGAGGGTTTCGCTTCTGTGCTTAAAGAAGCCCGCACTGAGCTTTGAGTAAGCAGAATTTACGGTAACTAAATATTTGTTAGCCGGTCCGTTCAAGATTTATTATCTTTCATCTCTGCGCTTTTTTAGTTCAATTTGAATGTTCAAGGCCATCACACTTTCGCTATAATCGTGTTTGGAAAATAATATCAATATTCCAGCAAAATTTGAAACTACCTTTTCTGCAATGGGGTTCCCTCGACAATTAAAAACCTTTGGCCTACTTTTGAATCACAGAGCAGGATCATCGTTGCTGAAGGAAGTGTGGAAACAACCTTTCCCAGTGAATAACAGCAAGACTATTAACTATCTGTAGTCCTTACAGGCCATGGTGTAGTAGTGTGGCAGACGTGCAGTTTGCATTTGATAAACGTGACTTGTAAGCCTAACGATGATTAATTCTTAAAGTTCCATTCTATTGTGCGTAACACAGTTCAAGAATTCCTCATGCGTTAATAAGGTAATGGGTGCGTTTCTTACTCATTGACTGAGCAAGAGATGTTTACAGTAAACTATCTGTAAAATACTTCACCTGCGATGACATGTGGAATGTTTTCTTGGCCAACTGGATAGAATATTATGAAACATTTGGTTGAGTTAGAAAATTTCTTTCACCTCACTAACAGATAATTTTCTAAGTTCAAACCCATCAGATAGAAGACTATTCAGATTAGGTTGAATGGGGAAACCGTTGGAAAAATGGAATCAGAAACTGTTGGAAAAATGGAATCAGAACAACTATATCCAAATAGACATTAGCTGAATTTTCTAGCCTTTGTCAAAAAAAAAGAGAAAGATAGATCAAGCTGTCTGTTTATGGGTCTGACTAGCTGCGACAAAATGAGTACTGAAATGAAATTTTCTTTTGTCAATGAAAGACTTTTTAGGTCTTGTCAAGAAACTTACATGACTGTTATTATGGTGTTATATATATTGCGAATTTTTTAAATTGATTAGATAGAAGATGAACATCATATTTGTTTCTGTTATGTGGAACTGTGAGGAAGACAGTATATTACACACACACACCCGCACATATATATAAAGACCCATTCAGTTGATTAGAGAGAAGATAAACTTCAGGTTCTGTTCCTTATGTGGAACTGTGATGAAGACAGCATATTGAACTTGATAAAATAGGAAAATAGAGATTCTAACATAAATCCAGGAATTGATTATTTAAATCTTAACCATTTTCTGCAGCAGCATGGATTTGAGGTCCATTGTATGAACATTTAATATTTCTTAGAACATATAATAATATCATATTATGAGGTTACTGATGTAATTTTTCAGTAACATTCTTTTATGATTGGAATGGATGTAAGTGGCACGTGATAACAAAAATGTGCTTAATGGTAAGCAACAGTTTTTTTTGTTAATAAGTGAAGGCCTACCTGAAGAAAGATTCCATTAGGCATAGCAAAATTACAACAAGAGCTGCAGCTCATACTGCCATAAAAACTAAACCATAAGCAGCTGCAAAATCAACTACAATCACTTTGCCACAAAGAGCTTATTCATATAAAACGGTTCATAACAGAGGAGAAACTGGAACAGGACAATCACCCAACGAGGAACAGAAACTAAACCAAACAAAGGCCCAATTACACATTCAGCAATTGCCTAGAGGACCACATCACAGATTTACTGCCCAGCTTGTCCACGCCATCCTCCCTCTGCAGCCAGCTTCCTGTCCATGTCATGCAGCTTCTTTGGTTCTTTTGTGATCTCAGGGCCCAGGGGCCATTTTTTCTGCTAGGGCAAACTCTGCCTTTGCTTTCAGAATGTAGCAGCATCCTTTGATGGCCTGCCTCTACCTGATCTGTAAACTCTCAAAATAGTAAAATTTAAGAACAAAAATTAAATCTACGGCTCTACTTGCTCCAACAAATGACAGTATTAAAGAGACATGAATGTTGTTGAAAATTAGAAAGATTGAACACAAATAATTCAGAATTTTTACCTGGAAACTTTGTGAGGGTAAAAACCATCTTTATAGCAGAAATTGCTCATCTACCTTTGGTGGAACTAATTGAAAGAACAAGTACAACAATAGTTGTTCCTCTACTAATCTGTCAAGCCTTTACAAATTATGAACAGCTGCATTCTTCCAATTCTCCTTAATAAAATGCTAAATCTTTCCCCCCATGCCAAATCACATACTCTCCACCTCTATTTATAGTTGCTGCAGATGATGGAGCATTCTTTTGTGCCCTAGAAGATTTCTTGGAAAGGACACCGTTTTATTTTGGTTCTGATATTCAACAGTCTAGGACAATTCTGCAGCTGTGGGTTTTGAACTTGCAGGTGTGGTTCTGTCCTGTGCAGATTCGATCCTGCAGATGCAGGCACAACCTGAAAACTGCAGAATTGTCCTTACTCTTTCATCAGTTTTCCGTCTCTGTCTTTTCCCCAAATCCAACTGACTTAAAGATTTTATTTATCCTGATCCTTATGGATCACTGCCACACTTCAATTACTTATTCAAGAATTGCCTAGAGGAGTACACCACAGATTTACTTCCCAGCTGGTTCATGCCACCCTCCCTCTGCAGACAGCTTCTGTCCTGCTTATGCAGCTCAATTTGATTCTTTCATGATCACAAGGGCCATTTTTTCTGCTAGGGTAAATTCAGCCTGCCCCTTTTCAGATTGCAGTCATTTTTGGATGGCCTGCCTCTACACGTTTAGTGGCAGAGGTGATCAACCACTCTATATTGCTTCAAGACCTTCAGGCAACTGCATGAAAGTATTTGAGGTCTCTCTTCTCAATGTATTACAAATCTGACCCCTCTTTGTGCCATGAACCCAGTTCAGCTTCTAATTCCCCATTATCTGTCTTTAACAAAGCAATAGCATTCTGCACAGACTCAGCCTCACACTTGTTTGATGGGTTCCTGGTGAACCGATGTGTAAGATTATCACAGAAATTCAGGTCCTTCATTCTATACCAGAGGTGTCTGACAAATTTTTTCTGAAGGGCATCCTTTGTCTGGTCACAGGCCAAATCTCATCTGCCCAGAACTGCTCCCACGGGTCACAGAGCTTTTCCAACATGCAACTTCTGGTTGCATGGAGCTCACTGATAGTAACTCCAAAAAACTTTATTGTTGCTCCCCCTATCCATGCTCCAAGTCCATGCATAACACTCTGCAACAAAAAGGGAAACAAAAAATCACGAACGAAGTGTAAGCTAAATAGAGGAATGTTCTCATTGAAAGGGCGAAAGGCTCAACTTAAGACAAAATGAATGATCCTGCAACTGACAAGATGATCTGCCACATTGTTCTCTTTAAAGCAATGTAGCCAGTCATCTCCACAAAACTTGAAGCGAGCTCCCTTGCATCTCTGAGGATTGAGTCTTACCACTGATTGGACATGGAACTATGTAATGTCAAACCAATGATAACCCTGAAGTCACCCTTCCTATTGGATCTCTCACATCCACGACTCAACCCAATTTCAAGCCTTGCACTAGAGCAGCAGCCTTGAACCTATTATACTTGCCTCCAAAAAGGCACCACATCAATGCTCTGGAGTCCTGGACTGCATCTGAGAATTCCTTTTGCACTTGCAGGCCTAGATTACCTCTCAATTGCCTCAGCACCTGTAGGCTTTTGGATTGGGACTTAAGTTTCCAGCTCCCAAAGGAGGGCCCACTAAATGGAGTCAAGAAGACATCCTTTACTGTTTCAATTAGTTCCTTTATTGAGAATGTGTTGGCGTTTCAATTAGCACCTCTGAAGTGCTTATTGGAAATGGACAGCTATGCACAGTGCGTGATGACTGCTCTTCAAATTATGGAGGGGAAGCTCCCTCTTGATTGCTGATGTTTGCGTAAAAGTAAAATGGGCTTAAGGTTCCTATCTTTTTTACTCAGTGGGCAAGACACAAGGGTGCATAAACACAATGCATTACAGCTAAGGTTTTCTCTGGTTTCTGCGGATCTTAACTACAACTATGCTAATCTTTAATCTATCCTATCTCCTCAAGGTAAACAGAGCATGAGGGCATAGGAGCGGGAATGGATTGGTCAAATTACTTGAATCGATCGTCTCTCAGAATGTGTCCGAGGCTTTGAACTCTTAGATCTATGCTGGAATAAGACTTTATGCACGCAATCACTCTTTACGGTAAGATGGATCTCAGGATTGCCAAGGAGGAGGAACCCCTATCCGAGGTATATACTGGGATGCAACTTACTAGAAACAACAAATTACGATGAACTGACTAATAGGATTCCTGAGAAGGTGACGACACCTGTCCAAAGTGTAGGCTGAAAGTAGATCATTATACAACATCAAACGACAATCATTAACAACAAAATACCCAAGGAGGTGACGACACCTGTCCAAGGGGGAGATTGAAACAATAGATTGTAAGAACAAGACGTTGAAAGAACTCAAATCTTTAGATCAAATTGCATGTGCCTTTTGATTTCCTTCTTCAAGCTTTCTCAATGAATTACAAAGGTTTAGGACAGCAAAGGTACGAAATCATACACAATTGCTTATCAAACTAAACAAACTCTCATCCAAGAGTGAACAAATATGCACTTTCAAACTTGTTGGCAACAATGGTGCAACAATTTTGCATAGTAAATAAAGGTTACAAAATAATGAGCCCAAGGCTTTTATTTATAAAACTCAAAGGAGTAGGCAACCCTAAAGTCTCCTTGAGTTAACAATCAGTTCTTGCCAATCAATTAGCAAGATTTATTCCTTAAAGAAGGGATCCTATCAGTTAACTGCAAATCTACTTCAGTTAACTGAAACTAAACTAAGAGAGAACTCAAAGTACAAAAGGTGTCTCCAAGATAGACATCCACGATTAGTGGAGATAGACATCCATAATTAGTGGAAGTCAAAGTAGAGATCCACAATTAATGGAAATAGACATGCATGATTTGTGGAACAGTTAGTTAACTTGGAAAGAAGCATCAAGTCAAATACTGTTTATCATAAATGCTATCCTGGAGGATAGGATGTCCCAACTAGGTGTTTTACACCTCATCACCTCTAGTCAACAATTCCAGTCGTTGACTTCTTTTGCCTCTGGGCAATCAATGCTTCTCAGGATCGTGACGTGTCTCCGCAACATCTCTTCGCCACTCGCAATCTGCTCCTGGTAATCAATCCTCTTTGTAGCTGTGTCATCCAGCCTTGCTGACATGAAGTGTGGAAGGTAGTGTGGTAGTAATCGGTGGCGGCTCTGTGCTTGGAATGACTACCTTCCGCATTTTCGCTATCCATTGAACGGTGATGTTATTTACGCCTTCCAAGGCGTCCAACTTGACTACGGGTTTCACTTGATGCATTTCCATGTCGAGTGTTTTTTAGAAAGTCGTGAAGTAGGACCATTTTGGTCTTGATTTCAATTTGAGAGTACTGTATTCTGAAAAACTCGACTGTTGACTGTAAACACGAATATGTTCAAACAACTTTTTTTTGCAACTGCTAAAAATACCCTGTCGAGGGGTAATTTTTATGAAAAAATCAGAGACGTGGGTTTTACTTAGAATAATTTTCTAAATGGACCCAAAACGTCAGAAATCCCAAAAAATCACTTTTCCTCATACATGCAAGAGCCCTTCGGGGCAAAGGTTCTAGAGGCAATAGAGGCTTATTTTTCCCGAAAAAATTTGACACATGGGTATTGTTGACGCTTCAAAGCTAAACAAACCCAGTTTGTTTGATTTTTGAAATTGTGACTTTTTCCGAAAACCCTAAAAAATAGGGGCAGCAAGGCAACTTTTTCTAGTAAAATCTGGCAAGTGGGTTTTGTTGAATATGCTATGTTGATCATACCTAGAAGACCAGATCTGTGAATAACCGCCGTTTTCTTGGACATGCAAGAAGATCTAAGACAAAAAAAGAGGAAAAAGACAAGAAGAAGATTGGAAGTTATCAACTGTCTTTCTAGAAAAATTATGCCTTTTGATGCAACCTCTGATAAATTGTCCTTCTGTGCAATTGATCTTCAAAAATATGAAGAATGATGAAAACCCCTTTGTCAGATCTTGAAAAGACATCTTGGAGAAGAAAATGTTGTTCTTGGCTTCAACCTGCAAAGAAAGATGTTGGATTATGATGCCTAGGCTTGAGATGTAGTGTTTGATGTTTGAATGCATCAAGTTTGGGCGCCAACACATGATTGAGGAGTCAATTTGCCCGATCTGGAGTTCCCGGGAGTGATTTCCACTAATTGTGGGACGTTTTAGACATGAAAGGCCTTCAAAATATCTAACTTCAGTCAACAGATCTTGCTTTGACTTTAGGCGTCCCTTTTGAGGAGTTGAAGATATTTTTTACCCTTTTTTCATGGTGAAGTGCCTTTGTTCGATCCTTGTTTCCGGTTGCTCAGTTGATCTTGGCTGTTGTTGATAGATCCATTGCCAAGTTGAATCAACTTTGAAGAGGTATGCTTGGGAGCTGCAAAGCCAAAAACCTGAATCTGATGCCTCAAATTCAAGGGTGCCTTTTCCTAGCAAGGGCGCTTTTAGCATCAGACTTAGTCATTTTCTTGGCTGCTTTTCATTTCTTCCTTTTTTGACCTTTAGTGCCTTGATCTGAGATCTCTCATGACTGATGATTTTGACGAACGTGCTAAGATGTAGAATGGGTAACTAGTTCAGTACCAGAAAGATTGACTGGCCTTGCAGGTCATGAAAGTTGGTTTGGAGGTCCTAAAAGCTTGGGTGCCCTTGGCCTGCAGGGGCGCCTTTGACCTTTTGACTAGTTATTTTCATGTTGCAAACTTTCATGAATGGTCCTAGTTTGATCTCTGTCGTCATATGTCTAATTTGTCCATTGTCTTTGCTGATGGTGTCGTTGTCGAGATTGATCAAAACGGAGGTCATCCTGAAGGTTACTGAGCTTACAAACTGTGTTTGACTGCCCAAAAAGATGGGCGCCTTTTCCTTAACACTTGTTCAATTTCTCCATGTTCTTCATCTCGCCTTCACCTTTGGTGCTTTCTGCTTGATCTTCATCTATGGATGCTAGATAGGTCTTGTGATCGTGCAGCTAGATTGATCGTGAAGCTGAGAGAGAGCTGAACAAATGCCTTGTAGAAAGCAATTGTTGAAAACTTCATCAGGTTACTCAAAATGAAGGGTGCCCCTGGCCAGCAGGGGCACTTTTACCTTGATGTGCACTGTTTTACCTTGTAGAAAGCAGTTGTTGAAAACTTCATCAGGTTACTCAAAATGAAGGGTGCCCCTGGCCAGTAGGAGCGCTTTTACCTTGATGTGCACTGTTTTACCTTGTAGAAAGCAGTTTTTGAAAACTTCATCAGGTTACTCAAAATGAAGGGTGCCCTTGGCCAGCAGGGGCGCTTTTACCTTGATGTGCACTGTTTTACCTTGTAGAAAGCAGTTGTTGAAAACTTCATCAGGTTACTCAAAATGAAGGGTGCCCCTGGCCAGCAGGGGCTCTTTTACCTTGATTTGCACTGTTTTACCTTCCATTTTGCATGCTCTGACGTTCAATGGTTGCCGTTGTTTGATGTGTCTTGCAGGCTGACGACCAAGTTCGTTGTAGAGCAGAGTTGATGCCGGGGAGATCACTTGAAGACAAGCTTGCTCAAAAACAGAAATCTGGACCATCTAATTCAAGGGTGCCCCTGGTCAGTAGGGGCATTTTTTTCATGTTTGATTGCCATTTCTGATAGTGCTTGCTTGCAGCATCTCTTGACTTCGCTTTAGTTCGCTGGTGATCGATGAATCAAGTGACCTTGCTTGACGATGCATTGGAAAGCCAGCATAAACATGAAGGAGATGATTGCCTTGGTAAAAGTTGATGACTGTATTTGACCTCTTGAATTCAAGGGTGCCCCTGGCTACCCTGGCTAGCAGGGGCGCTTTTAGCTTGCAGTTTCATCATTTCCTTTGAAAATCTTCATCTCTTCACGTCTCACATTCGTCGTGTAGCTGGACTGATTCGAGTGTTGTCGTTGACGACGCGAACGTGTGCATCTTAGCAATCACCTTCACCATGCTGCGTGTACGAGTGTTGGAAAAGTGACTAAGTCATTTGACTGCATAGCCTCCTCTTGGTAGCAAGGCGTGCATTCTCCAGACTTAGATAATTTTCAATATTTTTCACTTTTGAGAATCCCCTCCATCGCAGAGCATCTTTTCGAGCATTTTTGCCATGGATTCTTCGTTGAAGCTTTTGAGGCTTAGATTTCAGCACCTGGTACTGACCATTCTGCCATTAATGGCTGTAGAGGTCCTAGCTTTCTTCTTGAAAAATGAAAATAGACCCACCAGAGTAAAACAAGTTTTTTGGTGATTTTGACTTGACTGGTGTGATCGTGAAGTCAATTCATCCTATCAAAATCATTTTCAATCAATTCCGGAAAGGTCCTATTTTTTAGGGGTTTTCCTAAAAACAGGGATTTGAAACCCTAATTTTCAAAATTTTCAGAAATTTGCAAGTATCTTCCTTGACACAAACCCACAAAAACCTTGTGTTTTGTTTGACCTAAAACATACTTTTGACAACAATTTTACATGATTTGGATTATTTTAAGAAAAATGTCTCATTGAAGCAAAAATTTATTTTGGGTACAACAAAATGAGAAAGCAATGGTTGTCAAGCAAATAAAGTATAAAATGAAGGCTAGTATATAAGTTGGTTTAGTTATAGAGAAACTATGAATATGAGTCACATAGATTGCGAGTGTTGTGGAGAGCTACATTAAGTGTCTGTTAGGATGTAGGTCAACTCAAGATTGTTTTTTCACCCATATAGGACATATACCTGATATCAGAAACATGAAGACTCCCGACCCAATAAAATATTAAACTGGTTAAAATATGGAGGTTGGTCCGAGGGTTTTATTGCAGACAAATGTTAAAGAATTAGGAAAAAGGGGTCTGATAAAAGGCTCATATACAATAAGCCTATGAAACAAAATATGAGGGAAAATTGGAATGCAGATATACTTGAAAAAGAGGGTAGGCCTAGATTAAACCTAGATAACATGGGACCTACTTATTGGAAAATCAGTGTTATTTGGGTAAAAAACTGAGATAATCAGAGAAAGCCACCTGATATAGAAATACAGGCTAAAATCATTTAAATCTGGATTAAGAGAGATCTTATGTCTGTGAGCATTATTGAAAGGAACAAAAATGATCAAATGAAGAGATAGGGACAAAGAAGCATGGAGAAAAATATAGAGAAATTGGGAAATACACAGAGGCCTTGTAGAAACCTACACAGATTTGGGGGAAACCAGGGATGATGGAAAACAATAAGGAAGTTTCAATGGCCCTGATTTTCGTGAAATCAGGTATGTTATGGCAACAATACCCCCACTGTACTGGATGGTAAACCAACATTTTTTCCCTTTTTTGGCTTGAACAACAATTTTCCCTGTTTCTATGAATATTTCAGATTTTTTTTAGTTTCTCTATTAAATCTTGAATAATTGAATTCAATTTATAATTTTGGTTTGCCAAGTCTATCCTGATTCCAAGTAAATAAAAAAAGATTTGTATTCTCTAAATTTATAATCAGGTATGTTATGGCAACAATACCCCCACTGTACTGGATGGTAAACCAACATTTTTTCCCTTTTTTTTGGCTTGAACATCAATTTTCCCTGTTTCTATGAATATTTCAGATTTTTTTTAGTTTCTCTATTAAATCTTGAATAATTGAATTCAATTTATAATTTTGGTTTGCCAAGTCTATCCTGATTCCAAGTAAATAAAAAAAGATCTGTATTCTCTAAATTCATTCTTTTTTCTTCTTATGCATTATTTAAGTTTATTCTACAATTTTATGAATTTTTTGATATGTGGAGATTTTACCAAGTCCTGAGTCCAAGTCAAAATTTAGGCTTACCAAGTCCAAGTTTATGAACTGGTGCAAACACAAGGCAAAGAAATGGGGGTCAGACTGAATTGATTCATGCACATGAACATGAAACAATTCAAATGATGCTAATCTGTTATTTTTTTAATAGTTAGTGATGTGTGTTCTAGTTTTGTCCTAAAGTGAGATAAAATTATGGTGTCATGTTTACAGTTAATAGTTGAATTAATTTTATGGGCGTTAAGAAGTTAATGAAAATGAGATGTACAGATATTGAGGATTCAAAAGCAAATAGACTGAACTCTTTTAGGCAATAAAACTTACATCAAGTCCTAAAGTTATATTATGTGTCTTGAAAAACAAGCATGTTATTTGTAATTTTGTAGAAAATAAAAAGGACATGGTTAGGCATTTGTTTATTATAAATTTTACAAGATTGTAAATCTGATTGTTTCCGACCTAGGACTTGAGGATGGGGATAAAACATGCCCCTGCCACCCTCTGTTACCACCTATAGGTGGGGAAATCCCTGCAAAAGTAGGGAACATTGGGGAGATTCCTTGACATCCTTGGGATAGCCAGGGGATGCCTTGATGTCCCTTGATTGTTTCAAGGACATTGAGTCCTCCCTATGCTGGCCAAAATTTCTCCATGTCATGATAATGAATTTGATTTGTGTCAAAGCCTTGAACAAACAAATGATAGGATGGCATGTACAAATGGAAAGAATATCTATAGGGTATTGGAAGCAAAATAGACTATTAAAACAACTGTTATTGTTTTTGTTTACTCATATGCACACTTGCTTATCTTAACTTTAGGAAGTTGGTGATCATATATTTCTTAATTCATACATCATGAACACTTTGGGCTTAGTAGAGATAGTGATATCAAAAGTTTGGGGACATTTTGGGCAAGATATAAGTCGAACAAAGATTAGGACATCAAGATGAGCAAACCCTATAAATTTGAGAGGCAAAGGACTAGAAGATAGGAGTGCCCCAACAACATACACAAAACTATTAGTTGGGAGCACCCCAACAAAACAAGTGCTAGGCAGGAGTGCCTATCTTCTTGGATATTGGTGCCCTTGTTGAGGGCAAAGAGTTGAGAGTTTCCAAAATTCATCTCCTAGTCTACCTCAATTCATTACACAGTCAGATCTAGGTTCCAGTCACTTCTAGGAATGCATTTCTTAATCTTTACTTTTCATTTGCTAGTTCCTACTATAGCTCCCATTTTTTTTAAGCAAATTACCCCCAGAGGGGGTGGCTCCCTTTCATTAAACATAAAGAAAAATTGCATAGCTATCCTCTCAACCTAGGGTAAAGATCATGATGTGAATGACTTCAATGAAGAAAGCTTGGGCTAGGGAGAATTTTGTTTCTACATGGCTTATGAAGAAAGCATAAGTCTGCATATTGTTCCTAGTCAATCCTTCTCTCATGAGTGTGATGGCCTACTTCATATCTTCGTTTTCTTTTAGCCAGTGGGATACATATTGCATCCCCAACTAGGCCTTCTTTTAGATCATGGCTCAATTTGGATAGTGCCTTTGCTCCATTCGCCCTGTATTCTAGTACTACAAACTTATTGATGACTTGCTTGTCTCACTCGAAGTTACTAAAGGTGCACATGATGTTGTAGAGAAGTTGCTCCATGATCACTGCATTGTGTACGTGGGTGTGTGCTAGATGCTTCTCCCCTATAATGGCTCTAATCATGGTCTCTGCAACCTCTGATTGAATGGTGAACACCTCCTTTAGCTGCTCTGATAGATTCTACTGATTGCATTTGCATTTGCAGCCATGGATCTTGATGAATTCTGACATTGTTTGGGATCTTGGCTAGTCTATCGCCTGTTATAAACTGCTTCTCCTTTGAATATCCGATATGCATCCAAGCAACGATATTTATAAACCTGTTTGTGTTTCCTCAATGAATGTTGGTGCATGTGATGTCTTGTTATTGCTTAGCATTCAAGTCCTTGCTTGCACATCGAGATCATGATTCAATCCTCCAACATTCCTATTTGTCTGTGTTTCATGTGTTTGCTGCATCCTTACCTGCAAATCCGTGGAAATGAATTTTTGTAGATTAGGCCAGTCTTCAACAACCCGTGAAATGATTGCTTCCTCCTATTGGTTGATTGCAATTTTTGAAAGGTAGTCTGCAACATTGTTTGCCTCTCTATAAACGTGCCTCAATGTGTAGCCATTGATTTTTCCCAAGTACCAACTGATCTTCTCTATCCACATTGTGTTCTTCAAGTTTGGAGCTTTCTATTTAATGATCATATTTATCACAATAGCCGAGTCGCCCTCGATGTCAATGTGATTCATTTTGTTGTTCTTACATAACTTTAGGCCTTGGAATAAAGCAAAAAATTTTGCATTGTTGTTTGTTCCTTCGGGAAGCCTAACAAACCCCTAAACAACATTGCTAGTTTCATTCCTCACTATGAATCTGGTCCTTGATGCTTTAGGATTGCCCCTCGAGGCCTCGTCAAAATTTAACTTTAATCTGCCACTTGGGGGGAGTGTCCACCTTACACCAACACAGTTGGGCAGTGACATATTGGAACATTCAACTGACATACATAGACTTGTCCATCGACTTTGAGTCTTGTGATCCCAAGTCGAGAAATATTTATGTGTTCTCTTTTTGACTTTCACGTTTTGATGTTCACAGATGTCCATCTCAATTTTGTTTATGATCACCGAGCATGGGGATTCCCTTTCTTTGAAGATCCTTGTGTTCCATTCTTTCCATAACTGCCACATAATCATTATGGGTGCCTCAATCCATAGCCCAGCACATAGGGATCCCTTGATATATCCTAGCCATCCTTCAAAAAGATCTTCGATTGTATTGGGTAATGGACCAATCCATTTGAGGTTGTTGATAAAGGTGTGCTAGCACTCTTGGGGCATTTCGCACTGTAGGAGAGATGATTTGTTGTCTCTTTGCTATTTTTGCAATTTGGACATCAGTGGGGGCTTTCTATGCCTATTTTTTGTAGCCTATCCCCAATTAAGATACGTTTGTGGATTGCTTTCCAGGCAAAGGCACTAGCCTTAGGGAGGACATTGGTACTCCAGTAGAGGTCCTTGGGCCATGGTGCAACATTAATATCCCTGTCAATTATTTCATATCCCAACAGTGTTGAATAATTCCCTGACTTGGCAACACACCATATAATTTCGTCTTACCTATCCTTGAGAAGAATTTGTTGCTTAGCTAATCCTTTGTTTAAAACCACTCTTAGAGAATTGTTAAGAAAGTTGAAATCCTTCCATCTCACTTCCATGTTGTCTTTGATGTAATCGATCACCTTTACTCCATAATTGTTTTTCGTAGGGTGTATGGCATCTTCTATCCTTGGAATGGTTGCAAGCGGAACATAACTGTTCCATGAATCATACCAGAATGATGCTTACCTCCCGTTGTTTATCTTCCACGTGAGATGCTTGATGACCATTGTTCTACATTTCAATATAAAGTTCCATATTTGTGATCCTTTGGGAGGGTTGGCAAATGTTAGTATTCTTTGGCGATCATCGCAATCGAGATATTTTTCTCTAAGTATTTTAGACCATTGTGCGTTGGGATTTTAGTATAGCCTCCATGATAGTTATGCTCCCAAGACCATGTTTTGATTTGTGGTATCCCAATACCCGCACCTTCTGTGGTTTTGTTCTTTTTGACATTGTCCCATGTGATCATGGGAATTCTTTTAATGTCATTTGACCCTTCCCATAGGAATCTCCTTTGTATGCTATCTATTTCTTTGGATGCTTCTTTTGGTAGCTCAATGCAGGATACCATATATATAGGTATGGCGGCAATTACCACTTTTAACATGGTGATTCTACTTGCTAGCGTAAGCTAGCGTCTCTTCCAACATTCAATCTTCCTTATGCATTTATTTACTGTGCTCTTCCATAAGCTAGTTTTGGTCGCTCCTCCCAACAGTGGAATACCAAGATAGGTGGTTGGTAGTTCAACGATTGTGAATCCCAATTTGTTTGCGATTTGTCGTTGTGTTGCTCTGTTTGTGTTGAACGTAAAGATTTGTGACTTTCCAATATTTATTAGTTGTCCAGAGCATTCGACATATTCTGTCAATGTCTCCTTGATCACTTTTGCTTCAACCATTGATGATCAACCATATAGGAAAGTGTCATTAGCATAGTTGATGCGATATTGTAGGGATTGTGTGTGATATTTTGGTTCCATTCCATTGGCTTGCTGCAACTTTGTGTGTTATCTTCCGGCTGAGAGCATCTACCATAATGACGAAGAGAAATGGAGACAAAGGGTCTCCTTGCCTTATTCCTTAACCCCCTTGAAGAAGCCACAAGCCGAGCCGTTGATTACAATTGAACCTATGTTCCACGGCGTTTTTGAGACAGGGATGAGGGGACGATAGGGGACGTGTTTCGAGGACGTCCCCTAGGGGGCCATTTTTAGGGGACGACAGGGGACGACAATATATATATATATGTGTATGTATGTATGTATATGAATTTTTCAAAATTTATTAATATATTATATAGTATTATAGAGAGAGAGGGAAAAAGAGAGAGATATGTCAATAACTAATAACAACAATATCAAGTAAATCAATCATGAGAGCAATAGTAAAACAACATAATAAATGTCAATAAAACATTATAAATTTATAATGATAGTCTCAAACATCAATAAAACCATCTATCAATATCCAAATGTCTCAAACGTGTATCCAGAAGTCTCAAAGTTCAAATAGCAAAAATAATTTTTTAAAAAAAGTAGTTTTTTATGGTTTTTTGGCTGTTGAAACTTCCTAGTTTGTGGGGGATAGCTAGCCATCCTCGGGACGACGAGGGATGTTTCTTGCGTCCCCTAGCCGTCCTAGGGATGGCTAGCTGTCCCCAAATGGACATGGACGTTTCTTGCTGTTTAGCTTGTTTTGGGGATGGCAAGGGGGCGTCCCCTTTGCATCCCCCCATCTCGGGGACGGCTGGGGACGGGGACAGTCTATTTTGGGATAGGGGGCGCGTCCCCGTGTAACATAGAATTGAACATCTTGGTGCGGATATGCAATCATATACCCAATTTATCCACCTTGCACCAAACCCAAATCTCTCCATAATTTTTAGTAGGAATCTCCATCTCACTCTACATATGCCTTGCTAATGTCCAATTTCAAGATCATGCTTTTGAGATTGAGTTTTTTGAGAGAAAGAATCACCTCGTGGGCTATTATGATGCTGCCTATGAAATTTTTTTCTGGAATGAAGCCACTTTGTTCCCGAGAGACAATTTTTTGGTAGTAGCCTTTTTAGCCTATTTGCCATTACCTTGGATATGATTTTGTAAATAGTGTTGCAAAGAGAGATGGGTTGGTAATCAACAAATGATTTACATTCTTACTTCCTCGGTATTAAAACAACATTGGTGTTGTTTATATCCTTGAGAATTTTGTTGTTTTTCATGGACTTTTCCACCACTTTCCATATATCCAAGCCCATAAACTCTCAACATGTTTGGAACACAAGTGCCGAGAAACCATTTGGACCCAGTGCCTTATCCGGGTGTAGCTAATAAGTTGCAATTTTAACTTCTTCGAACATGATCGGGGCTTCCAGATATGCATTGTCTTCACCAGTTACTAACTATGGGATTACTTCTAGAAAATTGTTTCTTATTAGCTTTGCTTCACTGTTCCCAGTCAAAAGGTTTGCGAAGAAGGCAACTTCCTCTTCTTGTATTTCAATTTCTTTTGTGAGTTGTTGCCCATCCGCACATAGTACCCGTGAAATTCTGTTCAAGCTTGACTTCATCTTTGTTGTGTTGTGGAAGTACTTTTTGTTAAGGTTGCCCTCCTCTAGCCATGTCTCACGTGACTTTGATCGCCAATAACACTCCTCTTTGGCTAAGATCTCATTGTACTCTATTAGCAACCATTTCTCTCTTTGGTATTCCTTTTGTGTCATCCCAACTTTTATAACTGTCTCATTAAGATCCTCCATCTCAGCTTCAAACCTCTCTTTCTCTTGAAATACATTTTTAAATGTCTCTTTGTTCCATTTCTTCAGTTTCTCTTTTAGGTGCTGCAATCTTTTATGGAATGTGAACATTCTTGTGCTTGTTACGAGTATTGGTGCTTCCCACCATTGGCGAAGATATTCCTTCAATTCGGTGTTTTTGAACATCTTCTCAAGCTGAGATTGGCATTTAGGCATGGGATGATCCTTTAAAATGTGTAAGTCTACCAAAAAATGATTTGAGATGGGAATTTTCTGAATTTGGGAAGTTGTTAGTATTGCTAGTTACATCCATGATGGGGATAATATGAACCAATCCAACCTCTCCGCTATGTTTGTAAAGCCATTTCTTCTGTTGTTCCATGTAAATGCTGTGTTGTCTAGTTCTATATCAATTATACCATTGTTTAACAAAAAGTTTTTGAAATATTTTTGTGTCTGTGTGACTCCCCTAGCCTTGCCTAATTTTTCTTTTGGATCCAAGATAGTGTTAAAATCACCCTTGATTATAAAATTCATATGTGTCCCTTGGAAATCTATAGCTAAATTTTCCCACATTTCTCTCTTCTCTTTTGTTTTGATTGGACCATATGCATTATAAACAAAGAATTCAAGATTTGTATTCAAGCTTCGTACCTCGAACTTCATCCAATTGGCGTTTGTTGTGAGTGAGTGGTTCTAAAGTTACCTTGTTCGCTTTCCACATTATTCCTATTCCACTTGAGGCTTTGTTGGCTTCGACGATTGATCCGTCCCATCCTTTACAATGCTTGAGAAAGATGTTTGCATCTTTTTGATTTAATTTCTTACAACTGTACTAGTTCGACTACTTGACACTCCAATTGGCGATTTATCATGCGCCTCTTGTTAGGGGCATTTAAGCCCCTAACGTTCCATGTGAGGATCGTCATTACCCTCCAAGGGAGGAGGCACCTCCCTTGGACCTTAGCATGTAAGACTTGATTGATGCTTGGTCTTTGTTCAAGGCTTCCTCTTCTCTTTTTTTATTAGTAGATTTGTGCTTGACTTTGGGATTTGTTGATCTTGTGCTTAACAGTTTTGCTGTTGTTTGATTAATGCATCTCGGGTCTATGATGTCCAAGGCATCTTCTGTATCCTCACCTTCGGTTTGGTAGTCCTCATCGTTTGGCACTTGATTGTTTTCTTCAATTTTTCCTTCCACCTTTTTGTCTTCAGCCTTGGATTATGTTTCTTTCTTGGGTTCGCTATCTACTCTACTTGAGATCGGTGTTGGGCGAGCCATTGGATTATCATTGTTTTCTTTTTCCATTTCTGTTCTTGGGGGATCCATTCGCTCGCTATCGTCTGCAATATTAATTTTTGGTCTCCATACATTTTGGAACTTTGGGGGCTAGCGTAGACAAGCAGATTCTGTATGCTTTCTGCTCTTGCATTTTAGGCAAAAATATTTTGGCTCTTCTATCTTCACTTCTTGTTCCCAACTTCTCCCATTTTCCATTAATTTGATTACCTTCGGAATGCTTGATATTGCTACAATTCTTATGTGTGCGTAAATTAGGGTTTCCCCATTGTAGCTCCCATTTTAGTATAGTTTAAGTTGATTAATTTGAGTGCATTTGTGTTTATTGTTGCAATACATTTCAGATTGTTTGCTAAATAATTGATACAATGAAATAAAAATCTAGGTTGATGATTTTCCTTTTTTGTGCACACTATTTATGGTTTCGAAAATTGCAAGGTAAAGAATTGCCTAATTTGCAATCCACCTTATGTTTCCACATTTACTTTAGTGTCCTTTCTTGTAGGTGCATTCTAGGACTCGCTTGTTTTTTGGCCGTTTACCCATCATTGGATTGATTTGAAACCACCCCTAGGCTTCACCAAACCCCTAAAACCTACCCTGAAAATTTCAGATCCAAATTCCAAAAAGGACACCAAAGCAAAAATACTAGCGTGTTGGACAGCTATGTAGTCCAAATGCTAGTGTCTACATTGGCAATTGAAATTTGAAATTTTACACGTGGACAAAACCCTAGTTTCTAAGATGCCCTAACACATTTTCTAACGTATATCTTGATTAGGGCCCAAATAAAACATCAAATTTACATTCTACTAACTATCTATCTATCTATATATATATATATTCTAAGTTTTCTTGTTTCAGGATTATCAAGGCCTAATAATTAAGATTGTTGCAGAAGATTATCCTTAGCATACCCCAACACCTTCTCCATTGCCGATTTCTCCAAATCTCCCTTCTCCATAGTCAAAACCTTTGCTATTACTCTCCTCTCCCTTTTTCCTTGTCATTTCTCTATCTTTGATTTAAATTCCCTTCCCTTGGCTTCCAAAATTCCCTAAACCTTGAGATTTCTGTTTCTCATTGATCCCTCTTTGAAATCCCATTTTTAGATTTTGGGTCCTTTGCCCAATTTTCCATTGACATCCATTTGCCTTTGCCCACCATCACTTGCTCACATCCCTATAGTTAGAATTCCTTTTTAGGTGCAAACTTTGCACACACCACTCTAGCTAGGATTCCTTTTTAGGTGCAAAACTTTGCACACACCACTACCGCTATCATATAGGGTCACACACTCCCAAAATTTTTGAAGGTTACAATTGAGGTTGGAATATACCACCTTGGGGATCGACTAAGGCAATCTGCTAAATAGCCAAACCCATTTTTCCTTTCCTTTTTAGCTCCAAATATTGGTGTTAGAAAATCAAAGACATTTATGGGCCAAATATAGGTGGAACAAGATCAATACATTAAGGCAATCAAACCCTATAAATTTTAGAGCCACAAGACTAGAAGACAAAATAACAACATAGGTGACCTATAGGAGCATTTGCAAAATTGTTGGTTGGGAGTGCTCCATAAGCACAAGTGTTAGGTAAGGGCACCCATCTTTGGACATTAGTGTCCTTGTTGAGGGTAGAGAGCTGAAGGTTTCTAGAATCCATCTCCTAGTCAGCTTTAGTTCATTCCTATAATTAGTTCTAGGTTCCAATCACTTCTTTGGATGCAATTCATAACCTTTACTTTTCATTTGCTCGTTCTTGCCCCAGCTGCAATATTAGTTTAATTTGAGTTGATTAATCTCAGTGCATTTATGTTTAGTGTTGCAACATTAAAGTACATTTTAGATTATTTGTCAAATTGAACTAATACATTGAAAGAAAAACCTATGTTGATAGTTTGCTTTGTTTGTGCATACTATATTCATCTAGGTTCCCAAAATTGATCTTTCAGGTAATGATTTTGATTTGTGTCAAAGCTTTGAATAAACATACAGCATGATGGCATGTACAAATGTTTGACCTTGGAAGAAGGAATATTTACAGGTATTGGAGGTAAAATAGACTATTAAAACAGCTGTTATTATCTTTATTTACTTGGGTGCACACTCTCTTATCTTAACTTTAGGAAGTTGGTGATCAAATATTTCTTAACTCATATGTCATGGACATCTCAGGCTTAGTAGAGAGTGGAGGATGCAGTGGGGGTGGGGGAGTGCTGGACATTATCAAGTTTTTGTAAATGTTTGCAAGTTTTTGCTGACTGCTCTAAGGAGTTTCTAAAAATAGAGAATAAAATAAATAAAAAGATTCAAGAATGATTGTATTCCTGTCTTCGACTGTGCAACTCTCATCATTTTAGACTGGTCAGATTCCCTGACTTCACTGTAGTTCTCAGAAGAATGAAGATTTGGTCAGAAATAATCAGTATTTGGTGTTGGAGAAATTATATAAATCATGGGGAAGACTTATATTTATAATAATAAAATATATTTATTATTAATTATTTTAATTAATAAATATATATATTAATATTATTAAGATTTTGTAGGGGGTGTGTGCATCCGACAATTAATAATATTTAATATGTATTTATATATGTGTGTGTGTGTGTATTTTTGTCTGTCTGTGTCTCTGTATGTTTGTCTGGCTGTCTTTATGTGCATGTCTGTGTATGCCTTGTCTGTCTGTATGTCAGCACGTCTGTGTATGTATGGCTACTCTGCCCTTGCCATCCATAAAATTTGGTCCATAGTTCCCTCCTTCCCAAAAGCTGCTCCCCCATTCCAAAACTCTGGAACATAGGTTTATAGTGCTCTAGTATCAAGCTACTAGTGTGGCGTACAATTTGCATGCTTGAAGTAGCTAAGTGACAAATAAGTATATCAAGTTTTTGATCATGAGATAGATGAAAGAAAAAAATATTAAATGCTGTGGTGAGGTTAGAGTTATGGTCTCTTGAGTGCTGTTTGATGAATTGTTTTGTCAATGGAAGGGTCATTTAGAATTTTTTGTCAAATTGTCATAAGCCATTTGAGCCAAGTCTGTTTGCTGATTGTCGAATACAGTGAGTTTGTTGGAATCAAGCTGTTAAGTTGTTAAGCATTTAAGCTGTGTTTGCTACACATTGAAGTCAATTGAAAAGAACACACCCCCTACAGTTGCAAGATTGAGTATTGTTGCACTTACAGTTCTCTGGATTTTAAAGTTACAAGGTATAGAAGATTTTATTTTGGTGAATTGAGAATTTTGTTATAGTGGTAAAGTTAATAATTAAAATCTCATTTGAAATGTCCTAAGCAGTCAGGGTCAGAATGCTTCTGTCAACTCAAAGATTACACTTAATGCACTCAAAAGAGTTAGGTTGAAGATTTGCCTTGACGAGTGCAGATACGTTCCATCATCTTGATCTAAAAAGTGTGACTGGAGTAGCTGGTCAACCATTCAGTCTGGGTATAGCCAGAGCGTTTGAGAACCAAAAAGACTGTCAGCCTATTATAATATTGACACATTGCTACATATTAAAACCTTGGAAAGGAAGATGCAAAACTGTTTGTTGAAAGAAATGAATTGTGCAATACCAACAAATATAGGGTGTCATTGTCCTTGTCAGAATAGTTTGGGTTCTTGGAAAGTGGTTAGAGGGACACAAGAGAATTAGCACAACTTCATAGTTCAAGTTGACGGGATGAGATCTTTAGAGTTGTACAAAATAAAACTTAAAGAGGGAATGTAAGGTGTTAATGTTTGTTTAGGATCTGTGTAAATCAATGTTTACAATAAAGACAAAAAAGGAAGCCAATGCAAAACAGAGAACTTAGATGAATTAGAGTCTCATAGGAGGTCAAAGGTTTTGCAATTTTTAATTATACAATTGTACGTTATCTTTGTACTTTGAGAGGAGAATGCCACTGTGAAAGCTGTTTTTTATTTTCTCATCGATGATAGATCATTTTGTATATTCCGTCTTTGTTCTACCTCATCCTTGTTCATGTGGCTGTGGTGATTGATTAATTGATTGTGTGTATTGATTTAGAAAGGGAAGGAAGGTGTCTATTCTTCCCTACCAGGACTTGTATCTGGCTCCAAATTGTATATGTGCCATCAGGAAGGGATCCCCAAGATCTGAGCCTTGGTAAAAGGTTTGATATGACATGGAACTGATCAATGTACCAAAATGCTGTTAGCATCCTTCCATTTTTTGACAGCTTAAGTTCTTTTTTCTTATATTGTGGATATTTGACATTCCAAAATTGTACTCTACAGAGCATTATTTGTCATAATCGTTTGTAGAATATTTTATCAAAATGTTTTATAGTTTTGTTCATCTGAATTTCACATTTTATATGTGGTAATGTAATCTAATATTCAACTGGTAATTTGCTTGATGCAAGTGAATATTGTGGCTTGTGTTGGTATAAACTATAAAGCACTTTGGTTTATGCAAACTTTTGCAAAAGGGGTTTGAGCTCAATTGGTTAAATCATTGGGTTCTTGTTGTGGAGACCCAAGTTCAAAATCTCCAAAGTGAAAGTGACATCTTATATTGGAATCTAAGCTGTGACGTTTGGACTTCCATAGTTGGCTTCTAGTGTTGATAGCTTTGTTGTTATCTAATATTAATGCTCTATAGGAGCAATTCTTGGTCTCATGCACTCAGCTGCTCATAATGACCCGTATTTGTAAATGTTCCCCGATATAAAAAAAATATTCCAATCTAATCTATTCTTTGTGTGTGTTTTTGTAAATTAAATTTTTTTAACTATAACTAAGGTTTGTTATATACGTTCATGATTCATTAACAGTGACGTTTTATCTTCTTCCACTTCTTTAAGAATGTATTCTAATTCTTTTCTTTAAACTTTATTTACAATGAGTTGAACATATTTGAATTTGTTTTGTAGGTATTGTGATTTCAAGACTACAGTTCTCAATGAAAGATTGTACTCTATCGGGCGTCAGCACTCAAAGTATGTAATCGATCTATGCATCAGCTGTGTGAATTTTTAATCTTAATTCTTATCTATCTATACAGTTCCGTAATTGACCACCTATAGATGAGGATTACACATTATATTTGATTCAACAATTATGTTTCAATGCAATTATTTTTTCTTTTAATTTCTTTTTTGTAATCTAGTCTTCTGCTCTTCACAGGTTTCTACAACTCTGGTTTACAATGGGCATTGGAGTTAGTTTTTTGGCAATGCTTGGGGTTATTTTGGTTAGAAGCTTACTTTATGTTTGTTGCTTCTACTTCTCAGTTCTTGGTTGTTACTGACATAGGAGTTTCTCTTCTCTCACTTACCTCTTTATTATGATAGTTTTTGATGCTTATTTAAATCTGTAACCATGTTACATATTTTCAAAGCATTCTGATGTGAAGAAGTTGTCTGCATTAGGTTTCTTGAATTTATGCCATCAAATGTATTTGGAAATGGGCAACCTATCTACAAGCCTACAACTTATGATAAAAACAAAGAACATTTGCATATGTTTTATAAAGTTTAAGGTTCAAGTCCCATGGTTTTTACTTTCGGTTGTCAGTTGTGGCAGGGGAGGTAAGAAAGAATCACATAAATTTTAAAATTTCTAGTACTTTTTCTTCTTGAGCTTCATTATTTAGCACATCCTCACATCATAATGTAAAAGGGACTTAGTAGTTACTAGTATTCATTAGTTACTTTGGTTATGTGATTTTGGGTGGTGTTAGTGTCCAATTGTCATGCTCCCACCATGAAGACATGCTCTCACCCATTCAGAGCACTCAGCCTGGGCAAATGAAATAAAATGCAGTGATACTTTTTTTAATATGCAGCAATACCAATTATTAATGAGCAGCGATTCTACCAGGGATACTAATTATTAAAATGTAGCGATTCTCCCAGCTTTAAATAGTTAATAATTAATAAAGTTTGGGGCAGCAATGGGAATAAAAGAAAATACATTAAGCTAAAAGAAAATAAATTAAGTGGAAACAAAAAGACATACCCTTTGGAAAGGAGATGTCTATCCCAAAGGATGCATCATTTCATGAGGACATGAGGGTATATAAGGGAGGTCAAATCATTTGTGAAAGGCATCAATTGGGATCAATGGAATGTGATTTGGAAAAAGAAAATAAGAAAGTAAAATATGAGATATCTATTGAAAAAAATATTGTTCGCAGCAAGAATATTATTAGGAAGTAACATGTAGAATATAAATTAAGGAATAACTATATATGTGTGTGTGTGTGTATGTATTATAATTGCCAATCAATCAAGCATCAAAGGAGATCAGAAAATAAATGAACATCTGCATTCAGAAAGGCAGCAGCCATTGAATATAATAAGTGATCGGTATGCATTATGATGGAATATAATGCTTATATATATATAATCTCTTATGTATCTTTAACCTATTTATTAATGGGAATTGCTAATCTAGTTAAGGCTCTTATAATGATGGATCTAATCTAGTAGTTTCCCTATAAGCAATCAGGCATGGATTTGCAAGGGAACACGATTGGGAGAGGCAGCAGACCGGTTCCACAATGTAAGTAGACCACCCCATTTTGGATGGTAACGAGAGTTCTTGCCACTCGGGGCCAAGGGGTGATTGCCATGCACTTGGGCTTAATTGTGACGAACAGTCCTCGGGTTCCACAATGTAAGTAGACCACCCCATGTTGGATGGTAACAAGAGTTACTACCACTTGGGGCCAAGGGGTGATTGCCACGCTCTTGGGCTTAATTGTGGTGAACAAACTCTGGGCGCCCTACTGTGCTTTCCTTTCCAATCCTTTCTATGATTGGTCATTGGAAATGAAACTATAGATTAGACCCAATTAGGCAATGTTATTTATATTAATTGTTCATTTACTCTAAGTTCAATAACTTTTATATGATTTAATTTTAGAATACTATTTGTAAAACAAATTATATTGTTGGAATTGTTACTTTGGGCAAATTCAGGCATACCCCAACTAGGGGACATTACACCAATATGGCTAAAATTTAAACAAGCAACAACTCAAGCCTTTTATAGTGGAGGTAAAGTCATTGTAAATAGCATTTGAACATGCTTTGAGTTCCCAGATTTTTCAAATGAACTAGTTGAATATATCCTAAAGCCTATATTCTTGTCTTGTTTTCTAGATAGATTTTGTGAAGAATCTTGTATCTCATGCTTTATTATATCAATTTGTTGGTTGATCACCACTAGAGTTTTTTGGTCTTGAATTATTGGATGTTTGGAGACTTGTAGATGGAGAATCAATTCCATTAGTGGCCTTGCTAGATGGGTTTTACAACATTTGAATCCTTTCATTTCAAGAATGTGGAAAGCAATGTTGTAATGTCCCTCTTCGCCTGGTGTCCCTTTTGGAGAAATTTTCCTAATCCTTTATTTCCCGGGATTAGAAATAAGTCATATTGCAAGGGAATGGAGAATAATTAAATCGGGACTTTGAAAGCTATAGTTCAAAAGTTTATTTAATTATTCATTTCTTAAGAATGGTGGGGACCACTCAAATTGTAACGTCTTTACTAGGCATTTATTACTGGCATTTGATTAATTAAAGGTTGCCAAGGTCGATTAAATTTTTATTGTAGAGTTTTGGCGGAAGGAGATAAGATCGTTGATTTTATTTGAAATGGAAAGAAATCGTTCATTGGAAGATTGACGACTTTTTAGAAGCTAAGATTGGCAACTTCTGAGTTACTAAAGGCTTGACTTGGAAGGAAGACGACATGAAGAAACTTACTTCAATTTTTATTCCTCTATCGAGTTGAGAAATAAAGCTTAACCAGGATGCAACCTCTGGAGCTGTGTTGGTTGGGACAAAAACCCCATACCAAGGAGTACTTTGTCTGAGGCATAGAAGATAACTGCACTAGTGTTGGGCATATGTAGAATCACTGTTAAAGGAGCATGTCACAACTATTCTCTAGATGCCTATAATCGTATTGGAGATCAACGTTAGTGCTAAGGAATTCAATCTATAGTTTGATATTGAACCATACAGATTAGACAAATCAACACAAAAGACAAAGATCGACATAAAACAAAGTTGGGAGTATTCATTCAGCCACCAAGTAATATCTTGACCTGTAGGGAGCTTCTTGCTGGGTTGCTGCATACATGAAGGCTTCGATAAGACAAAGGGGGGACGCCAGGTAGTTATATAGGACAAACAGTGGATGGTAGCGGGCCTTCGTGCTTTGGTTTTCAAGCTTCCTTGAAGAGATGCGAGACTCTCCTATTTGGGTGTATCTTCAATAATTGTTCAATGTACCTCTAGGTTCTTGGTTACTTTGAGCTAATGTTAAATTCTGCAATTCTGATTTTAATTTCTGGGTAATTCACAAGACTAATTGTATTGGAAATCCTGAAATAAAACTCTGGAATGCATGCAATTATATTTTTATGAGATGTTTACTGTTCAAGAAAATATTCTGTGTGCAACTTGTTGAAACAAAACAAATCTACGAAATGAAAAATTTTCTGCATAAACTCTTCAAACTATTCAGAAAGAATATTTCAGTGGTATCAAAGCCTAGATACCTGCTAGCTTGTCGGGAATTCATAATTGCATGTCACATAGATATTTCACCTGAAGTAGGTCCGGGCAACATGGAGAAGGAGTTGATAATAACACAGCTGAAGCTGAGATGGGTGAAAGAGGAGGTGGAAGCCCACCAAGAAATTTGAATGCACAATTGGATAATTTCCTAACCACATTTGCCCAGTAGTAGCAACAAATGCTACAAAAGTTTCAGGATCGTATGATCACAGCCATGGGTCAAATGAGATTGGATCATGCTAGATCGAGCAGATCAAGCAGTGGCCATAGCAGAAGTGATGTTGGTCATGGGAATCGTGAAAGAGCAGCCACTAATGCTGTTAGGACAGCAAGCACAAGGTCTGATCGGCCTTTATGTCCCACATTTGTGACAAGACAACCAGAAGTGGAAACCATTCCGGAGTTGGAGGAAGACATAGATATCATTATTGATGTTATGGTGGCCCGCAATGAATACAAAACACTTCCACCTGATGTGAGGCAAGCAATTAATCTAAATCAATTTATGAATTAGCGGAGGGATAAAGCCAGAGCTAGGCTGGAAAGGCAAGAAAGGGGTCTCCAAAGGCAAACCGGTCAAGGAACCAAGGAGTATAAGGAAGCATTGAATAAGGTCCCTTTACCAACCTTTGATGGGAGCCGGAAAATGAGTGCCAGGTCGTGGGTCCATAAGCTTGACACCTTCCTGTCCTTGAAACCTATGGAGGAAGATAAGGCTATTCAATTTTCCACGATGCATTTGGAGGGAGTAGCATATGACTGGTGGCACCATGGGTTGGTTTCACAGGACCATGCCATGATACATTCATATGAGGAGTTTGTTGGTAAATTGATTCCATGCTTTGACCGAAAGGATATCGAGGTTTACTATAGGGACTTGGCTCCGCTGAAGCAGAGTGGACATGTTGAGACTTATATTAATGAATTCCAAAAGATAGTAGTCATGGTTTTTGATATGTTTGAGAGGCGAGTTACTATGCTGTTTGTTGAGGGTCTAAGTGACAAATTGAGGGGTTTAGTGAAGGCTCATAAGCCTAGTACATTACATGATGCCATTGGCCTAGCCCTAGATTTGGAGACTACCCTGCCCCTCCAGCCTCAAAAAAAGACTTTCGGGGGATTTCAGCCAAAATAGAAAAACTTCAATAAAAAAAAGAACACCTCACCAAAGTCTGATCAGGAATCTAGAAATGAGCTACGTAGGAAACAGTTATGCTTCTACTGTAAGGAGCCATGGAACCGTGACCACCGTTGCCTTGGGAAAGGCAAAGCTCATTTGATTGAGGTCATTTCAGATGATGAGGAGCAGGATGTTCATGAGACCAGTGCTGAAGATGACAGTGGACAAGAGGAACAACCTCCACAGTTAGAGTTGGTTGATTCAGGAGCGAAGGAGACTCCCCAGAGCAACATTGCCTCACTATCCGGGGTCCCTAGACTTCATCTATTTCGTCTGAAGGGTGTCATTAAGGGGCAACACATGGTCTACTTGGTGGACAGTGGAGCCACCCACAATTTCATCGATGAGGGTCTAGTGGTGAAGCGTGGACTACAGGTTGAGAAGTTCTCAGGATTCAATGTGACTGTAACAGATGGGTTTCAGTTGAATTGCACCAGGATGGTTCCCCAGCTTAGCATCCAGATGGGAGACTACACTTTGACCGATAACTTCTATGTGTAGAGTCTTGGTAATATTGATGTAGTGTTGGGTTTGCACTCCCTTGGGAGATACATTCAGGACTTCCACAAAATGGAGTTGGAATTTATGGTTGATGATAAGAAGATTGTGCTGAAGGCCATGTTTGATGGTGGTCCTTGTGTAGTGTCAGCCAGGAGGATGGAGGCTTTCCTTGGACATGGGGAGGTGGATTGGGTAGTACATTGTTAAGCCTACCTCAGACAATAAACCACAACTCCATGTTGACATCCAAATAGTGTTGGATAAGCATGGAGTAGTATTTGGAGACATCCCTCCAGGCCGACCACCAGATTGTGGGTTTGAGCACGTCATTGAACTTGGGAGGGGGCTAAACTAGTCATAACCACGCCCTATTGACACCCATGCCATTTCAAGGAGGAGATTGAGAAGACAATCAAGGAGCTATTGAGCATGGGACACATTCGGTCTAGTTCTAGTCCATTTTCCTTATCAGTTGTTCTGGTTAAAAAGAAGGATGGAACTATGTGCATGTGCATAGATTACATGGCCTTGAATAAGAAAACCATAAAGAATAGATATCCTATTCCCAGGATTGATGAACTGCTTGATGAGTTACACGGGGCCGTGTTCTTTTCCAAAATTGATCTTCGTTCAGGTTATCATCAGATATGGATCCGAGAAGATGTTCACAAAACTACTTTCCGTTGTCACTATAGGCATTTTGAATTCTTGGTCATGCCATTTGGTCTCACGAATGCACCAGCCACATTCCAGTCGTGCATGAACCAAACCACACTTTTCGTGAGCAGTTGTGGAAGTTTGTTTTGGTCTTCTTTGATGACATTCTAATATATAGCAAAACTTGGGAGGATCACTTGCATCATTTGGATGTAGTGTTGAGTATCATGGAGACTCAATTGCTTTATGCGAAGGCTTCTAAGTGTGAGTTCGGGATGACTAAGACACTTTATCTCAGACATGTGATTGGGGCTGATGGTGTGAAGGTACACCAAAAGAAAATATAGGCAATTTTGGATTGGCCGCCACCGAATAACATATCAGAGTTGAGAGGCTTCTTGGGTTTGTGCTCTTACTACAGGAGATTTGTGAGGGGCTTCTCACAGTTGGCATCATCCTTGACAAACCTTACTAAGAAAGGTGCGTTTCTTTGGTTTGAGGAGGCACAGGTGACATTTGACAAACACAAGGAGGTCATGAGCTGATGTCAAGTTTTAGCATTGCCGGATTTTATACGGCCATTTGTCTTAGAATGTGATGCATCGGGTCAAGGAGTTGGTGCAGTTCTAATGCAGAATCGACATCCAATTGCATTCGAGAGTAGAAAGTTGAGAGACAATGAGAGGCTGTACTCGACTTATGATAAGGAGATGTTAGCGATTATGCATGCGATAGCTAAGTTCAGCCAGTACGTAGTGGGGACTAAATTTGTGGTCAGGACTGATCACAACAGTCTCAAATATTTTCTTGAGCAGAAGGATCTGAATGAACGGCAACAAAAGTGGGTGAGCAAGATTCAGGCATATGACTTTGATGTGGAATTCATTAAGGGGAAGAAGAACATCGTTGCTGATGCTCTTTCGAGGAAAACCAACACTTTGCTCTCTCATTGAGATTTTAGCTGATTGGAAATCTCAATTAGTGGTTGAATATACCAAAAACACTTTTGCCTGTGATTTGATTGATGGTCGGGTACAGGATGACAAATATTCAATAGTCAGCGACATTATTTGTTATAAGAACAAAATTTATCTTGTACCAGGATCAAAGCTAAAGGCTAGGATTTTGAGGGCTATGCATGATACCCCTCTATTAGGGCATCCAAGGTTCTTCAAGACTTATCGCCAAATTCGTGAGAGGTTCTCCTGGAAGCGTTTGAAAGATGATGTGCTGCAACATGTTAGAGAATGCCCGGCTTGTCAACAAAACAAGGCAGAGCACACATTCCCTGCGGGACTTCTACAACCTTTGCCGATACCTGAGCAGAAATGGGAAGGAATATCCATGGACTTTATCACAGGATTGCCACGTGTCCAGGGGAAAGATTACATATATGCGGTTGTGGATAGATTGACCAAATATGCACATTTCTTCGCTATATCTACTGATTACACCGCAGTTCAGGTGGCAGAAGTATTCTTCAAGGAAGTGTTCAGATTGCATGGACTCCCCAAAACAATCGTTAGTGACTGAGATAGTAGATTCTTAAGTATGTTTTGGCAGGAGTTGTTTTGTTTGGCAGGTACAGAGTTGACACCAAGCACGAGTTACCATCCTCAAACCGATGGCCAGATAGAGATAGTAAACAAGTGGATTGAGGGATACCTACGAAATTATGTGTCAGGGCAGCAGTGTGCTTGGATCGGATGTTTGCATTTAGGTGAGTATTGCTACAATACTTCCTACCACATGTCGATTGGCATGTCTTCCTTCAGAGCCTTATACAGGTATGCTGCCCTATCATTTGTAGATTTGGCCTTTGATGATAGCAGGGTCCCACGAGCCAAGGAGACAATGCAAAACTATCAGGATATTCTCAAGGCATTGAAGGATAATCTGCAACATGCTTAGAACCAGCAGAAAATGTATGTAGATAGGCACAGAGTCGAGAGATCATTTGAGGTTGGAGATTTAGTTTTTCTGCATTTGCATACAGACAATCCTCACTGAAGAAAAGTGGTGCAAAAAAATTTAAACCACGATTTTATGGACCTTACAGGATAGTGAGAACTGAGAAGAATTGGTGAAGTTGCATATGAGTTGGAACTTCTTGAGGGCAGCAAGATTCATAACGTTTTCCATGTTTCTTGCCTCAAGAAGGCATTGGGTCAGCAGGTTGTAGCATCTTTTGAGCTTCCACCACTTGAGGAAGAAGGGAATTTGGTGTTAGTTCCTGAAGATATTGCAGATTGGAGAGAAAGGAAGCTGAGGAATAAGATGATTCGAGAATATCTGATCAAATGGAAAGACCTTCCCGTTGAGGATGCAACATGGGAAGGGAAAGAGATTCTTCAGCACCCCAATTTGAGATTGCTAGAGGACCAACAATCCCAGGAAGGGAGGATTGTAATGTCCCTCTTCGCCCAACGCCCCTTTTGGAGAAATTTTTCTAATCCTTTATTTCCTGGGATTAGAAATAAGTCATATTGCAAGGGAATGGAGAATAATTAAATCGAGACTTTGAAAGCTATAGTTCAAAAGTTTATTTAATTATTCATTTCTTAAGTATGGTGGGGGCCACTCAAATTGTAATGTCTTTACTAGGCGTTTATTACTGGCATTTGATTAATTAAAGGTTGCCAAGGTCGATTAAATTTTTATAATAGAGTTTTGTGGAAGGAGATAAGATCGTTGATTTTATTTGAAATGGAAAGAAATCGTTCATTGGAAGACCGACGGCTTTTTAGAAGGTAAGGTTGGCAACTTCTAAGTTACTAAAGACTCGACTTGGAAGGAAGACGGCATGAAGAAACTTACTTCGATTTTTATTCCTCTATCGAGCTGTGAAAGAAAGCTTAACCAAGACACGACCCCTGGGGCTGTGTTGGTTGGGATGAAAACCCCATACCAAGGAGTACTTTGTCTGAGGCGTAGAAGATAACTACACTAGTGTCGGGCATATGTAGAATCACTGTTAAAGGAGCATGTCACAACTATTCTCTAGCTGCCTATAATCGTATTGGAGATCAACGTCAGTGCTAAGGAATTCAATCTATAGTTTGATATTAAACCATACAGATTAGACAAGTCAACACAAAAGACAAAGATCAACATAAAACAAAGTTGGGAGTATTCATTCAGCCGCCAAGTAATATCTTGATCTGTCGGGAGCTTCTTGTTGGGTTGTTGCATACATGAAGGCTTCGATAAGACAAAGGAGGGATGCTAGGTAGTTATATAGGACAAACAGTGGATGGTAGCGGGCCTTCGTGCTTTGGTTTTCAAGCTTCCTTGAAGAGACGCGAGACTCTCCTAGTTCTGGGTATATCTTCAGTAATTGTTTAACATACCTCCAGGTTCTTGGTTACTTTGAGCTAATGTTAAATTCTACAATTCTGATTTTAATTTCTGGGTAATTCACAAGACTTTGAATTGTATTGGAAATCCTGAAATAAAACTCTGGAATGCATGCAATTATATTTTTATGAGATGTTTACTGTTCAAGAAAATATTTAGTTACATCCCTCACATTGAGACTATATGTTTGGTTATGTATTTCGAATGCAATGTTAGTTGCAAGTAATTGCTTTCATGTGATTATGATATTGAGAATGCAATAGTTCTTTTTATCGTAACTGTAATGTTAACGAACTTTTTATTTTGCAAGTGAATTTATTGTTCATGTGAAGTTGAATGAGATCATGAGATTAAATTTAAATGCATATTATATAGCCGTTGAGAACGATCTAACCATAATCCTTGTCAGTGGATGCAGGATTGCCAACGCCACAAGAGAAAGGGAAATATCATCAGGGAGAGGACATGGTTAACAATGGATCAATTTTATTGTCTACCTTGAGTCGGTGTATGACAAAGTATTTAAGTCGTAACTTGGCCATAAACAATTCAATTTAATTATTTATTCTCTAAGTCAATTTATATATATATATATACATCTTTTATAATTTTAAAGGAGTACACAATTGATTAATAAATGATATAATTAAATATTGGAATCCTTGGAGAGGAGCGAATCAATAATGAATATCAATTTAATTTTTGTAAATATTAAACATTGGCATTGAATGTTTCTTTGCTTCAAAATTTAAATGAAAATTGATTGGCGTCGGGCCTTGTGGTGGGGCTTCTTGAAGCTCGCCACCCGCGTTGTAGAACACCCAAGAATGGGCAGAAGAAAGGATTCTTGATAACGTCTAGGAGGTTCGAGCTTTCGAAAAAAAAAAAAAAAACTTTCATTCTTATCAATCTCTTAATTTTCGCCTCCCATCTTTTCTCTCTTAGTCAGTCGGTCGAGGAAATCTTGAATCTTCATTCTTGATCGTTGTTTGTCATTTATTCTGTTCCATCCTCAAATTTGTCTTTGGGGAACTCAGTACTTAAAATTCATTCTTGCGTTTGGAATCTCTCTTTCCTCTGTAAATGTTGGCTTGTTCGAGCTCATTCATTCTCATCTTCTCTGTTGTTTGCTTCTTCTCGAGATTTTCTTCCCAGTCGAGCTCTGTTGAGGCCATAGCTTTGAGTTCGGGATTTTGGTTTTTCTCATTTGCAATCCAGAGGAGTGGAGTCGATATCTTGTCTCACGCCTTGGGATTCCTTTCTTGTCTGAAAGCGTCGGTGTTTCTCCCGGCTCATTGAGGTTATGAAGTGAAGATCATTGTTTCCAAGTTTCAATGTAATTGCTCAGGCGAGTAATGAGTATAACCCCTCACTGTTTTTGGTATTGATTAATTAATCTGGAGATTATATCGGTGTTGCAATAATCGGGTTAGTGATACCAACTTGAAATCGTATTTTTCTTTTGCGGTTAGAGTAACTCAAAATACTTTTCTTCCTATTAAATGATATTAAATGAATTGTAGTCGCTTATGTTGTAATCCGAACTGGGTTTCCTTGTTGGCATGGCCGGTTTGTTCTAAGTCTCTTGTGCTCAAACTTAATCCCTCGTTGGGTCTGGGTAATGTCGACCTTGAAGTCAATCTTTCAATCAATTATATTTATGTTTCCTCTATCGGTTGTGGGCTTAAATTGAAAACTTGATCCTCTGTAATGGAACCCAAAATGGTTTTGGATTTCTTATTCTTTTCCTTGTTGTGATCAAACCTTGTTTGAGTATTTGAAGATTTTGCTGGGTTATAATTTGAAATAACTCTGAATTAGTGGGATCTGAGGGAAACGAACTGAAATATCCAGTCAATCTCAATCTAATCAGCAAACTGAATCTTGACCTAGTTTTCATTCTTCCTGCTGTTCGGAGTTCTTCTGAATATATATAAAGTATAATTATTGAGATCTTGAAATCCTCTCATATTCAAATGCATTCACTTGATGGTTAAGATATAACCTCGAACTAAAAGGAATTGACAAACAAACTTGCTAATGTAAAATTTGACCTTGAACTAAGTATTATCATGTCGAGCAAGGGTGAGAGTGCTGACGGCACAGGAGTGCCAGTATTATTAAAATCCTTGGCCAAGGTATGATGCTAGATTCAACATCTGTCAGCTTTCAAGTACCAGATATACCACTGATCAGAGTGACCTTTCTAGTTGGGAGGTACCCTTAGTAAGGTCGATCAGGAGGTATAGGTCCTTGACACTAGGCTCAGAGGCATGATGATAATTTGATCCATGTTGATTATCCTCATGAAGGGTTGGGTTATTCAGTTGAAGAAACTTGGGGGACCAGTAGGTCTTGGCTGGGCGGAAAAGCCCTTGATGATGTTTCTCTTTCTCTCAACGATAAAGTTGTTCAAGTAATTCATCATGATGGTGATGTCAAATTGTAATTCCAAGTACATGCATTCGTCAATTTAAGATTACCATTAATGTTGCAATAAATGTTATTTTCTTTAAGTTAATTATTTGTATGTAAAAGACTGCAGTTGATTAGTTAGACAGTTATTTGATTCATTCAGCTGAAATGAAAGATCTGAAATTAGTTAATGAACATAAAGAAGTTATTTCTTTCCTTCAGTTCGTTAATTGGTTAAATGAGAATCCTAGATGGATTAGTTAGTTAGTAGTTGCCAAATGAAATTTGGTAGTTAGTTTTCCATTTCTTAAACCATAGAATGACAATTGTTACATTTGTTTCATAGCGTTAGTTTTCCATTTCTTAAACCATAGAATGACAACTGTTACATTTGTTTCATAGCTGTAGAAATTGTTCGTTATTTTTTGGAAGCAAAGAAAAGTAGTTATTATCCTTCTGTAATTTTCTGTTATATGTTTACAATTAATAGTTTTCCTTTCAGCTGAAAATGAAAGTTTAAAAGTTAGTTGATGAATTGTATGAAGTAATGACATCATAATTGATTTTCTTTTCCGTCTAACTGCAAACGAAACCCTAGTTTGACAGTTATTTAATTATTGATCTTCCGTGAAACGGTTGGTGAAACAGTTAGTTGTTTCAATTCATCTTGAAACTGGAAGTTAGTTGAAAATTTAAATTGATTCACTTGAAATCGAGTTGGAAACTCTTGAATGAAAACAAGTTAGTTATATTCAGCAGAAAATTGGTAGTTATAACAGAAGATGAGGTTGAGTTGTTACATATTCTGTGTGCAACTTGTTGAAACAAAACAAATCTACCGAACGAAAACTTTTCTGCATAAACTTTTCAAACTACCGAGAAAGAATATTTCAAATGTTCATGTATTTACATGAGATCATTAATTGTGATACTAAGGAGTATAGTTTCTATCTATTGAATGGAAGATTTCTTGATGAAAAATTTAATCCCCCACATTTGTGCATGCATTACTCAATTTGTAAGTCATCCCAAACTATCATGCCTCTTCATGACTTATTCATTTCCTTACAAGAGACTATAAGATGTGATGTAGGATCCTAGTTTTTCCTAGTTGATGGATGAAGGATCCCTTGTTGGGAAATTGAAAACACATGCATTGCTTGTTTGTGACAATTTAATGTCCACTTATTCAACATAAGGCTGGCCTAGGCTACACATTGGCTGCTACAAAAACCTAAGTTCTCCATTTGGGATTTGGTAAGTAGATATGGCAAATTTTTTTGCAGGGTTGGATTTGTCTGTGTTATTAGCATTTTAATTTCCTGTTTAGGACAACTCAAACCAGAATAGTATGTGAGAAAATGCTCTCTTCAAATTTCTAGGGAAATCTCCCTAAACGAATCTACTCCTAAAATCTAAAAATAGTGTTGTAGGGAGATGTGTCTCCCACCCCCTAGGATGTCTCTAGCACCAAGGACAAGTATGGAGATGTCTCCCTTGACAAAAGACGTCCTATCCATGTCTTCATGTGTTTCTTAAAAGACTAAAACTCAAATGCAAAGAAAAACCCTAAGGAAATTCTAAAACTAGTTATAATCGTTTAAGTCTCTGAATGTTCAAGTGGCAGACAAATAGATATCAAAAGTGACAACAAATGGATCACAAAAGTGACAATGCCTTGTTGTTTCATGCTGTTAGTGACTGCTATTCTCTGTTAGCAACACCTGTTTTCTAATTTCGTGTTTCATAGAATGTCTCACAAAAAGTTATATATTTAGGTTAAATTGAAATTTATTAAATATTTTAGCGTCCCATAATTGAACGCTCTTGTTATGTCCAAAGCGTAGTTTTATAATTGAAACTTAAATTTAAGTTAAATGTAAATTATAAATTTATTTTAGGTTATAAGTTTAAAACTTAAAATTTGAAATTTCTAACTTTATGACTTAACTTAAATAGTTAAATTTAATAAGTTATAAAATTTATAAGTCTTTAACTTTATAATTTAAATTATTTAAACTATAAGTTTTATGATTTTTTTTTAATAATTTAAATTTTATTAATTTTTTTTTTTTTTAAATTATTTAAATAATATGGCATCTCCAAGTATTTGTCTCCTTTTTTAAAAAAAAATGGCATATTGATATAGTGCCTGTCTCTCATACCAATACTAGTACCAGTCTCTATTCTCCTGTCAACCTTGGTTAGAAGTTCAAAACTTAGAAAAATTAAAACTTAAAATTAGTAATTCGAAATTAACTTAAATTTAATGTAGATTCATATGTTTTAACTTTTTAATTTAAATTATAAGTTTTACAATTTTTTTTAGTATTTTAATATTTTTTTCTTTTTTGTTGATACACTTAATTGGCCTATAAGCCAAAGAATGTAATGTCCCCATTTTTAGCACTACACTTCCTAGTGACTGTTGGCCTATTCCCGGATGCCCGTAGGCCAGTTAGATGCAAAATTAGGGTGTCCAGCTGTTTGGAGGCCTCTTTGGTGGATTTAGGGGTTTGCATATTGGAGTTTTGCAGTTTAGTTTATGTATTCCTTCTGGGTTTTTAGAGAGCTTCAGAGGGATGTGACATGCATTTCAGGGATGTGACATGCATTTTAATCAGGGGTTTGCATGCAGGATTGGTTTCTGGATTCTTTCTGGGTTTTCAGAGAGCTTCGCAGTGGTATGACATGCATCTGCATCTGACAACCTTTCTGGACTTACTATTTTTAGTAAGTTGCGATGGCTGCTTAGTTTGTGCCCAAAATGCATTTGGAGTCACTATTTTTAGCAATATGCTATTTATAGTAAGTGCTATTTTTAGCAGTTCAGTTTGGGGGTTTTCGGACGGGTTTCTATTTATAGTAGTGATCGGTTTATGATGTTGCTATCTTTAGTTGGTCACAATTTTCCTCATTGGTCTTCAGTTTCGCTCAGTTTGGGTGTTTGGCATATACTTACTATTTATAGCAATGCTATTTATTGTAAGTCACCTTTGGGGGAGTTGGTCCCAGGCCAGTGTTCTTACAGCAGCATTATCACTCAGTTTATTGTTGGAGAGCCTAAGGTTGCAGTTGATATTTCTTTTATTCGACCACTTAAGTATTTTATAAAGTTAAATTATAAACTTTATTTAAAGGGGAAAAGTGGTCATTGAAGTGTACCTTGCGCCTAGTAAAACAACTTTAAGTTGTTTTTAAAAAGCTTATTTAATATTTTATTTCCTCCTTAAGTTGGGATGCCTAAAGAAGAGGAGATATAATATTTTAAATGTTAAATATTTCAAAAGGGAGAATGGCGTTGGGTTTTGTGCTGGAATTAAGTGCTTTTTGAAATCCATCGCCCTAAGTGTTTTATATTTTGAAGTTTGGCTCTCATTTCATTATCTCTGCTTTGACAACATAACAATATGTTGCCGGATTGCTTCCAGGTTGCTTGGGCTACGAATTGAGGACGGAAACCCTCTTCGTATGGGCTGGTTTCGGTGGTGAAATATCCACCCTAGTCAGATTGTGAGTGGTTCTACAGCAGGGATCACATTGTGCTTCACAGAGTTTGATTTTAGTGTTTGGAAAATGAAGATTCATCAGTACTTTGAAGAGTTTTTGGTGTGAATTGATTGCTTTCAGTTTTAGTTCAATTTATGAAGGTTTGGAGTGATTTTATTCAGTTTCTGGGTGTTTTGAATTCTGGACCTGAACCTGGTTATTGGCTCATAGCTCAGTTTTGATTGGTGATATGGTTTTGGGTATTGATTCATATTGAAGCTTATTCCAAGGAGACTCCATTGTGTACCTGTTTGCATTTTTTGGTGGTGTCTATGATTTTATGGAGCAGGTTGAACCTTTAAGGAGGGACGTCCTTTGCTGACAGAAAACCCTGTCTAGGCCAGCACGTGTGGGGTTCCAATAGCTGGGTGTTGGGGTTGGACAAGAGGAGTCTAGGCGTTGGTCATTGAGGCGACTTGAATACTAGAGCCTGGGTTTTGATTGCTGCCATTCAGGAGGATCATTGCTGCATTTGAAAGGGCCTTGACTTGACTGTAGCTTCTAATTCCAGGTCTGAACAATTATTGTAATAATCTGATATAACTGAAAATGAATGCTTTTCGGTTTATGATAATTCTCTATTGTGGAAATGAATGCTATTGGTGTTTATGGTAGTCTCTATTGAAAAGATATTAGAGTATTGTATTTCATGTTCATTGTGAACTCCTGTTTATGATATATACTCTTGCATACGCATCGAAACACATTCACAAAACATCATTGAACAAGCAACCAGCAAACAGGGGTTTCAAAAAAAAAGAAATCAAGGGTGTTTGTTCCAAAGAACAAAAAAGGCAACAAACCTTAGATGCTGGTGTCATTACAATGACCAGGTCCACAAACATTAACCAGTCTAAAACCACAAAACCATTGGCCAAACCAATGAGAGGTTGATTATAATAGCCAAGAGTAGTTTGCTACATCATAGAAGAAAACCATCCTCACCCCATAGCATTTATGCATTGTAACATCTTGACTACATACTAAACTATAAACAAACATTTATGCATTGTAACATCTTGACTACATACTAAACTATAAACAAAACAAACTAAGTAAACCTAGCCCATATCATTATATCACTGTAGCATCTTGAATTCATACTATAACATAAACATCCTACCCACAAAAACAAAACATAGAACACATGTTTTTCAATTATGAGAAGCGTGTTTGGGGCAAATTTTTCAGGCCCCAATCACCCCTCCATAACTCCTTTACAATTATCACAAGAAACCACTTTACTAGGCAGAGCCAACACCACCACATCATCTGAATCTTCATTGCCACAACATTGAGAAAGTCCAGATTGCATCCATGGGTAGAAACACCTTCAAACCTTTTGCTATCTCCTCCACAACACGCTGCAAATGCTGTTGCCTCTCCTTAGAAGCATGTAAGTGATCAAGAAGGCAATTAAAGTATACCTTAGATTGATGAACCACGCTTCTATATGATCATGTACTGGGTATGAATTGGCTGCATTTGACAGCAACAAAGCACAACTTAACGTTTGAGCAGCATCAAATAACAATCCTTTGCTCCCTTGTGTGCCCAATATTGAGAAAAAAGATTCACGATAGCTGAAGCAATCCCTATACATGAGGCCTCGTCCATAGCCTTAGCAGGATCCTAGATCTTTACCACCCAATGACGAAGCTCTGTTTTTTTTTTCTTTCTCTACAAACACCACAAAATCAACTTCCATTCCCTCACCAAAAACACGCCTCTTCCCCCACTTCATATTCTTCTCCAAAATGAGTTCCTTCTCTTTACTCCTCTCAAATTTTCTTACTTTCCTTGATCTATTATTTGCTAAGGATGCCATATGTCACCAAATTTTAGTCATCAAACTCCACATATCTTTCGATTGATCTCCTTGTATCCTTATCTTTTTAACTACCATTGCCACCTTTGCAATAAATTTAGTGTAATGTCCCTACTTGGAAAATTCCTAATTTTAGGCCTACAAAACAATATTAATCACTAAAAACTGAAATTAGTAGTGACAAGTATTAACTTCATGATAATATTCAAATCCATACATAAAACATTATACTATTGAGATCAATAAATCATAGCTAAAACATCATAATTTTTAGATCAATAGTTCATAGCATCATTAATATTTGAATCAACACATCATAGCATATTCCTGATAGAAAATCACCTCATGAATTTATTGTAAATGCTTGCAAACAGAAATATCAAGGCTGGTCGTCCTTGTATTGCAAGAGTATGGAAGGTGGGCCGCCCTTCCATCCCTCAATCCACCTTGGAGGCTAGCTGTCCTCCTTGATCAAGCCCAAGAGCATGGAAGGCCGATCTTCCATTCCACCTTTTGGCCCAACAAGCATGGAAGGCTGGCCGTCCATTCCATCTCGGGGTGGCATACTTCATAAGAGTATGAAGGCTGGTCTTTTTTCACTTCTTGTGAACTTGAAAGGCTGAACAGACTTCCTATTTGCAAGACACTTCACAAATTCAAGATATGATTCCTCAAGGAATTTGCTAGAATATTTCTAAATAAATACCTCTTAATGAAATGACAAATTTTCTCTTATATGGCTACCACCAATTATATTTCAGAACATTACCAATGGCTGTTCTCAATCTCTATTCCAAAGAGATGTCTTATATTTCTTATTCTTATTTTTCCTTTTCTAACTTGATATCCTTTCCACAAGGAAATGGCCTCCCTTTTATATCTTATTATTGAGAGAGTCACAACCTTCCATATTTGGAGTCACAACCTTTCATAGTAGGAGTCACATAATATTTATTCTTAATCGATTCCTTGAATGATGTTGTGGATGTCTTTCTCAAATGAAATGCTCTCCCTTTTATATCTCAAGTTTGAGGGAATCACACCTCTTCACCTCAATAGTTACAACTCTTCATCGCTGCATTTGGAGAATAATAGTTTAATTTTAAATAAGTTGATTTGCTAGTGCTGCTATCTATTACATGTAATCAGTCATAATGATTCTTCCCCCTTCCCTTTCCTTCTAGATCAACCTTCCTTATATACCTTATCTTGCTCAAGGGACACAACTCTTCATATGCTGGTTGACCATTCTTAACAATTTAATCTTTATTTAATGCCAGTTTGGTGTAATATTAATTATCTTTATTGATTTCTTTTGAAACATAGGCTGCAGACATTTAGGAATAAAATGGGACATTACATGTAGGCTAATTGCCCCTCCCCCATCTGTCCTTTCCATAATTTCATCTAACGTCACCCACTGCTGTTCTACCCATTATCAGGTTGTTATACATTGATATCCTCATGGATAGGTTTCAAGGCCTTTATTGGGAACTCTTTCCACCATTGCTTGCTTGACCTACTTCTCTTTCAAGCCCACTCCAATATCTGCAGCCCAATCTGCAATTGTATTTTCTTTCCTGCCTATTGCTAGTTTTAGGATTAGAAATTAAATAAGCAGAATTAAAACAATTTCACACAATTTGACACTGCATATACCCTGGGAAAACCCTCCAACTTGAGGGAGAAAAACCCAGCAACAATATATCACTTATATATTGAATAATAATCAGCAAATCTCTTTACAATGAGGCCGATTACAAGGCCAAATATCAGCACCAAACTTGATGCAACCTCCTAATAATAATATCGCTCTTCCTTGATGATAAATTTGGCCTTCTAGAAGAATTACTTTGATCTCTATAATGATGCACTCCAATCTCGAACTTGGCTGTAGGTAAATTCGCACTTTCTTGAATAATTGTCAGATGATCATGAATGAGAAACTCGAGCCTCCTTATATACAAATCGAAAGGGAGATCTTCAAACCATCGCGCCTCTTCTAGATGCAATGTCGGCCTTCAAAATGAAGAGATGTAACTCATGAAGGGTGGCGAACAATATGAAGTCGGCCTCATACAATTTCGATTAACAATAAATAAATATTATTTATTCCCAAGTGAAGCGCCTCTTCACTAGTGACGTCTCCAATAAATTAAATAGCCGTTAGGCTATATTTTATTTATTGCTTTGATACAAGGTCGTGGCTGGAAGTAAGAGGCCGGACGCTGTAAACATCAACACTCCCTCTCAGCTAGGGAGGAATACTTCCAGCTATCCAATGTCATGGAGTCTCTCAACATGACACCCACAATGGCTACACCCATATGTGGAAAGAGCTCATCACAGAGTTACTCAATGTGATATTGTCCATCATGGCTACTCCCATGTATGGAAAGAACATGTGCACAATTGCCCATCACGGAGTCACTCAACGTGATGTCGTCATCTCATCATGACGTCCACCATGGCTACTCCCAGAGGGTGGATAAACACAAGTTCAAGTAAATCATCACGGAGTCTCTCAACGTGATGTTGTCATGGAGTCACTCAACATGACATCCACCATGGCTACTCCCAGAGGGTGGAAACAAGGGCTTTCACCTCAAATTTCTCTCACAGAGAAAGATGCATTAAAGCAAATCACAGAAGATCACTAATGTTGAGTCTCCCTCTCAGCTAGGGCTTCATTCTCCACAACTCCAAGCTTGTTTCGAAAGTGCACAAACTTCACTTTGGAGAGAGGCTTGGTGAGAATATCAGCCGTCTGCTCATCAGTACAAATGTATCTCAACTGGATAGCTTTCCTCAATACCATATCTCTGATGTAGTGGTATTTGATCTCAACATGTTTTGTTTTGTCATGAAACATTGGATTGATAGAAAGCTTCACACAACTTTGATTATCACAATGAATGACAGTCGGCTCCAATGATTGTCCAAACAATCTTGCAAGAAGCTTCCAAAGCCACACTGCTTCTCGAGCTGCCACACAAGCTGCAATATACTTGGACTTTGCGGTGCTTAGTGCTACTGAAGACTGCTTCCTGCTACACCAGGAGATCATAGCAGATCCCAAACTAAAGCAACATCCAGAGGTGCTCTTCCGATCAGCTACACACCCCGCCCAAGCAGAATCAGAATATCCATGCAACTTTAGATCCACACTGGAAGAATATCTCAAACCATATCCAACTGTGCCACGCAAGTATCTCAAGATATGCTTCGCTGCAACTAGATGTATTTGCCTTGGTTCACACATGAACTGACTGAGTGCACTCACTGCATAGCAAATATCTGGTCTAGTATTGACTAGATACATCAACAATCCAATCAACTACCTGTACATAGTAGGATCCACTAGATCTGAACTAGCTGTAGACTCATTTAGCTTCTTCAAATTGGTTTCCATCGGTGTAGACATGGATTTGCAATCCATCATGCCAAATTTCTTCAAGATGTCTATTGTATACTTCCCTTGACTCAGAATGATCTCATTAGGCCTTTGCCATACTTCTAAACCAAGGAAGTAATGCATGTATCCAAGATTCTTCATCTCAAATTCAGAAGCTAACTCCTCTTGCATTTGATAATGAGATGTTCTTCTCCTGTAAGAAATAGATCATCAACATAAAGAACCAAGATCAATGCCTCACCATCAATTACCTTGAAGTACAGGTTTGAATCAACATCATTCTTGGAGAAGCCCAAGCTCATCAGGTATCGATCAATCCTCTCATACCAAGCACGAGGAGCCTGCTTAAGGCCATACAAAGCCTTCTTCAATCTACAAACATGAGATTCCTTCCCATGAATCTCAAAGCCATCAGGTTGCTCAATGTATACCTCTTCTTCAATTACACCATTAAGGAATGTTGTCTTCATGTCCATCTAATGTAACTTCCATCCTTTAGCTGCTGCACTAGCAATGATAGTCCTGATGGATGTATAATGAGCAACTGGAGCAAATGTTTCTTCATAATCTATTCCCTCTTTCTGAGAGAACCCTCTAGCCACAAATCTAGCCTTGTACTTCTCAATGCTTCCATTAGCCGCATGCTTGATCTTGAAAAGCCACTTAGAAGATACAATAGATTTCCCTTCTGGTCTAGGTACAATATCCCAAACATCGTTCTTGAGGATAGATTGATATTCTTCAGCCATAGCATCTCTCCATACTTGCTGACTTGAAGCTTCCTCAACATTGGAAGGCTCAGATTCAATAATATGACTCATTAATGCAACATAGCTAGGAAACTTCTGTGGTCTTTTGCTTTCTTGGAATGTTCCTCTAGGGGCTGCAAACTTTTCTGCCTCCTGCACTGTTTTCCTAGCCCATAGAGGTCTCGTTCGACCTATAACAATATCTCTTGGCCCATTAGTTGGCTCCAAAGGCTCAACTGGATCACCATCTTCTTTTGGTTTAGTAGACTCCCTCTGAATCTCAGGAGTATGGTCAACTTCCATGTCCCGAGGAGTCTCCTGGTCTTCATTATCTATCTTCATGTAAGAGCCTTTAGATCTCTTGAATGCAACATCTTCTTCAAATGTAACATCTCTGCTGATCTCTATTTGTTTCTAGCCTGGAATGTAAATCCTGTATGCTTTTGAAGACTCACTGTAGCCCACAAATATTCCTTTCTTGCTAGATGGTTCCAACTTAGTCCTTTTATCTTTAGGCACATGAACATACATAGGACAACCAAAGATTCTCAAGTGACTAACTTCAGGCTTCACACTTGTGAAGGCTTCTTCAGGAGTCATGTTCTCCAAAATACGATGAGGGCTCCGATTCTGAACATACACTGCCGTTCTAGATGCTTATACCCAAAGGAAGGTTTGCAAGTCTTGATCATGGATCATAGCTTTAGCTGCCTCAACAATGGACCTGTTCTTCCTTTCTACAACACTGTTTTGTTGTGGATTGTAAGGGACACAAAACTCCCTCTTAATCCCTACCTCGATACAAAAGTTACGGAAGCCTCCAGAGATGTATTCTCCTCCGTTGTCAGATCTCAGAACTTTGATCCTCTTCCCAGACAAGTTCTCTACTTGAGCCTTAAATTCTTTGAATTTTTCAAGTACTTCAGATTCTTTAGTCTTTAATAAATAAATCCAAGTCTTTCTAGAGTAGTCATCAATGAAAATTACATAATACAAGAAACCACTCAAAGAAGCAACAGACATTGGACCACACAAATCATAATGAACAAGATCTAGAATACTTTTGGATCTACTCTCACTACTATGAAAAGGACCTTTAGTATTCTTACCCAATGTGCATCCTCGACAAGTACCTTCATGCTCGTGGCTGAGTTTTGGAAGGCCGGTGACCATCTTCTCCATGGATGGGAGTGCTCTGAAATGAAGGTGAGCAAGTCTCCTGTGCCAAAGCTCACATGAACTGGTGGACTCATGCAACAATGCTTGTATTGGATGAGTGGAAAGTCTATAGAGACTCTCTTGTCAAACACCAATCACTCAGGCTGTCTTGATGCTAGAGTTCTTCGGCCATGCAAGAACTTTTCCTTCAGAAAATGCAACTTGATATCCCTTGTCCTCCAAAGCTGAAATTGAGACAAGGTTCCTCTTGATGCCTTTTACAAATAACAAATCGCTCAACTGAAGAGAGGAGGCTCCAACACCTTTCATAGAATAGCATGCATCATCTCCAATTATGACTTGAATGCTTGTATCTCTCTCCATCAAATTTGAAAGATGTTCTCTAAATCCAGTAATATGACGAGAGGCGCCACTATCAATCAACTATGTGTTGCTATCTGTTGGAACATTGCTTGATAGGGCAGAAATAAATAGAAATCCACTTAAATTGTCTCTTGAATCCTTCTGAGGAGAGACCTCACCCACATTTGCTAAGGAAACATGTTGTTTTGGTCTAGTTGGACAATCTTTCGCATAGTGACCAAACTTGTCACATCTGAAGCACTGTATATGGGAGAGATCCTTCTTCTTCTTAGATTCAGGAGCACCATCCGATCTTCTATCTCTGTTCCTCTTGAAATTTCCTTTCTTCCCTTCTCTTCCTTTCCTCTTTGATGATTAAGCAACAAGTACATGAATATCTTCATTGTTAGAACTTCGCCCATTGCCTCTCGCTGCCAATCTCGATTCCTCTTGAATACAATCTTCCCTAAGACGATCAAACTTTGGTAGCTTTGATCTTCCACTAATGCCTTGGATAAATGGCTCCCAAGATTGAGGAAGACCATTGAGTGCCAACATGACTAAGTCCTTATCATCAACCATATGACCAATGGCACAAAACTGATCTCTTAACTCGGTGATCTTCATGAAGAAGGAGATGACAAAATCTCCTTTCGCCATCTCGATATGATGAAGCTGTTGCTTCAATGCAAGAGCTCTGCTTGTATTATTGATCTCATACAATCCCTCCAAGGTCTTGAACATCTCTCTTGCTGTCTTGAACTTGGAGACAATAGGCACAAGATGATGCTTCACAGAATCAATCAAAATCTTCGTGGCCTTTGTGCCATTCTTCTTCCATTGTGACTTCTCATTCTCATCGGAAGGCTCGGGAACTTCGCTCTCCACGAACTCAACAATCTCATTTTCTTCCAATGCATTCAAAATTCTAAACTTCCAAGAGGTGAAGTTAGAAGCACCTTCAAGTCTATCTTCAACTTTGAGCCCGTTCACCATTTTTCGAAGATAAGATAGACACACGAAGATGAGAACAAGAGAGGAAGAGTACGCTGCTTATAGAAATCTGATCACGATCTTGCTTAAACTTGGCTCTGATACCATGTTAGTTTTAGGATCAGAAATTAAATAAGCAGAATTAAAACAATTTCACACAATTTGACACCGCATATACCCTGGGAAAACCCTCCAACTTGAGGGAGAAAAACCCAGCAACAATATATCACTTATATATTGAATAATAATTAGCAAATCTCTTTACAATGAGGCTGATCACAAGTCCAAATATCAGCACCAAACTTGATGCAACCTCCTAATAATAATATCACTCTTCCTTGATGACAAATTCAGCCTTCTAGAAGAATTACTTCGATCTCTATAATGATGCACTCCAATCTCGAACTTGGCTGTAGGTAAATTCACACTTTCTTGAATAATTGTCAGATGATCATAGATGAGAAACTCGAGCCTCCTTATATACAAATCGAAAGGGAGATCTTCAAACCATCATGCCTCTTCTAGATGCAATGTCGGCCTTCAAAATGAAGAGATGTAACTCATGAAGGGTGGCGAACAATATGAAGTGGGCCTCATACAATTTCGATTAACAATAAATAAATATTATTTAAAGTGAAGTGCCTCTTCACTAGTGACGTCTCCAATAAATTAATAGCCGTTAGGCTATATTTTATTTATTGCTTTGATACAAGGTCGTGGCTGGAAGTAAAAGGCCCGATGCTGTAAACATCAACACCTATATGACCGAAAATTACTTCATTCAAAGATGTTGCCACCATCCTTGCTTCCGAAATGATGGTATCCAACAACCATTTATTATTGGCCCCACCATTCATAGACCCAATGACCAACTTTGAGTCACCTTCCACCTGTATCCTCTGTTAACCCCCATTCCAAGGTTCTGACTTCAACCATGTTATTGGTATTCACATCAAAATAAAAAATGAGATGCCAAGTGGCTAACACTTATCATCTTTTAAAACATACCCACATCTTGTTGTGCCAAGATTACCTTTGGCTGCTTTGTCAAAATTGAACTTAACCCATCTAGCATTTGGACAACTCCATTTGCTGCTCTTTTCCTATTTGGACTTGCTCTTGGGCACCCTATCCAACCGAATAAACCTTGGGTAGGCCTCAATCCATCCCTTCTCTTCTGCCTTGATATCCTAGTCCTCAACCCTACCACAATCACCTAATTCCTTCACAGTTGATTCAACATTGTCCCATATCCTTTCCATAGACAATTCTCTTTCTTGGAAGATCCTTCTATTCCTTTCCAACCAGATGTTCCAAATTACTAACACTGAAAGCAATCCTAGATCATCTTCAACCCCCTACTCTTGGTCCTCACATGCCAACTAGATAAAGGCTAGAAACATTGGTTGGTTGTAATGTCCCCATTTCCCAAGTGGTGATCTATTGCAAAGGTTAGTACATCACTTGGTCCTTATGGACTAACAGGGTGGTTAGGGGGGCCCTTGAGGGCATTTGCGGACCTGTTCAGTCTTCCTTCAAGCTTAATTGGTGTTTCTCAGCTTAGGTCATTTCAGGGTTTTCACTGTGCAACTCCCGGAGCATTATTTGGACACTTTGTCCATACTTACTATATATAGTAAGTCACAGGGGGTCATTGGTATGGTCAGTTGGCATAATTACTATATTGGGCATGATGGCGTGTTTATATCTTGGTTTAATCATGGTTCAATGTGTTAAGTTATAATAACGCTAATAATAAAGTTAAATTATAAAGTTGAGTGCCCAATTTGAAAAGGATTAAAGGTGGAAATTTAAATAAAATAAAATATATTTCAAAAAGCCAAATAGGCCATGGGAGTTGGGAAAATATAAAAGCCCTTTGAGAGCTCATTTGTAATTCATCTTGGAAGAAGAAGATTGTTAAGGGTTTGTAGGTAGATTGGAGAGTTTGAAAATCTCAGCTTCATCGAGGACAAAAACCCTCATAAAAAACAACACGCTATAGGAGTGAAAGATCTCCCAAGGTTGCTCGCAGACAACTCCATTTTAGTGGTTGTGCTTGTGCTTCAATCGATTGCAGGAAAGACTTCAAATTCAGGGTTAGAAGTATTTATTAGGAAATTTCGTAGGAAGATTGTTCATCTTTCAGAGTGAAGGATTTATAGAGAATACTGGAGAGTTATTGGAGTAGTTGTTTGCAAAGTTTCCAGGAGAACTTGGATGCCATACTCAGGGGAATCCAAGGTTGGATGTGGCATCTTCTTGTTCTCAGTTTGTGCCCTTCATACCTCAAGCTGGGTGTAGGGTTTGAAGGATCTTTTTGCTGCTGGTCGAGGGTATTGAGACATTCAAATTGCTATTGATAAACACTAATCATTGAAGGTTTTTGGCGTGAGATTCCAAGGGTGGCCTGGACATGGGAATCTCTTGCAAAGTTTGGTTCAAGTAAGAAGTAGGGGATTAATCATTGCCTAAGGGAAGCAAAATTTGAAATAGGACCTATGAGGACACATGTTGATTTACTTGTCATTTGGTTGTGTTCCTATGATATGATACTTGGTTTGGATTAGTTTGGGCATCACAAGGTGCATTTTGATTGATTTGTAAAGAGCATAGAATGCTTGGATGATGCGGTGAACCTTGTGGTTTTCCAAGGAATTCATAGACACATAATTTTGAGAACTCTTTTGGCCATGCAAGTTAAGAAGACAGTTCATAAGGGTTGCAAAGCATTCATGGTGAAATTTTAGAGAAGGAAGAGGAAAAGAAACTTGAACTTAAGGTTTTATCCAATCTTGCACAAGTTCAGTGATTTATTTCCTAATGACTTGCCAGGTGTACTATCGAGAGAAATTTTGATTTCTCGATTGATCTTGTTCCAAGAACAAGTCCCATATGTAAGGTTCTCTACAACTGCAGAATTGTAGGAGTTGAAGACGCAATTAGAGGATTTGTTGGCAAAGGGGCTTATTCAACCTTGTGTATCTCCTGGGGGTGCATTGGTTTTGTTTGTTTAGAAGAAAGATAGAACCCTTTGATTGGGCATTGATGTCAAAATGATAAATAAGGTAACAGCCATCAATAATTGTTTTCCTTGCTTTGCATTGACAATTTGTTTGATTAAATGAAAGGGGCAGTGCTGTTCTTGAAAATTGACTTGAGATCCATTTTTTATCAATTGAAGATTAAGGATAAGGACATTCAAAAGATTGCCTTTAGAGCATGATGTGACCATTAAAAGTTGTGGTATAATGTTTTGGGTCAACCAATGCTCCATCAACTTTCAAGTGTTTAATGAATCATGTGTTCCATGATATGCTTGATCATTACATCCTATTGTTTCTTCATAACATCTTGATTTAGTCATGGAATAAGGAGGAACATGAAGAGCATCTTTGATTGGTCTTGTAGAGAGTAAGAGAGCACAACCTTTATGGTAAGATGAGTAAGTGCTCATTCTTTCAATCTAAGATACAATACCTTGGGCATGTGATTTCAGAAGAGGGTATTGCAGTGGATCTGACAATGATTCGAACAATTAGAGAGTGGCCAATGCCAAAGAATGTTGAAGATGCCTGTAGTTTCATGGGTCCAGCAGGTTTGTGGAAGATTTCTCTAGAGTGGTTTGGGCATGTGATTTTTGAAGTGGGCAACTTACATTCAACAGTTTGATTTGGTGATAAAATATGAGAGGGTGTCACCAATAAAGTGGTAGAAGTTCTCCTCCTTGGGTACGTAGCATTTTGGATACTCAATGCATAACATATGATTAGTGGAAATACTCCATGGACACTCAATTTGGCTTCATAGTTCAAGCTTTACAACATCTGTCAACTGAGAACCAAACATCTTTCCTTGACTACTGTTTTGGGATCAGTTGTAGTATTCTTCATTAACTCAAGCTAAATTTAAGGTAATTCATGAAGGACATAAGGTTCCTACTTCCTTTCAAGTTGGCGATCTGTTCTGCTTCATTTAGATAATTAAAGGTACATCAAAAAACAATATCGCAAGTTGAAGCCTATTGCCTACGGACCTTACACCATTCTCTAAGCAAATTCGATTCCTTGATTGTCCAGCTCAGCTTGGTTTCCATGATGTTGTAGATGTGAGCAAGCTCAGATTGTATGAATCATCTCACTTGGAGGAGGTTTCTAATATATTCCTGATTTTCAACAACTGTTGGCTGAAGATACTTTGCTCGATGTTCATACACACACCAATTGCAAAGGGAAATCCACTACATATCTCTTTGGCACTAAAAGAACTCTACTGATGCAAGCCAAATGGTTTTTGGAGTCATCTTTTCCACACAATTTCCCAAATCTCATGTTAAAATTGGGGATAATTTCCTCTAACCAAGAAGGAAATGATGAAGGCATCCCATGCAGTTAGAAAGATAACTATATATACAAGTGGGTTGATTGAAATAAAGTAGAAGCAAATGGAACGGCTGTAAAGGTAGCTAGAAATAAAGTAGTTGCAGCTGGAACAACTGTAAAGGGACGATGGAAATAAATCATAAAGTAAGTGAACAATTGGAGCACCAACGAATTAAACATAGATGGGTGGCTAGAACAACTATAAAGGGTAGATAGAAATTAATAAAAGTAAGTAGATTGCTTGGAACATAAAATGTCACTGTAAGTTTTTTAGCTTATAGACAGTGCTCTTTTATGTAAATAATCACTAAGAAATACATTCAGCAACATAAACATATAAAAGAGTGATCTTCCCAATACATGAAAAACGTGGGTCATGTCCACCACCTGATAATGTCAATGTTTTTCACATAGAACCAAATAAGGTTCATAACTGTTCCTTTCCTTGTATTGCTTTTCCCTAAAACAATAAGTGTTTGTTGAATACTGAACTATTTTGGGCCCTTTCAAAATCCTCTTGAAACTTCTTCATATCTTAGGGACACTGCCTCTTGGATCAAATGGCCAAAGAATATAATATAAATGTTTCTTTTGGAAAAGTTAATGATAGTTTTCATTATTATCTGTCCATGTTTCTTGTTCATATAGATTATTTCTCCAACTTTCTCCTCCTACATAGAGGAGTACTCTACATTATTACCCACATAAAAAATGGATCCTAATTATCCCTACGAAATATGTGTTGAAGTTGGTACAAGCTTGAAGGAACTTAAGTTTTCTTTTGTGGATTATTGGGAAGACCAGCTGTCAAACTTATAATACTTGCAAAGATTGATGTACTTTAATAATCACGAATAGTTGAATATCATGAACTGTAGAATCAAGACATTGCAATTCCACATGTAATGTGCTTCTAAGATCCGTGGATGCTAAAATTCAGGTTTGATGTGTGGTATGAGAAGTAAAGTTATGAGTCCCGAGGTGGGTAGGCCTAATTGAGGCCTGCGGACTTGTGACTTGGTGTAATGAACCGGGCCAATTTTTTTTTTGTTTTTAAGCAATGCGATTACAATTCAACACGCACCCGTTAAGGTTAGCATAAACCAAAACGATGCGGAAAAGTAACTGTAACTAGAATGTACACCAGGATCCCGATGTGGGCAAGGTGTGAGCATTGGTCAGAGGATCTATGCAAATGCAAACTGAAGGGAACTCTAACCAAGAATGCGCCTGTGCAGACGAGCATATGGTCAGAGGATCAATGCATGATGAACATAATGTAACCCTAACCAAGAATGGCGCCGAGTGATGGCGAGCATATGGTCAGAGGGTCCCTAAACTACTCAACTGAAAGCAAATAGGTGGCAAGCGAGCCTCTTCCACTTATTCAGTGGGAATGTACAATAGCTTAAAATGCAAGATAAAGAAGAATAGCTGATAGTACTACTAACAGCTTACAATATATCAGAATAATCATTTAAAACTAGAGCTCTTTCAAGTCTTCATTGCTGCAACTGTGTAGAATGTCTTCCAAAGACCAAATACAACTTTCAATGCTCAATCTCTACCAAGGAGACAATTTCCTTAATTCTGATTTATCAGACCTGCAACATAAAAGATGAAATCTGCAAACCAACCCTCACTCAAATGCTCATATCTCACTCAATTCTTGCTCTAATGACAGGGAATCAAATGCAGATTGCTCTAGGCATGAAGGCGCCCCAATTAAGATCTCAAAACCTCACCAAACAACCCATAAACTTTTTGCACAAATCCCAAAGCCAAAACAGAATGGTACGGCCCTCTTAAAAGGGCGAACTTGATAGATAAAATCAAAAACAGCAGATAAAAATCTATAAATTTGCAAGATGGGTCGCCCCAAGGAGACAAGATGATATGTTGAACACCTAGAACAATATCTTTTTGTATTTTTGATTTATGATTGAAAACTGCCTACAGCTATGCAACATTAGCAACTCTGAAACATGACAAAATGCTTGAATAACACCTACTAAATGCAAGAAACTCAACAACAATGCTAAAACAACCCAACTACAAGCTAACCTCTCAACTAGTTGCTATCTTTCAAGCAAGAAGATGAGCCAATGCTAGGAGGTGTGCTTTCCTCGAAGCGAGTGTCTGAAGATAATTCAGCAGCATAACAGTGTAGTAGACAAAAGATCCCAAATGAAGAGCTGAGGCCTGATTAAATAGACATGAGAGAATCATCTAGAAGCTTCAAGAAGGGCGCCCAAAACCCTAATTTCAAATTCAACTTTTCCCTCCAAAAGATGGCGTCCTTTTTCACCATTGAAATATTTCACTTTGTTTTTAAAATAAAGTCAAATCCCTCAAATAGGCGTCCTTTTCCTTAAGCTCAATATTTGACATTTAAAAATATAATTTATCTCTCCATGGCGCCTTGACCCTCAAAGTCCCCCTTTTAAAAACAACTTAAAGTTGTATTGCTAGGCAAGGGGGTATAATATTAAAAATATAATATTATAATGAAAATACTTATCTCTCCAAGAAATATGCGCCCAAGGCCAAGAACTGAAGTGCCAGCTGAACCAACTGCAGAAGAAGACCAACTGAACTGAACCCAACTTGTCCACTGCTAAAAATAGAATTTACTAAAAATAGTAAATCCACGAAGTTGCTCGGAATGCCAAATTGAACACACCACTGCGAAGCTCTCTGAAAACCCAGAAAGAATCCGCAATCAGAATTCCAAACTTCAAGCAACAACCTCCTCAAAATTAGGAAACCCTAATTTCACCATCCGCGTAGCCTACGGGTCTCCGGAATAGGCCAACGGTCATCAGAAGCGATCACATCTGAGAAGGGGACATTACAGTCCGCCCTCCCCAAGATTGCTTGCCCTCAAGCAATCGCAAGTCTAGATGCTGTAGAATCTCCTCATTCTCCCAAGTAGCATCCTCCAAAGGTAAATTCTTCCACTTCACCAAATACTCTTTGATTGTTCTCCTCCTCAAGGAACGCTCTCTGGAATCAATAATCTCTTCTGGAACCAATGTCAATTGCCCTTCTTCATCCAAGGGAGGCAACTGTGATGAAGCAACAACATTGTGTCCAAGTGCCTTTTTGAGGCGAGACACATGGAAAACGTTGTGGACCTTACTACTCGAAGGTAGTTCCAACTCATAAGCCACTGCTCCAACCTTTCTGACAACCTTGAATGGCCCATAGAAGCGAGGTTTAAGCTTCTCAACTCCACTCTTCTTAAGTGTGGACTGTCTGTAAGGCTGAAGTCGAAGATAAACCATATCACCAACCTCAAATGAGCGCTCAACACGCTGCTGATCAGCGTACATCTTTTGCTGATTTTGTGCCATTTGAAGGTTGTCCTTCAAGAATTTCAAAACATCTTGGCTTTGCTGCAACCAATCCTTGGCTTGAGGAGCTTTGCTATCGCCAAACACCAAATCAGCAAAGTTAGGAGCCTCGTAACCATAGAGGGCCATGAATGGAGACATCTTTATTGACATGTGGAAAGATGAGTTGTAGCAATATTCTCCCAAGTGGAGCCATTTCACCCAAGCTCTTTGCTGCTCCGAGACATAATTCCTGAGATAGCCCTTCAACCATTTGTTCACAATCTCCGTCTGACCATCTGTTTGAGGGTGATAGCTAGTGCTCGGAGTAAGCACTGTACCACTCATCCTGAAAACCTCTTGCCAAAAGGTGCTTAGGAACTTGCTGTCCCTATCACTCACTATGTTTTTAGGCAACCCATGCAATCTAAACACTTCATGGAAGAACAAATCTGCAACTTGAGCTGCTGAAAATGAGCTAGTGATGGCAAAAAAATGAGCGAACTTGGTCAATCTGTCCACTACAACATAAATACAATCTTTGCCTTGAGCCCTAGGCAATCCGGTGATGAAATCCATCGAGATGCTTTCCCATTTTTGATTTGGAATGGGAAGTGGCTGCAGTAGACCAGCTGGGAGAGAGTGCTCATTTTTGTTCATTTGACAAGTGCTACACTCCTTGATGTAACGCTGAACATCATCTTTCAACCCCTTCCAAGAGAACCTCTCTCGAATCTGCCTATATGTCTTGAAGTACCCTTGATGACCAGCAAGTGGAATGTCATGAAAAGTCATCAAAATCTTCTTCTTAAGTTTAGAATCAGCCACCAAGAAGATTCTTCCCTTGTAGTGTATCAACCCATCAACTACCTTGTACCTTTCATCATGAAAAGTACCTTCAATAATGCTGGTTGCAAACTAATTTTTGGCATAATCAACAAGCAACATCTCCTTCCAATCAGCAATAAGCTCACACAATGAGCTCAAATAAGGCCTTTTTGATAAAGCGTCAGCCACAATGTTGTTCTTCCCTTTGACATACTCAATGTCAAAATCGTAAGCTTGAAGCTTACTCACCCACTTCTGCTGTCTTTCATTCAAATCCTTCTGATGCATGAAGTGCTTGAGACTGTTGTGATTAGTCTTGACCACGAATTTGCTCCCCACCAAATATTGTCTGAATTTGGCTAATGCATGCATGATTGCAAGCATTTCTTTGTCATAGATAGAATAGGTCCTTTCAACCCCCCTTAATTTTTTGCTTTCAGACACAATAGGATGCTTATCTTGCATCAGAACAGCCCCAATACCTTCCCCTGATGCATCACACTGTAACTCGAAGGGTTTGGAGAAATCTGGTATGGCCAATACTGGACAAGAACTCATGATTTCCTTGAACTTATCAAACACACTTTGAGCCTTTTCTAACCACATGAAAGCCCCCTTTTTAGTGAGGTCAGTAAGAGGAGCAGCACTTTGAGAATAACCTTTTACGAATCTTCTGTAGAAGCCACAAAGACCCAAGAATCCCTTCAAATGAGTCACATTTTCTGGAGGTGGCCAATCTACTATTGCCTTGATCTTTTCTGGATCAACCTTCACCCCATCAGCGCTGATTATATGACCAAGGTAGAGTAGCTCCTTCATCCCAAATTCACATTTGGATTCTTTTGCAAACAAACTTTCTGATTCAAGAATGCTAAGCACTTCCTCCAAGTGCTTGAGGTGTTCTTCCCACGTCTTGCTGAAGATGAGAATATCATCAAAGAAGATCAACACAAATTTCCTCAACTGTTTCTGGAAAACTATGTTCATGCAAGACTGGAAAGTGGCTGGAGCATTAGTCAAGCCAAAGGGCATGACTAGGAACTCAAAATGACCATAGTGGCATCTGAATGCCGTCTTCTCAACATCTGAACCTCTCATCCGGATTTGATAGTAACCCGACCTCAAATCAATTTTTGAGAAGAATTTGGCACCATGTAGCTCATCAATGAGCTCATCAATCCGAGGAATAGGATACCGATTCTTTATTGTGCTTTGATTCAAGGCACGATAATCCACACACATGCGGATGGTGCCGTCCTTCTTCTTCACAAGAACTACAGCTGAAGTAAAGGGACTCTTGCTAGGGCGAATGAAGCCCATCTCCAGAAGTTCCTTTATGTTCTTCTCAATTTCATCCTTCTGCTTCTTAGGATATCGATACGGAGTTGTGATGACTGGTTTGGCCCCTTCTTTGAGCTCAATGACATGCTCAGCTCCTCTTTCAGGTGGTGGCCCAGGAGGTAGATCAGCAAACACCTTACTCCTCTTGGTGAGTATAGACTAAATATCTGGAGGATATTCCCTCTTTGTCTCAGCTGGACTAGCTGGAAGAACCATGCATTCCGCAGCCCACTCCACTTGGTCATGTCTAATCAGCCTCTCCATCCTTTTGAATGAAACTATTCGAGGACCACCATTGGACATTCCTCTCAACACCACCCTCTTTCCATCAGATTGGAACTTGAGCTCCATTGTTTGTAGATTGAGAGAGATTTCACCAAGTGAACGTAACCATTGTATGCCCAAAACTGCATCTGTGTCACCAATAGTAACCACATAGAAGTCATCTTTGACTTCATAGTTTCCCAACTGCAAAGACATGTTAGGAACTCTTCGGGTGCAGGAAATATGAAACCCATCAGCCACCATGACTTTGAAGCCTTCGAATTCTTCAGTTTTGAGACCTCTCTTTGCAACCACACCTTCATCAATGAAGTTATGCGTTGCACCAGTATCAATTAATGCAACAATACGATGACCTCCAACTCCACCACGAACCTTGAAAGATTCGTTCTTTTGGAAACTAGAGAGTTGGGCAATAGGGCCCCCAACTCCTTGCTCATGATCGGACTCTTCTGTGGCTCTTTCATCTTCGCTGTCCCCAAAATAAGACTGCTGATCTGACATATCAGATGCTGATTCATAATCAGAATAGGTTCCCATTTGATTATAACGCCCTCTTCCAGGACATCTATGACCCTTAGTCCAAGGCTCTAAACATGTGTAACACTTGCCCTCCTTTCTGAGCTGTTCACGTTGCTCTTCAGTCAACTTAGGTGGAAACTTCTTGTGCTGATTAGAAGAATGTCTCTTATCCTTCTTATGGCCAAAAGGCTTAGGCGGAAATTTAGGCCTAGGGGCTGATAACTCCATACTACGAGACTTCTTGATTGCCTCATCAAGACTTGGTGGATCAAAAGCTTTCACCCACCCTTTCAAGGGTTCAACCAAACCTTCGGAAAACAAAACAACCAATCTTCTTTCGGTGATGTTGGGCACCATCACAGAAAGTCTCTGGAAATCAGCAATGTAAGAATCCAAGGAGCCATGCTGCTTCAGTTGTGCAAGCTCACGAAATCTTACTTCAGGATCCTTAGTGTCGAACCTTTCAATCAGCTTGTTGGTGAATTCTCCATAGGTTTGAATAAGGTTATGGCCAAGTGTGACCAAACCATGGTACCACCACTCATGGGCAGCTCCCTCTAAATGAAGTGTTGCAAACTTGATGGCATCTTCTTCTGGCATGGGACGAAGTGAAAGGTAGTTGTCTAACTTCTGAACCCACGATCTTGCTGAACACTTATCACTTCCATCGAAGTGAGCCAATGTTACCTTCCCTAAGGCTTGATGAAAATCAGTTCTAGGAGCCATATAAGCTCGGTTATCAGCTCTTCCTCCGTTTCTTCTGTTTCTCTAGTTCAAGAATTGATCAAAGGACCATTGGTCTCTAAGATCAGGAGGTAGGGTGGCATACTCCATGTAGGCTTGCCTGGCATCGTCTACCAAAGGAATGGTAGCTTCAACTTGCTGTTCTTCCCTCGGAGTGAATGTAGGAAAGAGCGGCCTAGAGGCTGATCCGCTAGAGATGGCATCATGCTGTCCAATGGTTCTACTGCCTCCATTACCATTGTTCCCATTGTTCCCATTGTTTCCATTGACTCCACTGCTTTCTCCTGTAGCATGGTTTTGATTCGGAGTATGGTTCTGAGAAGTTTGCTGGTCCATCTGAGCAAGTAACCGAGACATCATCTCGATCATTCCATCAAACTTCTTTTCCATCCTTGCATCCTTCTCATCTATGGCCTGCCTAAGATTGTCTGACATATTCTCAATTGTTTTACCCTTATCCACTGCTGTTTCTGTTTCTCTCAAAGCTTCTGAGAGAGTATCTGCTTCGGGCATTGGCGGAAGCTGTGTCTGTTGTCTTTTGGCCTGACCTCTGGTGTAGTATCTGCAACCACTGTCACTCATGTGACAACTGAATCACTGTAGGGCACAGGTTGGCAGAATCATGGCTCTGATACCACTGTAATGAACCGGGCCAATTTTTTTTTTGTTTTTTAGCAATGCGATTACAATTCAACACGCACCCGTTAAGGTTAGCATAAACCAAAACGATGCGGAAAAGTAACTGTAACCAGAATGTACACCAGGATCCCGATGTGGGCAAGGTGTGAGCATTGGTCAGAGGATCTATGCAAATGCAAACTGAAGGGAACTCTAACCAAGAATGCGCCTGTGCAGACGAGCATATGGTCAGAGGATCAATGCATGATGAACATAATGTAACCCTAACCAAGAATGGCGCCGAGTGATGGCGAGCATATGGTCAGAGGGTCCCTAAACTACTCAACTGAAAGCAAATAGGCGGCAAGCCAGCCTCTTCCACTTATTCAGTGGGAATGTACAATAGCTTAAAATGCAAGATAAAGAAGAATAGCTGATAGTACTACTAACAGCTTACAATATATCAGAATAATCATTTAAAACTAGAGCTCTTTCAAGTCTTGATTGCTGCAACTGTGTAGAATGTCTTCCAAAAACCAAATACAACTTTCAATGCTCAATCTCTACCAAGGAGACAATTTCCTTAATTCTGATTTATCAGACCTGCAACATAAAAGATGAAATCTGCAAACCAACCCTCACTCAAATGCTCATATCTCACTCAATTCTTGCTCTAATGACAGGGAATCAAATGCAGATTGCTCTAGGCATGAAGGCGCCCCAATTAAGATCTCAAAACCTCACCAAACAACCCATAAACTTTTTGCACAAATCCCAAAGCCAAAACAGAATGGTACGACCCTCTTAAAAGGGCGAACTTGATAGATAAAATCAAAAACAGCAGATAAAAATCTATAAATTTGCAAGATGGGTCGCCCCAAGGAGACAAGATGATATGTTGAACACCCAGAACAATATCTTTTTGTATTTTTGATTTATGAATGAAAACTGCCTACAGCTATGCAACATCAGCAACTCTGAAACATGACAAAATGCTTGAATAACACCTACTAAATGCAAGAAACTCAACAACAATGCTAAAACAACCCAACTACAAGCTAACCTCTCAACTAGTTGCCAGCTTTCAAGCAAGAAGATGAGCCAATGCTAGGAGGTGTGCTTTCCTCGAAGCGAGTGTCTGAAGATAATTCGGCAGCATAACGGTGTATTAGACAAAAGATCCCAAATGAAGAGCTGAGGCCTGATTAAATAGACATGAGAGAATCATCTAGAAGCTTCAAGAAGGGCGCCCAAAACCCTAATTTCAAATTCAACTTTTCCCTCCAAAAGATGGCATCCTTTTTCACCATTGAAATATTTCACTTTGTTTTTAAAATAAAGTCAAATCCCTCAAATAGGCGTCCTTTTCCTTAAGCTCAATATTTGACATTTAAAAATATAATTTATCTCTCCATGGCGCCTTGACCCTCAAAGTCCCCCTTTTAAAAACAACTTAAAGTTGTATTGCTAGGCAAGGGGGTATAATATTAAAAATATAATATTATAATGAAAATACTTATCTCTCCAAGAAATATGCGCCCAAGGCCAAGAACTGAAGTGCCAGCTGAACCAACTGCAGAAGAAGACCAACTGAACTGAACCCAACCTGTCCACTGCTAAAAATAGAATTTACTAAAAATAGTAAATCCACGAAGTTGCTCGGAATGCCAAACTGAACACACCACTACGAAGCTCTCTGAAAACCCAGAAAGAATCCGCAATCAGAATTCCAAACTTCAAGCAACAACCTCCTCAAAATTAGGAAACCCTAATTTCACCATCCGTGTAGCCTACGGGTCTCCGGAATAGGCCAACGGTCATCAGAAGCGATCACATCTGAGAAGGGGACATTACACTTGGTTACTCGATGAGTTTGGTCAGATTGAAGTCCCCGGGTACCTGACAAGTCTTGTTAAACTTGCCAAGTTTGCTAGACTTGTAGGACTTGGCGAGTCTTGTTGAGAAGACTCAACCAAGTCAATGAAAATCAGAAAAGAAAAGAATAAAACAATGAAAACTCTTAAATGTAAAAGCTTGAAAGTCAAACGTTTTTTGAATGGTTTGGAGGACTTTTGGAGGATGGTTAAAAGTGATAAAATTATGAAAAATGGCATGCAACATGAAGGTTTGTGTGATCTCAAAGGCTTTAATTTGGACTTGGTGGTGAGGGCTCCGCCCCTTGACCTCATCTTCTATTGCACTAGGGAGTGTGCTAGGGGTGCTTCTTTCAGACTCCACGAGTGGTGTTGCCCCTTGACCCCACTAGGGTCATTGCCCCTAGATCCTTGCAAGGGGTGTTGTCCCAAACCCTTGGCCTATTTTTAAAAAGCAAAAAATAAAATCATTTCTAGGCCATGTTGGATGGAAAAGCAACAATTTTTTATTCTTTCAACTTTTTCCCAATTAAATCCCAAGTAATTGAATTACATGTATACTTTTGGTTTGCTAAGTCAATCCCTATTTATACATTTGATTTGCAAACTTGTTTGAGATACAAGCACACAACTTCACATAGAGCTAGCAATGTTGGTCTGAGTGATACAAGCTCTTTTCTACCATAGTTCATGACTCCATATTGCGATTTTTGTTTTTGATGCCATGGATATTATAATCCATGAGTTTTGTACACCTAAAACTCTTAAGACAATATTTATATGTTTAAAAATGTTGTTTCCTTTAGCTAAAATCCTTGTTTATACTCATGTGATTGATGTATACTCGTTTATATGATGAAAGTAGCTTCTATTTGATTAGTTTGTGCCTTTCAAGTTTATTTATTGAAGGGTGCATGATAAACGTTTTGAATTCTTAAAAATATTTATATTTTATGATTTTTTCAATTTGCTAAGTCTTGGCCAAGTTTGATCTCTGAGTCCAAGTCCGGGTCAAAAATCAGCTTGCTGAGTCTGAGCCAAGTCTGCGTCTTGTAACTATGATGAGAAGCATTACCATATATTGATCATTCCAATCTATAGCTTCAGCACATTTGATTTCCTTGATAACAAAGTAGAACCTCTATGCATTGGTTTGAGTAAAAAGAAGCTTATGGAGATTTTGATCTTATGCTTAGGTTACAGTCTTCAGAGATATTTGTTGTTAGTAGACACTTCATTATGACATCATTTACCATTATTAACAAATAATTGATAAATGCATTTCCTTTACATGTTTATATTTACTTGGCATGCAAAGCATTATTATGTATGGAGATGATTCCAATTTATAGCTTCAGCACATTTGCTTTCTCTGATAACAAAGTAGAACCTCTGTGCATTGGTTCAACTGAAAAGAAGCATCTGGAGATTTTTGATCCTATGCTTAGGATACAACCTGAAGAGATACTAGTTCCTACTAAACATTTCATCATGACATCATATACCATTTATAAGAAACAAATGATAAATCCATTTCCTTTAAATGTTTATATTTGTTTGGCATATTTTCATTCTTAGGTTTTCAACTTGTCATGATTTGCAGATTCTTATATGGGAGTCAAGCTGGTTTGTGGTTTCTCATGAAGAAGGAAATTCCTTAATGGAGAAATCAAAGAAGTCATTATATGCAGCTCTTCCTATGGTTAGTAACATGGTTGTAACGTGCCATGAAAGTTAATTTCTTCTACTCAATGCTGGAAGGTTAAGGACATCCATTGGACAAGAGCAACTTAAGTCTAATAGTTGATGTTTTGAATTTTCATTTGAATGTTAGGTGCCTGGATTAAGCATTCCTGTAAGAGACATTGGCTACTTGTGCATTGGGACTGTACTTTCTGTTGGATTTCATGAGTTTGGTCATGCACTTGCAGCTGCAAGGTCCGTTTCCTGAAGTTCTTTAATCATTTTCTTATTCATTTTGTTCATAGGAGGGAGGAATCCTGTTGATTGACATTATGGCATACATGACTTACATTGCAGTGAATTTGTATCTTGGTAGTCTTGACGTTTGTAATGACAATTTGTGATTGTGATATAAATTGGGAATGATGTCTGCAAATTTTAGGAATTTTTGAATGCATCACAAACAGCCTAAGGGGGTTTCAAGTATTGTGGGTTTAGGAAGCTTATTGTGTTTCATCACAAATGTTTTCTTAGATGGATAAATAAAATACATCTACACTTTCTAGCTTTTCAGTTTTCATAACTGCTTTATCAACTCTGAAATGTATTAGGACTTAATACCAATTTAGGAAATGCATATTTATGTTTTCTTAGAGAGCTAGTAATAGATCAACTCATCAACATATATGGACTAACTGAAGGGTGTCTCATCCCCATGTCAGGCCCCTTTGAGCTGGGCATTACGTGAATAAAGTATTAATAAATATAAAATAATAAAAGAAATGAATGGACAAGAAAGGGAGAGGGCAGGTTGGACGACCTCGTGCAATTCACATTGACTACAGATGGCATGAGAGAAAAGGGAGGTTGCTGTGCCACTAATAAGGCATGGCATCCCTTCCCCTTAGCTGTCCAGTCTTTCTGTTGGGATTGCGTTGAAAAATCAAATGCAATTCTAACATAACAATGAAGGATACATTCAGAGCAAGTGTAGAAAGGAAGCAAAAACACAGAGAAAAGGGTGTGGAGTTACTCTAACTACCCTGATAGACATGTATGCAAAAAAAAAGGATGCATGAAGAAAGCAAGTTGAGGTTGGATGAAATGCCTAGAAATGTGGCTTTGGGGAATGCAATGATTGTAGGATATGCATAAAATCAATTTGTTGAAAAGGCTTTAGAACTTTCAGCAAATGCCATTGGCAGGCATAAAAGCTAGGCTCCGCTACCTTTGCCGACATCCACCTTGCCTGTGTTGAAATGAGATCTTCGAACAAGCTAAGGATGCTCATCAAAGCTTTTAAGTGATGGAGGAATTTTATTAGATATGTGGGAGGAGAAGAGAATTTGAGATTGGAGGTAGGCATGATTTGGTGGAGTGTGTGCAGACAGAGAAGAGAGTAGAGAGAGGTCCTTCATTCTAAGCTTCTATTCTTGCCGTTGCTTCTAAGCTCCTATTCTATTCATGGCCTCACTCCTGCTTGAGCTTGTATCCTAAGCCTATAGTGGATTGATTTAAGATGTGGATAACAACTTTGATCACATATATAGCCAAGGCCGATGAGAGCATTTGGGCAGAGCATGAAAGGAGTGTTTGGGCATCATGGAGATGCATGGTGGTGTTGTGTTAGCATGAATGGCGATCTGAAAACTTCCTATCATTGGGCTGTTGCACTTAGTCCAAATTTTCTGTGAGCTTGGTAGGTACACATTTTTTTGTTGGCTTATAAATGTTGTATCATACCACATTGTAAGTAGGTAAAAATGCATGTTTTATAATCATAAATAAAGTCTTGAATGCATCCTTATATTTATAAAGAAATACATGGGCAAACCTAGTGTTTGGATTTATAACCTTGAATTGTTTAATTGCCAAGATAATACTTTTCTAATTAAAATGTTGTAAGGTATTTTAAAAGGGACACAATAGTGATATTTTCTTCCTTTGACTATATTGGTTAGGTTCATTGATAATCTTTTTCTAATTCAGATGTTACCATGTTAATTTTTGAAGAGATATTTGTATATTATGAGTTATGAATAAGATTTACTTAATACGAGTTTTGGCTTATGGTTGTATAATAATATAAGTGATTAGGACTTCATTTAGTGACACTAGAGTCCTAGACACATACTGTATTGAACATATTTTAACATTGCAAGTTGATATTTTTTATTTTTTTTTGTATTAAAAATAGTATAATAAGTTACAAAAAGATCAGAACTGTCGAATCAACAGTGTATCATGATCTTCAAAACAAAGAATATAAACGAATGCTTGTGCTAACACCTCTTCTTATACAGAAGCCTCAACATCTCAGCCTGCGACATAAAAGGAACAGCAATACAGTTTTATATGTATCTATCCTCAATTTTAAACAAATGTATATACAAAAATTGCTGTGTTTACATTAAAACAACTGGTTATATGTGGTATTTCCTGTGTCAGAGTGTGCACAAGAGATCGCAGCTTAGAAGTTCCTGCTTTGACTGCCTTCATCTGATTCATCCCAGCCTGGTTCAACATCAGATAGCATTTCATTGGCTCTGACCTCCTCTATTGCAGGATTTCTGCCTTCATTAACGTGAAGTCTAGTGCCAAGTTTATCTTTTACTTTCTTTTGTTTACCGTCTGCAGCTGCCTCCTTGAATGCTCCTTCGAATTCCTTAAGTGCTTTCAGAAATGTTGGGGAGTCTTCATGCTGGAAGTGGCAAGTATGGCCATACTTGATCTCCTCCTTATTTACCCGAACTGTACCATCTCCCAGCAGCTTCAAGAATTTGAACTTTGAAATTTCCATATCTACAGTTACTTCGTTCATCAAACTCATCTTCTCTTGCCAGTCCATTGACTGAGACACAATCTTCTCCTTGCCGAGCCTGCAGTGCACGTTAACAGGGGACCCTCTGCCTCGCAGCTCTGCCTTCTCCAGCCTGGTTAAAAGCTCCTTGGAATTCTCTGATTGCCTTTTGGAATTCTCTAACATTAACACTTACTGTGCCCTCCTGGATGGCTCTTACTGCTTCATCACTGCATAGATCTGCAAATTTATCTCTATAGGCTTCAAAGTGGAGTGTAACCTGCAAGGCAACAGAAAGATACGTGAGTCTTTTATTTGACTCAGTAAGAACCCTCCTGCAGCCCTTAAACTTGTCATCATTCCTTGCCTTCCAGATGTGCCAAAGGATTTCGTTAGTCAAGCAAATCCAAAACAACTTACAACCCTTACTCAATTTTAAATCACAGAAGAGAATTGAATTCCAATTAACACTGTTATTATCAAGCCAAATATTCAAATCATGACAGAACAATCTCCAAATCTCTTTAGCATAAAAACAATCAAACAAGATATGAATTACCGATTCAGGCATGTGACAAACAGTGCAAATCTCAATATCATTAGAGCTGGATTTAAAGGGAAGCCTTTGGAGAAGGGTAAGCCACCTGAAGGCAGCTTTCTTAGGCTCAATACAATTGTGCCAGACCTCCGTAAGGACCTTTGCCCAGCAGGAGTCTGGGAGAGAAGTTCCCCAACAATGATTGAGGTGCTTAAAAACAACATCCTTTGAATTTAAGTCCTTGTAAATCGTTTTGGCTTTAAGGCTGATCAATTCCACATCATCCTTCCACTGAAGGTCCCGAGCAGGATCAAGGGCGGGAGCTGCAGAAGAGGGGAATGTAGCCCCCGAGCAAGCAGACGCCAAGGTAGAGTAGGTTCTTGAAGCAAAAGGAGGGAGATCAAACTCCGTGCTCAGGGCCTCCAAGCTTTTGAGGTTTCCATTATCAATGATATCACTGAAAACTTTGATGCCAACTTTATACCACTTTTTTGCAGAACAACCCTGAAGGAGAGCAAGGGGCTTACCATTTTGGTGAACATTCCACCAAATAGAACAAAAGCTTTGACACTTACAGCTGTTGAGGGTTATGCTGGGGGACTTAAGATGAGCACTGTGTTTGGCGATTTCCCAAGCCTTCCAAAGGCTCTTATAACTACGGATCTAGACGGAGTCATGGGATGATTGGAGATGAGAATGTCACAGAGAGGCAGGCCCTTCCAGGCTTTTGCCTACTTAGGCACAACATTTAGAATATTATTTTTGACTAGAATCTTCCACGGCTCATTCCCCTCCAAAGACTGAACCACCCATTTAGAGGCTAGAGCGATGCCCTGGAGTCTCAAGTCTTTCAGCCCCAGGCCACCTTGCACCTTGTCAAGACAACACCAATCCCAATTAATTGCATGCTTTTTCTTCTTCCCTTTACCATTGGACCACAAAGAAGCTCTAATTCTTTTCTAAATTTCATTGACTTGGTAACTACAAAAGAACCAAACGGAAGCATAGTAAATGCTATAAGAAGACAAGATTTTCTGGCAGACTTGAATCCTACCAGCAAGAGAAAGATAGTGTCTGTTCCACTTTTCCAATTTCTTCTCAATCTTTTCGCTAATCCATCCCCACATTTCTTTGAGATTGGGGCTGACAGCAAAAGGTATCCCTAGGTACCTTACCTGCATGTTAGGGCCTCCCCATTGAAACTTGAAATCTTCTCTCCATTCTGGGGGGGATTCTTCCCATCCAAGAGCGATTGACTTGGTGTTGGAGACTCTTGCTCCCGAGGCTAAGCAAAAAAGCTCAAGTTTTGTCATCAGAGACTCCATATTACTTCTGTCCAGCTCAATGAACAAAGCGGTATCGTCAGCAAATTGGACATTGATCAACTCATTAATGTCCGACAATCTAATTCCTCTTACTCTTGGGGAGAGAGATTACTCTCTCAGAAGAAAGTGCAGAGTGTCAGAAGAAATAACAAACAGTGCTGGGGCTAAAGGGCACCCTTGCCGGATTGACCTTTCTAGACACACCTCCTCTGAAAATTCCCCATTAACCTCAATCTGGGCTAAAGCATTCTTTAACAAAGTATTCACCATGTTGCAAAATCTTTCAGGAAAACCAAAAGCTTTGAGAACAACCCTTAGGAAAGACCACTCTATCCTATCATAGGCCTTCTCAAAGTCTAGGAGTAACATCGCAACTTTCTGTTTGGATGTTTTTGCCTACTCCATGGCTTCCCAACTTGTTATGAGGTTCTCCAGAATGTAGCGACCTTTGACGAAGCCAATTTGTGTGGAGTTGACAAATTTTGGTAGGAGGTTGACCAGTCTTAAAGCCAACACTTTGGCCAAAATTTTGTATGAGACATTTAGAAGGGTTATTGGCCTCCAGTTTTTGACAAGGGTCTTGTCGCCCCCCTTTGGAAGAAGCTTGATAATACCCTTGTTAATGGACCTTCCTAGAGAGCCACAACTGATAGCTTCGTCATACACCTACAATAGATCTTCGCAAACGCACTCAGAAAAACATTTGTAGAATTCCACAGGCAGCCTGTCCCAACCAGGAGATTTATCATTATTCATGGCGAATATAGCCTTCCGAATTTCCTCTTTAGACAACTCTGTAGACAAACAGGCAGCGTCCTCCATAGAGATCTTCTTGGGGATAATGCCTTCAATGAATCTCCTTGCCTCACATCTGTCCCTCCCTTCCCCCTCCGAAGAAAAGAGATCCTTATAAAAACCAAGGAATTGATTCAAAATGCCTTCTTGAGAGCTGAGAAGGTTCTCACCATCCCAAATTTGCCCTGCCTGCTCCTTTATGCGTTTCTCCCTTAGGAATTTGAAAAAAAACTTTGTCCCTTTGTCACCGGTCTTGAGCCAATTGATTTTGGATCTGACTCTCATCCCTTTGATCTTGTGGGTTTGAAGCTTCCTCAGGCTGTTCTTGGCCTTCACCAGATCTTCCTCAAGGGATAAGTCTCCTGGGGTCTCTTGAAGCTTGGATTCAACTTCAAAAAGGCAATTATGAAGGTCATTCTCCAACCTTCTGCTGTCTAGCGCCCTCTTTTTCCCTACTATCTGAAAGAGGTTCCTCCAAGATTCAACATTAGTATTCCACCTCTCTGTAGCAGTGGAGCCTTTGACCATCCATTTTTTTATTTCCCTGATTGTGGAGATGGCCTCCTTGCAATCAGCATCTTCAAGAAGCATGGTATTGAGCATAAAAGCTGGGCTCTTGGTTGCTTTCTTGGGACTGTCTTGACAAAAAGCCAAGTCGGCCAAGATAGGATGATGATCAGAAAGAGAGTAAGGGTGAACCCGAACCTTGACTCCCTTTTCATTGGGAATGAAATTGAAATAGTCCTTACTCGCATAGAATCTATCCAACCTTGAATAGATTCCGCAGTTTCCTTTTTGAGCGTTACACTAGGTATACCAAATATCTTTGCAATCCTTCTTGCAGTTTTCCATGGGGTCAACCAAGTTGAGTTTGTGCTTTAATCTGAGCCAAAAATGCTTTTCATTTCCCTTCCAGGACATGTCAAGTCCTCCCCATTTGTTCTCCATTTTCTCTATCATGTTAAAGTCACCACCAAGCACCCAGGGAATGGTTGGAAGGCTATCAAGCCATTGCCACAAAGATATTCTAAGATCCTGTAAGATATTGGCTCTAGCGACTGTCCATAAGAATGGCAGCCCCCCCCTTGCCCTTTTCATGAGCAGTAGAAAAGGAGCAAGCCCCTTTCCATTAAAATTTGAGATTGGTTTCGAGAGCGAACCTCGTAGCTTTAGTTTCCTGCAGAAGAACAAAGTCTTTACTTTTTTCAAGATTCAGGAATCTTCTAATTATGTATTTTCTGTTAGGGGACTCAAGTCCCCTGACATTCCAAGAGATAAATTTAAGCTTCATCATCACCGGTCATGGGGTTGTCACTCTGGTCGCATTTGAAATGCTCAAAACACTTGGGATGCTTTTCTTCCATTTCCCGTTTTTTGGCGAGGGGAGATTGAATCACGACACTTCTTTTCTTTCTCTTAGTCGAGGTGATCGCCTCTTCTTTGCTGGGAGCCATAGCTCCTTTGTTCTTTCTCGATCTTCCTGGGCCATTCCTTGGTTTACTTCCTATTTCCAACTGTCCCGCTATGACATTCTCATCTCCATTTACCCCCATAACCCCGGGGTCCTTGTTTTTAGGGGTTCCTATAGGATTGCTTAAGGGATCTGCCCCACCATTAGGATCATCAAGTTGATATTTTTTGTAATGTCCCCTTCTCAAATGTGATCGCTTCAGTTGACCGTTGGCCTATTTCAGAGACCCGTAGGCTACTCGGAGGGTGAAATTAGGGTTTCCTATTTTTGAGGAGGTGGTTGCTTGAAGTTTGGAAAGTGGATTGCGGATTCTTTCTGAGTTTTCAGAGAGCTTCGCAATGGTATAGTTTGTTTGGTATTCCGAGCAACTTCATGAATTTACTATTTTTAGTAAATTCTATTTCTGGTAGTGACCTTGTGGATTTCAGTGCTGTTGGCTCTTGTCTTCAACCAGTTCAGTTGGTAATTGGATTTTTGGCCCTTGGATGCTTTTTTTGGAGAGATAAGTTATTTTCATGTTATAATGTTATATTTTAATATTATAACCCCCTTGGCCTAGCATTATAACTTCATGTTGTTTTTAAAAAGGGGACTTTATGGGTAAATGCTTCATGAGGAGATAATTTATATTTTTATGGCCAAATCAAGGGTTGGAGAAGTGGGACGCCTACTTGAAGGAAGAGATTAATTTTTATAAAGTGAAATATTGCCTTGAGAATTGGACGCCACCTTTGGAGGGAAATAAGTTGAATTCAAATTTGAAGTTTGGGCGCCCTTCTTGAAGCTTCTAGAAGATTCTCTTCAAGTCTATAAATGTTGGCTTCTTCTCTTCATTTGGACATCTCATATTTTCAGTAAAGTTATGCTGTCGAAATGGTGACAGATTGCTTCGAGAAAAGCACACCTCCTAGCTTGGCTCATCTTCTTGCTTGAAAGATAGCAACTAGTTGAGAGGTATATTGTAGTGAGTTTGTTTTCAATATTGCCTAAGTTACCGATTCGTTTTTGGATTCGGGTACGAGTACGAGAATCCGGTACGGGATTCGGCAAAAAATTTTTTTTGGGGTTGGGTACGGCTTGGGTACGGCAATACAAAAAACATATAAAAATCAAAAATATATACATATTTGCAGTAGTAATTAAGTTCAGAATACACCACCATATTAATAGTCTAATAACATAGCAAAAATACATCACCACTTTCATAGTCACTAAGTCAAATATTAAAATATTAGTGATTACTCGATTGTCATGATATAAAATTATAAATTAAAGTTCAAACATAAAATGTCAAACGTTTACAATCAACCATTATTGATCATTGATCAATCTGAATCATATGGGTCATCATTATCAAACAAACTAGCATTATTAGATGCTACATTTTGCATAGAACCACAAATAGCATTTGTGGCACTCACACAAGCACTGCCACTAGCAGTAGCAGTAGCACTGACACTACCACTCTCACGATAGCTGCTCCAGGCTCATACTCATCATCAATATCAAGTGCAGCTAAGTGACTTGTGGAAGCATCCAAGTCAAGCTGCTCTAGCTCAATATCCCACTTCCTTGTGTCTCCTTCTTTGTAGGAACTTTGCTTGTGTGTAAGGAGGCGCAAGTTTGGATGCACATACACCAAGTCCTCTGCCTTTTTTGAATGCAGCCTATTGCGTTTTATTGAGTGGATGAAGGAGTATGTGCTCCAATTCCTCTCTGAAGAAGATGAACTAGCAACCTATTAAGAGTCAAGACCAAATTAAATAGTTAAGAACTTAAGAGTTACAAAATTTAACTAAACAAAATTATTAATTAATATAAAATTATAAATTAAAATTAAAATTACAAAATATAAAACTTACTTGGGATAAGATTTTTATTGCAATTGGTTGGAGGTGCATGTATTCTTGCCCATGGAAGTACCACCAACTATGACCATCCACCCTGTACTTGTCTCGAAGAGCATCAAGATTCTGAGCAACACTACCAGAGCATGCAAAAGCCATGAACTCAGCCCTCACTCGATCACGTCTGTCACGATCAGTGAAGAGTCTCTGAATTGCTGCCTTGTACCCTTGAGCCACTTCAACATCCCTATATGAAGCAACTTTTGATGTAACAGAAAGAAGCTCAAGACTATAATATTTAGGACTCAATGCAAAAGCAAGAAGATGCAATGGAGTGGTCATTTTGTTCCATCTATCAACCATGATTTCCTGTAGCTCTTTGAAGAACTTTTCATCAGGATCTTCCTCTTTTGCATTGATGATGGTTTTCATCTTCTCAATCATTGAGTCGATACCATCATATACTTCTCCCAAACAAGGTCTATCCATGTCTGTGTAACGGATCATGCTCAGTATAGGCTCAGTGAAATTGACCAGGTACTCAACACGATCCCACCAACAATCATCTAGGATCCTTTGCCTGATCCTATTTGCCCTTTCACTGCTAGATTGCTTCCATATGGCCCAATTAGGACTGATTACCATGGCACAAAGTGCCTCACGAACCTTTATAAGTCGTCTCAACACAATTGTGCTGGAGGCAAAACGGGTCTCTGCAACCTGTTTGGAAATCAAAATAAAAATTAAAATGTAATTTAAATTTACAAAATCAAAATTTAAAATTAAAAGAAAACTAAAAATTTAAGAATATTGAGAATTTCAATTAACTTACCTTCAACAATTCCAATTTTGAGAATTGTCTAAATATTCCTTGTGTCATATTGTGGTTGGTGACAAACATATGGATGTCTTCGCCCTCAGCATACACCTGTTTGATCCACTCAATTTTGGATCCAATTTTTTGTAGCATTAGATTGAGGGAGTGGACAACACAAGGTGTCCAAAAAATGTGTGGATACTTCTCCTCAATCAATAACCCAGCAGCCCTACAATTTTTGGCATTGTCGGTTATAACTTGCACAACATTTTGATGGCCCACTTCTTCAATAGCTTGGCAAAGGATGTTAGCAATAAATGGACCATCATCTTCACTTCTTGTCCTCATAATCCATCGCCTTCAAAACATTGCCCCTTTTAGGATGGCAAAATAACATTGATCATCGGGCAATTTTTGCATCTTTCCATCCATCGTAAAACGATGGTCACTGCTTTCAATCCATGAATCCCTTTTATCGGGTTTCAAAGAGTAAAGCACATGTTTCACCTTTCTCCAATAAGGCACCACTCTCAAAACCTGGGCCCTTATACCCCTTTGGAGCCTCATTAATAGATTTCACCATTTTTTGCCAATATGGTGAACGAACAACGTTGAATGCCAATCCGTTGGCATAGACACATCTTGCTATGTCTTGATCAACAATCTCTCTTGCCTCATTCTGAAATGAAACTTCCAACGGTCCCTTAGATCTATTATTTGATGAGGGCACGGTTTGCTCTTGAGGGATGTTCATAAATGGATGGCTTTCTGTAGGTGGAATATAAGTAGGTGCTGTAGGGGGTTTCATGGATTGAGATCCTTTCCTCAAAGGATGGCTTTTTTTAAGACTAGTAGCTTTTTGATCTGCTTTTTCTTGCTCAGCAATATATTTCAACATTATGTCATCTGCAAGGCCTTTGCCATCACCTTTTGGAGGTCCCGGACAAGGTTTGATGCCAATATCAGGGATCCTACACAAGTGGGCTTTCACTCGACTGTATGAGCTCGTGTATTGAATTTTGCAATGACTACAAATCCAAATAAATACTCCACCACCTGGACATTGTTGAACCATTTCTACATATTTCCAAAGGGGAGAGGTTGCATTTATTTTGAAACGAGATTGGCCTGAGTTAGAAGCAGATGCCATTGTAATACCTAAGGGCCAAGGCACAACAGATTGAAATAATTTTGGTATTGAAATTTGAAACTAAAAAACTTAAAAGAATGAGAACAATCAACAAAAGTAAAACAATAAAAACAAAACAAAATAGTTCATTTGTTAAACTTTAAAAAAATGTAAGAAAAAAATAAAAAAACTTCAAAGAAACCTACCTCTTTTGAACAAATCTTGCTCTACGATCTTCTTGAATCTTGGCAAACACTTGCAAGTGCTTAGGAATAGCAAAACAATCAACTTTGAACAACCAACGATCAGCCTTCAAGTCTATTCGAGCTTGTGCAAGCAAGAGAGCAAGTTCAGCAATGGAGGCAAAAAAACTCGTTTTTCATTCACAAATTGTTAAATGAGATTGTTTTTACCTATTTAGTGTGTTTGGAGGTCGAAATTAGGGTTGCAATAAATATTAAAATATTTAGAACTTAGAAGTCAACATCCGGTCAAAAAAATGATAAAAAATGATTAAAAAAACACGTTTTTATGCGGACTGGGCGTTTTGATGTCAAAATACGTTGCGGATTCTCCTTGGATTCGTCGCGCTGTATCCTGGCCGAATCCGCAGACAACCCACGAATCTGAAACGTATCCGCAGTCTTATTTTCGAATCCTGGCCGAATTTGAGACGTATCGAATCCGAATCCCGAATCCGAATCGTATCGTATCGTATCCGGGGTCTAATATTGACGAATTGGTAACTTAGATATGACACCACGATGTGCATTGAACCTGCTTTTTGATCTATAAATGAAGGAAAAACTACTTATGAGTTTCTCATAATTCTGTTTTATGCTTGTTTTTGAAGATTATTTTACAAATGTGTTTCTTAATGTTTGATTTTTTTTTTTTGAGTTTTTGCCTTGTCCTGATCCCCAGTCAAAGTGCCGAGTTTGAAGTTTTTGAATTATGGTTCAGCTTATACTTGGCCAAATTTATCCTATTTAAATCCCTTTAACAAAACGGCTGCTATTGTTATTGATATTCAGTCAATTTGTAATTTACTCTCCAACATTAGATAACATTGATTCATTTGCCACAAATAGGTTAGCATCTTATCCCACTGATATAGTTAGTTTCTGTGACAAGATCTTATTTCCACACATGTATGAAGAGCTGTGGGATCAACTTTGACAATAGTCTTGCTGCAATTTCCTCAAATTTCGATCATTCAGAATGAATTGGGAACAGAATTTTCTGAAGTTTTTGGTATAAGGCCAATGTGGGGAAAGATAAAACTACTCAAAATATTTCATTGGTGTACTTGAGGGGGATACAAAGTATTTAAGCTGCTATTTTGGTATTTTGTTTTGCAGTTCTATTTCTGCTCATAGAACTCAATCATGCAATTTTGTATGAGATTCAAGAGGATCATGAATTGCTCTGTGCAAAGAGTGAATGGTAAGTACACACCTTAAAACTATTAAAAATCCATAAAAGAAATCCGATAACCTTGTAATGTGGATTTCTGCTTGACAAAATTTAAGACAAAAATTTCAGAGGTGAAGAGAGTTGATTCAGATCTCTGATCATGGTGTCATATTCCAATACTCACTGAAATACTTTCTGTAAAGTATGGAAACCAAGGCCACCAATAAATATAAAATCTTTTTCTTTCTCAAAAGCTAGTTGTAATTTTTTTGATTGGACTAGCCTATTTCTTAGACAATGACATGTTTTGGCAATAATGTTATGTAAAGTGATATCTGATCTTTTATTTCTCTTGAAAGTGTAACTATTTTTGACCTATTTTTGGTGAAGCTAAGGAAGTTTTCACATTACCTTTCACGGATAAGAGTTGCATGTGATGTTTGTTTTCCTCAGGTTTGTTTTGATGTCTTTCTTTTAACAAAGTCAATCCTTGTCAATGGTAATAGTAGTCAATTATTTATCAATTATTCTTAATGTAATTTGCATGACAATGATTTGAGGATGTCTTAAATTGATCAGTTGGGCAGTTGCCCCTAATACTGAGGTGGTCCAGTTGAAATTGGAGGTTATAACTTATTGTACGTGGCCATCATATTTTTAACTTGATTTAACAACATTTCACATAACTTGTATCAATGGAGTGCCGTTGCATATATTCACATTATTCTATGTTCACTGTTGTTGCCTGTGCTCTTTTTTCTTGATTGTTTTGTGCTTGGCATACATCCATCATTGAGCAGTGAATCCACTTTTTCTTTCAGCTAAAATGATGCTGGTTTGTGTCTGTTTCAATCTTGCTATTGACAAATCATACGAACATATTTACAAGATACACTAGTTTAGTGAATTGATAGAATCAATCATAATTTCCTCTATTCCTTTTGATTTGCAGGTTGAAAGCATTGGTTGCAATTCCAAAATTTCCACCTAAATGTGCAGTGGCCATTGCAAAGAAGTACCCAACCATGCGGTCTCTTCTTAATGTTTACCTTGACCCTGAAAGATCAGTAAGTATAGAAACAGGGCAGTGCATTACTTCTTTCTTTAGTAGATTCTAAGTCTACATTAAATTTTTGAATGGTTAGTGGCTTGATTTTCTAATAAAGTTGATTATCGGATTTTTTTGTTTATTTACTTTTCTAACATGGCTTTTGACTTGAGAGGTAAGGTGCACGAGAAAGAGTTCCTGCTGCAAGACATTGTCACTGAAAGGTTGCTTGGAGAAGGTGGCAGGCGTTTGGGACCTATTTGTTCAAAGAGAGTATACAGAATACTTATGGCTCAGAGTGGAAATCTGAAGACAGACGATGTTGAGGAAGGAGCAGATTTGTTTGAAACATAACATTGCAACTGATAGCCCTCTCTGTGCATTAGCATGTATATGTATCATTAGTATTCATCCTTTTTGTGTTCAATAGTTCTGCTACAAGAGCAGTAATAGATTAAATCTTTAATATTTTGTCTGATGTGTAGCAGATTTTGAAACCTAAATATGATGATCCTTTTTTGCATTTGTGCATGTTTTAGTTTTTGAAAAGTACACTGGTTATGTGTTAAGAAAAACCTAATGGGTTGGTAGAATGGAATAATTTCTCGATGTTATAGTTGCTGATTGAAGGAAGACAAATGGAATGCGATGCAAATCAGCGCAACTTATCAACTATGATATAAAACCAATACCATTTATCCTTATTTCTGAAGGTTTGTGACTCAATTTGGGATCTCAATCCTCAAAAAGAAGTCAATTGGAACTGTAAGTTTCAGACCTCCCAAGGCAAGCTACAGTGATAAAAATAAGCGAGCTACATCTGCAAAGCTTAAAATTAACACCCATTTACCAGGAAATTGCCGTCACCTATGCCATTTAAAGCACCATAATAAAAGGTTTTAATTATTCAGGTGATTACTATCCCTTCTATATCAATTGGATGCAAAGCAAGAAAATAATAAAATGTATATCAAACATCAATTTTGTAGCTCTAATATTGAAGGCTTTCTGTCTAAAATATTATGTTGTCTGTATCTAGCAAAACTATAATATGGAAGGCAGCGTATAGCAATCAAACCAGGTATGTGAAATTTTAATTAAATATGGCTGGGTATGCTTGCTTAGAATATCCTGTATGTCTTGTTGGAAGGAAATAATTTCTGTATGTTATAAAAGAAAGAAGAATGGGATGAGATGCAAAACAACACAATTTTAGTACATTATGAAAATGTATTTAACCCATTTTTTTTAGTCAAAGATACTTGAGGCAATTTGAGGTCTTATTCCTAAAGAGAAATAGCCAAACAATATCTAAGAAAAATAGCCAAACAATATCTACAAGCTTAAAATCAATTCCTGTTTACCAGGAATGTACTATCATCTCTGCCAGTTAAACAAATTAACAGCAGTCCCCCTTTACTAGGTGATTGTTCTCTTTACTTAAATTGAATTTGAAGCAAGAAAACAATAAAATCTTCATCGAACATGTGTATTTCATAGCTTGTCCTAAAGTTATTTTGTGTAGAACATCACATTGTCTATATCTTGTGACAACAGAACTAAGGTTTAGCTATTTAACTAGGTATGAAAAGATTTTACATCCAGGGAACTAGTTATGTAAAGAAAAATGAATATTGTTTTAATAACTTGTCATTGTAGAAGCCAACATGCATTGTCTATAGACATGATCATCAAAACGAGAGGTTTTTGGTGGACATTGATATCACGAAGCCTCTTCACAAAGATACTGTTTTGATGGTAGAGAATAGCCTTTGGACCCAACCGTTGGACTAAGGGTTTCTTTTTTGGAAGTTGTGATATCCCCATTTTTGGTCAGTACTTTAGTATTGTAGTTGGCTTTGACTTTTTCAGTAACTACCAGTCTTGTCTAAAAGTATGTTTGATGATGATAATGAGGTCAGTTGGTCTAGAGGATTACTATGTCACTTTTCAAAGTGAATTTTGACTTTTGGTGGGTTCTCCAAGATTCTTGGAGAGAGCATCTATTTATAGTTAAGTCATTTGGTTGGGCCCAATTTTTATTATTCATCATTGGTATCAATCTAGTGTAGTCAGATTTTAATTCTGATACTTTCCGATATTTTTCATAATTCAGATGCATTATTGACATTAATTTAATTATTTTAATAATTGTTTAATTTTATTAAATTAATTTAATGACACCTTGGTATACTAACTTGTTGGAAAGAGGATGAAATGTTTTGAATTTCAAACACATAATATTAGGACTTTGTGTATCAAATATTATCATTATTTTGATATAAGGGTCTTTTGGAAAGGAGGTTTTGTGAGTTCATTTGTATTAAGCAAATTATTATGATTTCTTCTTGAGAAACTTGGTTCATTTCAGCTTTTTGGAGGACGAAATTTCTCTTGAAAAAGATTAGCCATGGTGGTGAAACATCTTCCTTGGTTAAGATAATGAGATTCATTCAATCTCCGTTTGAGTTGAAGGATTTGTAGAAAGATTGAAGATACGTAATTTTGTGAAATCTTGCCAAGACAAAATTATGAGAGTCTAAAGAGATTCACAAGTTTGGACACCATTGCTGGTTTGAGCTTGGCATGAGTTTCTTGGAATGTGTAGGTCAATGAAGTGAGTTTTTTGATTTTGGGTTTTTAATCAATGAACCCCCTATGATGGGAAACTCTATTGTATGAATGTAGTTTTTTTAAGGTTGGAAATTAATTTCTAGAGCCAATTGCCCTAGTTGCAAGTCATATAGGTGGTTTAGGGTTGTTTGGGAGTTTGTGCCAGGGTTTTGTGTTTACGGTGATTGAAATATTTTGTGGAGGCATCAATAAGACTTGTAGAAGATTCCACAACTAAGATATGAAATAATAAAAGATGATCAATATGCTAATCAAAGACAAATAGTATGCTTAGTGAGAAATGATTCTTGAAGAGTTCCCTCTTTCAAACATAGAAGCAAGACTTGTTGGTGCAACAAAGAAGAAAAAAGGAACTCCAAGATGACAATGTCCTCCTTGCAAGATGAGGTCATGTTTGGATAAAATGGAGTTTACTTTGGAAGCTCTAGAAGAGTTCTTTGAAATGTGTGTGGAAAGATGGAGAAAGTTGTGTTTGTTCAAGAAAATGTTGCAGAATGGTGGAGAATGAGAAAAAAAGATAGTTGTGTGCTTTTTTAGAGAGTAAGAATGAATCACTTCCGAAATTAATTGAAGCATGAAAAAATTACCTTAAAAAATGTAAAAGAGAGGAACTTTTTGGTCTAGGTAGCTTGCCCGAGTGATTCTTGATGTAGTTGTAGGTTGGAAGAGGGGTTACACTGCCAAAACGTGACAGGTGTGTTACCATAGTTTTTGTCCTCTTGCAAAAACCATGTCCACTTACTCCTAATTTTGGCTAAGTAAGAAAGTTGTTGGTCTTCCCTGTGGTTTTCATAAGTTCGTCAACTTCCGCTTAGGTTGCTGCAACCTTGTCTCCGCTCAACATATTAAGAGTCTGTCCCTTGGAGTTGGTCTTTCTTAGAATTCTAAAACTTTGCCCGGACTCGAAACACTTGTCATAACTTTTCAACGTTCTAACAAAGCTAAAGTAAAAATCATTTCGGAGTTTCGGGGAGGTTTGAAACCTCCATCGACTCTTGAAGTTGTCAGAACCATCACTTTTTGCAAAAATGAGATAATCTTGAAGATTCTTTTCTAAAAAGTAGTGCTATGATGATTTCATGAAGATGTATTTCAAAACTTTATAATGGTTGTGAAAACTGCTCATTTTGTCGAAAAGTTTCTGCTAGCCGTTTCTCTTCAAAAATTCAAAAAGTAGTTTAGGTAAAAGGAAGATGTGAAAGATTACACATGCCAACCTTAGTAAGGTGCATCTTAACTACCCACCCACTCCCGTATTAATTGTGAATGTTTTAAGGGGATTTGAGCTATTTAGAAGGAATGTTTTAGTAAGGACTGGAAAGAGAAGTGTAGTAAAGTGAAAGAGCGAATTCACGTGATTGATGATCTTGGAGCTGTGAACACTTTTTAAGGTACTACTTTTTCCTAGTTAAGGTATAATTTGCTAAAAGATAGAGCAATCATATTCTGAGTTAGAAAATCATACGGACATATATTTTTCTTTTCTACAAATTGAGTGCATGCCCTAAGGTTTCAACCATCGTGAAGTATCAAGGTTATAAGTTGTGATATACTAGGGATTCATTGCATATGAGTCTCTCCTTTCTTGAGGGATCACCAAGGAATGAATTGCCCTTATACACCTCAAAATAACAGATTAGTAGAATGATAAAGAACTAAGACCCAATTATGTTTCAGGAAAAACTACCACAGACCTTGAGAGAGCAAAACCAAGAGATTTCTATCTTAGAAGAGGGAGCTCTTTGCCAAAAGACATCAGCACAGTTTCTGGATGCCAGCGTGACGCGTTGTCATCTAAAGGACGTGTTGGTGTCCGAAGCAATAGAGAACTCAAGAACTCGAATAGACAAAAACAAGCTTACTTCTAGGCTCAGGTCTAAAGTGTATTGAACAAAATAACTAGTTAGGAAACCATAAATTGAAATGAACACAAGGAGGCTTGAAGAAAGCTTACCTTTCTCTAGACGTCTGAATCTTCACTCCAAGCTCCTTTTCATGACCTACACACAAAAGAACAAGGGGAAAATGTTTGGGCTATATAGGGGCCTACTTTAGTCAGACCCCCATTTTGGTGTTCCCACCTCCATGGACAACCAAGTTGGAAAGGAGTGTAAATGAAGTAAACAAAGCGTGTGGTGAAGGAAAAACCCGCCTAGGAGTAGAACCCACACCACAAGATAGTAAATGAACAAGTAGGAAAGGAAAGTAAGGGAGAGAGAGTGTTACCCACAGGCTTGGACCCTCTCTGGAGCACACAGACACACTGTTGAGTGCTTGCTTGAGAGTTGCTTTTGCTGGGAGGACCTCAATCCGACATGGCTTCACTTGAGAGAGCATTGATATCAAAGATGAGGAGAACTCAAAATTGGAGCAAGTAGCAAGAAAGCTTGAGTGAATGTCTTCCAACCCCCAAATGAGAGCCAAGAAGGGGTTTTTGATGCTTGTAAAGGCAACAAAGAGCCGTTACTTCCGAAATGTAACGACTAGGACATGTGTCTCAAGGGTTAGTATTCCATATTCCCTGTTTCAAACTTGGAAAATTGCTAGGACGCTAGCGCGCTGCACAGACGTCTGCGCGCCACACATTTTTCCAAGGACTAGATTCTTGGGAAACGTATCACCAAGCTTCGTTCACTCAGCCACAAGTCCCCATGGAGTCAGAATCGCAAAATTCCGACCCATGAGATTTTGTCATTAGTGTTCTAAGGCGTCATAAATGCTAGGAAAAAAAGCCAGAATGTGGAATTGCCCCTAGGTGCAATTCTGCGACATTACATTTTGCCCCCACTTTAGTGGGCTCGATTTTGAAAAAATCAGCGTCACTAAAGTAGAAAAGAAAAATTTTATCCAAATTTTGAATTTTACGGATTTGCGTACCAAAAGAGAGAGACCATAGCGGCCACCAAAGTTGAGCTAACCAGTATTGAAGGTGCCTCGAGCATCTGAGCTCAACAAACAACGCTAGAACAATCGTGAAAAATTGTTCAAAGCTTTAACCTGAAAAACTCAAATTTTGGGTCAGCTTAAAAAAATCTAAAGAAAGCTACTATGGAGAGAGGAATGATCAAGAAACAAGTCATCGATTTAGAAGAAAAATATGATCAAGAGACGACCTTATGCCCCCTCCTGAGTTTGCCCCCAGCTTGGTGGGGCAAATTCAGGAGAAATTGGGGAGCCACAAGCTCTAGGAAAAATGGGCCTCGGGGGGCCTATATATACCTAGGTGGGCTCCTAGAGGGGTCATTTTCATTATTCACTATGAGCAAATTGTTGAATTTTGTGAGAGAAAAGTTAGCAAAATGCCTAGCAGGATGGAGTACGAGGCATTGAGGTTAGAGCAGCTACACCAGGACATCGTCGAGGGCCACGAGGTGGACTAGGTAGGTCTCTGAGCCTCATTTTTTGTGATTTTTAACATGTTTTTAGTCAGTGAGGTGCACATGCGTTTGTCTTTTGCATTTGCGTCCTATAGTCGTGTTGTCGTCTATCATACGCATCAGGGTCCTGACTCCGCACTGTTGTCTCAGAGACGCGCTATCATCTTTGAGGCGACCTTGGTGGTTAGGGACGCATGCATGACGTGCAAACGTCTACGTGGTGCGCATGTCTTAATTAATTTTTTGTTTTCATACTAAAATTCGATTTTCTGACTTAAAAACTTTTTCACTTTTTATAGGAGTACTTGAAGATTCGAGAGCATTTGAGAGGGCGAGCATTCTGACTCGTTCATGAGTAGAGGGACCATGTATTGAAGGACGAGGTCACACATCTTCAGCAGGTCGGTCTCTGGCATGTGTTTACCATGCCGGAGATGAGGTACCACAAGAGGATGCTTACGACCCTTATGGAGTGGTGGGACACCACCGCATCATCTTTCTAGCTGCCTTGTGGAGAGATGACTATTACACTCAAGGACGTCTATTGGATCCTCGGGCTACCCATCCGTGGATGGTGGGTGGCTCTCAACGATACTCGATAAGCACAGGAGTAGAGGGAGGGTGTCCTCTACTGCTCAAGGAGGACAGGCGACGGCGATGGTACGAGCCATATTTACATGCACTGGAATGACCATGCGAGGACCACATGATTGCTTCGCCAAGTTATGGTCGTGATCGTAGCCTTCTCGATCATGATTGATAGGCGAGGCTCACACCTTCACGGGGGCCTCGTCCATACTATTAGGGAGATGGTAGAGCATAGGACTATTTTTGCCTGGGGGCGCAACATTCTAGAGCACCTCTACCAAGAGCTAGGATGATACGTGCATTATGAGTACCGCAACCTTACAACATGCACACTTTTATAGGTGTGGGCCTTTGCCCACATCATTTGCACCTGACCAGTTGGTTTTCCCCAAGGATGGTTGTGTCACATTCCCATGGCCCACTGGTATGACATGACAGGCTAGTGGAGATTCGGGGACTTATAGTTTTGGCACTTACAATTTGATACTCTTACTACGAATGGGGTTTGGTGGAGATCCCATTGATTTTTTTAGATGGGTGGACGATGACAGGTACTTGAGGAACCTGCAGTGCGACCATTTTTTGATTGACCATCGAGATTATATCATAGTACCTTACTATTGGAGTTAGGTTATGCGGCAACATGGCCGACCTTAGACTATTCCAGCAGATGTGCCCATCTATACTAGGGCCTATGGGAGTGCAGTGAGGGTTGGGGATTGCCCTCGCCCCACTATTACTGATATTGTCCCCTCAGATGATGATGAGTCCGATCATGATCAACCGCCCATAGTGGCGACGGATAATGTCGGAGTAGCGGTTGATTTTGCACGGTGGTGGGAGAGGCATTGTCTTGCTCCTGTGTTCGGCGAGGGTGCCCTGAAAGGGGATCCTGGTTCACTAGAGGACTTGCCACTCCAGTCCCCGCAGGATAGGTGGAGAGGCCGACAATAGGCCGATGGGGAGGAGGAGGCACCACAGGAGGAGGAGGTGGCACCACTGAGATAGAGGCAATGGAGGAGGTCAGAGCCCCCACTAGCCACCCCCATATCTTTGGCACCACCGGCTTCCACTGTAGCAGTGATGACTCTAGCATCATCGAGAGCAGCCATTGACGCTAGCGGCGTAGGTCCCAACACCGATCCTCATCCTAACCCGACATGGCAGCCAGGGGACCTAGGTATACGAGACATGTTTATGTTTCTATACTTTCAGTTTTCTGTTTACGATAGATATACATATGCCATGCGATATTGATACCTCTTTCTTTCTTTGTGGTTGCAGAGGACACACAGGGATGGATTGGGCTTATAGCTCAGTGTATTTCAGAGGTTGCCCCTGATGTGCTGATCTAGGGGTCGGTCCTGGAGGCTTACTGACCAACATTTGGAAGACAACATTCCCACAGTTTCAAGCCAGTTGCATGCCTAAGGATTGCGTACGAGGAGCGGGGTGTGGAGATTGTCCAACTTACTGTGGAGCTGACGACTGTTCGGGGACAATGCGACCAACTATCGAGGGAGCTACGGACGGTGCTCACCAAGTGAGACACAACAGTGAGGAGGGATGATGCCACTGAGCAGGCACGTGATGCCCTCTAGAGCTGTCTCAATGACCCCAATGGGCAGCCGACAGCTGTGATCCCGACAGATGTCTAGCAGCTATAGGATGAGTTGAGGCAGGGGGCGCTGACTATATCATCCTTACAGGGGGAGATTAGAGGGATGCAAGTAGCTTTGTCCATATAATGCTCACATCGGTCATGCTCCATGACCACCGTTTAGCCCCTCTCGAGGGTTTTAGAGCATCTGCTAGAGCCAGAGGGCTCCGAGAGCCATGCACCACAGTAATAGAGGCCCATCATCAGTTTTGTACATCATTTTTTGTAGTGAGATACATACACACATATATATTTGTAGATCTTTTGTATAGACACATATTCAACAACCACTCATTTTTGATAATAGTGGTTCGATACATGTATATGACATTTGATACATACATGTATATATATATACATCAATTCTGATTTCATTGTATTGTTCATTTAGATATGTATGTTCTTTATTTTTCATGTATGTTTATGCTATGGATGTAATATGCTCATATGGATGTATACTCACATTAGATGCTAACATGATTTAATAAACACATATGGTTGTATGTTAATTAAATACAAATATGATCTAATCATCTTAAAAGATGTAATGTGATGCATGGTCATTCACACACACGTGGTCATATCATAACACAAATTTTTTCATAATGTGTTAATGAATAATGTCAACATATGTAGTGCTACTGGCCTTCTATAGAGAGAACACCACACAAATGACACAAACCACTATGCATAGTATCGACGAAGATGCATCGCATTAATAGGGCTCCGAGAGCCATGCACCATAGTAATAGAGGCCCATCATCAGTTTTGTACATCATTTTTTGTAGCGAGATACATACACACATATATATTTGTAGATCTTTTTTATAGACACATATTCAACACCCACTCATTTTTGATAATATTAGCTCGATACATGTATATGACATTTGATACATACATGTATATATATATATATATATATATATACATCGATTCTGATTTCATGGTATTGTTCATTTAGATATGTATGTTCTTTATTTTTCATGTATGTTTATGCTATGGATGTAATATGCTCATATGGATGTATACTCACATTAGATGCTAACATGATTTAATAAACACACATGGTTGTATGTTAATTAAATACAAAGATGATCTAATCATCTTAAAAGATGTAATGTGATGCATGGTCATTCACACACGTGGTCATATCATAACACAATTTTTTTCATAATGTGTTAATGAATAATGTCAACATATGTAGTGCTACTGCTCTTCTATAGAGAGAACACCACACAAATGACACAAACCACTACACAGTATCGACGAAGATGCATCGCATTAACAGGCTCTTTTAAAGGCGTTCCATCCATAGATGATAATCCATAGGCACCCAAACTATATATGAAGATCACAATGTAAGGGCCTAACCAATTAGGACAGAAGTTTCCTCTTTGATTAGGTAGTGCATTTATATTTCTCTGGTTTTCACAGAGAACCAAATCCCCTAATTTAAAAGTCCTAGGAAGCACACTCTGATTATATTGTGTAGATAATGACCGTTGATAAGCTTTAAGATGTTCGAGGGCCTGTAAATGGAACTCATCGAGCATCTCCAACTGATGCAAATGGTTAACCCAATAGGTTTCATCATCAATTAACCCTTTAAGGGAAACTCGTAAAGCCAAAATTTCCAACTCTAAAGGCATGATAACTTTGACACTATACACGAGGTTGTAAGGTTTCATTCCAGTAGCCGTATGGACACTCATGCGATAGGCCCACAAAGCATACATTAATTGAATATGCTAATCCTTACCATGCTTATTAATTGTTTGACGGAGAATAAGCTCAAGAGTTTTGTTAGACGCTTCTGCTTGGCTATTGGATTGTGGATAGTACGGTGTGGAAAACCTATGCTGAATATAAAATTTCTAGAGGAACTGCTTCACTTGTTCTTAAATGGTGTACCATTTTCAGAAACAAGCGTAGCAAGAAATCCAAACTAAGAAATGATGTTATTCATGAGGAAACTACAAATAACTTCAACGTTCATGGATCAGAGTGAAATAGCTTTGATCCATTTCGTGAAATTAATCCGTAGCGGTAATGATAAAAGTATGTCCCTTGGAAGAAGGAGGTGATATTTTTCCAATAATATCTAGCCCCCATTTTGCGAACGACCAAGGAGAAGTTTTATTTTATAATTCTTGGGCAGGTGCATGAATAAGACGATTGTGTTGCTGACATTGAAGGCACTTCTTAATAAAATCGAAGGAATCTTGTTCCATTGTTTTCCAATAGTACCCCATGTGTATCAATCTTCTTGCCAAGGATCTACCACCAAGGCGTCCACTCCCAGAACCTGAATGGGCTTCCTTAAGGGCAAGGGGTATTTCTTCTTTAGTGAGACACCTGAGAAGCAAGTCGTTATAGGATTTTCGATAAAGAACATCAGATAGAATAACATAACATGCTGAAAGCTTTCTTATAGGAAAGTGATCGTTCTTTGTCACATCATCAATAAAGTTTCCAGTCTTTAGGTAGTTATATATATTAGAAAACCATTATCTAGAGTCCACATGAGAACACACAAGGGACTCGACTTTGGGTTGGTCGGGAACCACAAAGGTCTGCAGGTCCTAAACCACAAAGTGTTATTCTTTCGTATCTTCTTCTGAAGGTACAAAGGAAGCAACGCTTGACATGGCATCAACATGTCTATTTTATCTCCTAGGGACATTGTCTAATGTGAAAGAGGAGAATTGTTGAAGCAAGGACAAGGCAAGATCTCGATATCAGGACAACTTACTTTGCTTGGCTTGATAGGTTCCCGTTATCTGGTTCACGATAAGTTCAAAATCACATAGAATACAAAGATATTTGATTCTTAGCGCAATCATGAAACATGAGCCAACAATAAGGGCTTTGTACTCAGTGATGTTATTGGTGCAAGGAAAATCTAGTCAAAAGGATAGAGGAACCAATTTTCCTTTGGGGGATATCAGAACCACACTAGCTCCAACACTAGTTTGACACCTCGATCCATTGAAATAAATTTTCCATTTGAGGTTATAATTAATTACAAAAATATTTTCATCAGGAACCAAATCCAACCTCAGAAAGGAGCAAGATGAAGGAGCATCTGCCAGCTGATCCACAACCGCTTGACCCTTTATTGACTTTTGAGTAATGAAATTTATTTCGAACTCAAAAAGCAACATAACCATTTTGTTAATCTTCCAGCCAGGTCAGTGCTAGAGAGCAGATATTTTAAGAGATTCATTTTTACTATGACGTGCATTTCAGCATGGAGAAGATAGTGTCTCAAGTTCTGCGTAGCGAAGATAAGAGAGAGGCATTGCTTCTCCATCTAGGAATAATGAGTTTCATAGTCAACTAGAACACGACTAATATAATAGATCGCTCTCTCCTTCCCTGTGTCATTGTATTGAGCCAAAAGAGCTGCCAAAGCGTATGGTGATGCAACAAGGTAAAGCAGAAAGGGTCTATCTTGCATAGCTGACATCAATATGGGAGAATTGGCCAAATATGATTTGATTGACTCAAAGGCTTTCTGGCACTCTTCATCCCATATGAAGCGAACATCCTTTTTCAATAAATGAGTGAAAGGAAGGGTATGACCAACCAATTGAGATATAAATCTATGAATCACCTGAATCTTCCCTTGTAAACTTTGCAACTCAGTGATATTCCTCGGTGGAGGCATGTTAACAGTGGCGTCAATCTTATTTGTGTCAACCTTGATTCCATAGTGAGAAACTATAAACCCCAAAATCTTGCCGGAGTCAACACCGAAGACACACTTAGGAGGATTTAATCTCATCTTATAGAGTCGAAGCCTTTCAAAGATAAGACAAAGGTTCTTTACATGATCTTGACAGGTTATTGATTTTCCAATATATCAACATAATCTTCTAAGATCTTATGGATAAAATCATGAAATATTAGGGTCATCGCCCATTGGTAAGTTGCTCCCGCGTTCTTTGATCCAAAGGGCATGACCACATAACAGAATGTACCCCACGAGGTAGTGAAGAATGTCTTGTATTGATCATTCGGGTTAATACGAATTTGATTATAACCCGAGAAGCCATCCATGAACGATAGTAATGCATGGCCTGCAGTCAAGTTGACAATCATATCTATATTAGGTAGTGGAAAATCATCCTTAAGAGAAGCCTTATTAAGATCACAAAAGTCAATACATATACGAATACGTCCATCAGGCTTGCTGATGAAAAATATATTCAAAATCCAGGGGGAATAGTCAATCAGACAGATAAAAGCCCGCTTTCAACAATTTCTCTATCTCACTCTTGACCATCAATGCCACCCTGGGATTGATCTTTCAATTTTTTTGCTTAACTGGCTTGGCATCGATACATAGGACGATATTGTGAACCACTATAAAATCATCAATACTGGGCATATCCTCATACGCCCAAGCGAAGATATCAGGATGAGAATGCAAGAGATCAGAGTGTTCATTTGCTTCTTCCGAAGAGAGACACTTCCTGATCTTGATCACTTTTTCTGAGGATTTAGGATCCATAGAAACTTCAACAGTATCTCCTTTAAGAAGGAAACTGGGGGTCTTCAGGGTCTTCCTCATCAACACTCAAAATAGACTCTCCAAAGCATGCTTTCCTATGCAAGCAATACAAGAATCATTTCTTGTGATGATAAGGAGGCAATGGGGAATAAGCACCTAGAAATTAATGCAACACTTCATCCAAAGAGAATACATCTAGAGGGAACTTTTCGGCTTGCCCCCTTTCCTCTATCAACTCAGGATGAACCAGGCTCAACGATTTGATTGAAATTATATTAACACTCCACCAAGGATTTTTCTTGGACTGTTCTATAGAGCATCCCAAACCCAAATAGCATTGTCATGAATCAAATTGGATAGGGACCTGAATTGCTTGCTCGATAGGCCCTAGGCCTTTTTTCTCGTAGCCATATCGAGAAGCGAGTTCATATTTGAACCCGTAATGAGTTTGCAAAACCTCAGGAGGAAACAACTCCATATAGAGTGTTTCATTCCACCAATGGATGTTAAACGTCTCCACGGGAGTAGTTCCACCTTCCTTACCAGGCTCACAAATGTTAACCTCTTTCATAGGAGGGGGATTACTCTCCTTAGCAAAGGAAGGAGTGATCTCCTGAATAGGATCACACTTCTCCTCCTCAACGGGAGTATCAACCACTTTGTGTCAAGGGTACTTGGAAGGTCTATGCAAGATGGGTTTGCCTTGTATTCTACAATGAAAAATTTAGAGAAATTAAAGGAGCCCCAATCATCACCAAGGAAAGTGTTCATTTGAGAAATAGATGAGGGAGACTCAGGGTCCTCTGCTTTAGGTGATTCTTCATTTTTGACACTTGCTCTAGGAACAACTTCCACAGAGGGTATCGATGAAGAACATGTCATAGCATCAATGGTCAAGGATGGAATACAATTCTTGAGAGTAGATACAATCGAAGCACGACTAATAACGACCAACTCACAGAGGTGAACGACTTCTAGATCTACTTTAATTGTAACTACTCAATTATTTGAAACAAACTTCAAAGAACGGTATAAAGTAGAAGTCACAACACCCATAGCATGGATCCAAGGTCTCCCCAAGAGGAGGTTGTATGGTAACGGGCCATACATCACATAGACCAATGTGGGTAAGGTAATGAGACCTAACTGAAAAGGTAGTATTATTGTACCTAGAGCTTGGCGGCCGGTGTTATCAAATCCACAAATGTACAAGGAGGAAGCTACTAAAGAGGATGAATTTATTTTAATCTTAGGTAATAGGTCTATACCACAAACGTTGAGGTCTAAACTGGTATCAACGAAGGTACACCTAATATTGATATTGTTAACATTAATTATAATCATCAAGGGATCTGCTTGCTTTTGCACATCCAGAGGTGGGAGTTCTTGCGGGTGGAATGTAATATTCGGTGAATTTGTGTGAATATGAGCCAAAAACGCATTAAAATCCATAGGCCTAGTGGACGCAGGGAAAAAAATATTTTGTAAAGCTTCTTGAAGCATCCCCTGATAAACCAGAGTGGTTTGAAGCAAGTCCCAAAGTGAGATCTTAATCGGAGTAACGTGAAGTTGCTTGACAAGATCATAATCGTCTGGTGCTTTAATCATAGGTTTAGGTGCTGAAGGAAGGATTGGTTGAGAAGGTGGTAAAGAAGTAGGAACAAATGGTTGTGATGTAGGAACAAAAGGTTGTTCATCCAGGTTTTGTTTATTTCTGTTTGTAGGATATGTGTGCTCGACAACATTATAAGAAGTAGAGTCTGTAGCTTTCACAAAGCTTGAATATAAGTTCGATGAATTGCCATGACATGAAATACCATAGACAGAAGAGTTGGCTGAGGTCACGTAAATGATGGGTTTCTTAGGGCTCAGAGGAGCCACAAAGACCACAACCACATTTACTGACTCCTTAGCTTGCCGAGAGGAAATTTGTTCGGGAGATTTGCGGATAGGGGAGAGTGCCTCTAAGGAGTCATGTAGAGCATCTTCCAACATATCAAAATATTCCTTAGAAAAATCATTATCACCAACGTGTAACATCACGAAGAAAGATCTGACATTCACATTAGGTTCACCAAAATGTGACATAAGAGGGATTCACTGCACATGGGTCTCTCCTTTCTTGAGAGATCACCAGGGAATGAATTTCCCTTATACACCTCAAAATAAAAGATTAGCAGAATGGTAAATAACTAAGACCCAGTTATGTTTCGGGAAAAACTACCACAAACCTTGAGAGAGCAAAACCAAGAGATTTATGTCTTAAAAGAGGGCACTCTCAGCCAAAAGATGTCAGTGCAGTTTCAAGACGCCAGAGCAGTGCGCTATTGTCTAAAGGACGCACTGGCATCCGAAGCAACAAAGATCTCAGGAACTCGAATAGACAAAAACAAGCTTTACTTCTAGGCTTAGGTCTAAAGTCTATTGAACAAAATAACTAGTCAGGAAACCATAAATTAAAATGAATGGAAGGAGGCTTGAAGAAAGCTTACCTTTCTCTAGACGTCTAGATCTTCAATCCAAGCTCCTTTTCGTGACCTACACACAAAATAATGAGGGGAAAATGTTGGGGCTGTATAGGGGCATGCCTCAGTCAGACCCCCATTTTGGTGTTCCCACCTCCACTAACTGCCAAGTTGGAAAGGAGTGTAAATGAAGTAAACAAAACATGTGGTGAAAGAAAAACCCACTCAGGAGTAGAACCTGCACCGCAAGATAGTAAATGAACAAGTATGAAGGAAAGTAAGGGAAATAGTGCATTACCCATGGGCCTAGACCCTCTTCGGAGCACATGGACATAGCGTTGAGTGCTTGCTTGAGAGCTGCTGCTGCTGGGAGAACCTCAGTCTAGCATGGATTCGCTTGAGAGAGCACTGCTATGAAAGATGAGGAGAACTCAAGATTGGAGTAAGTAGCAAGAAAGCTTGAGTGAATGTTTTCCAACCCACAAATGAGATCCAAGAAGGGGTTTTTGATGCTTGCAAGGGTGAAAAAGAGCTCACTTCTGAAATGTAACTACTAGGACACGTGTCTCAAGGGTTAGTATTCCAGATTCTTCGTTTCAAACTCAGAAAATTGTAGGACGCTAGCACATCGCGCATTCGTCCAAGGACTAGATTCTCAGGAAACTTGTCACCAGGCTTCTGTTGTTCAGCCACAAGTCTGTATGCCGTTAGAATCACAAAATTTTAACCCATGGGATTTTGTCATTAATGTTCCAAGGCATCATAAATGCTAGGTAAAAAATCCAAAATGTGGAATTTCCCCTGGGTGCAATTCTGCAACATTACATAAGTATGTTTTTGGTCTAACTAGCACAATGCCATATATAGGGGACACTAAACTATGACATGTCAATCTAATTGAGATTTGGGAAAGAATTGGGAAAGGTAACCCACCGCCCATCACACATAAGCTAATTGAAAGTAGATTATTGCAAGTTGTAGCATTCTTGGTGGCTATCCAATGCCTTGACTTGATATTGGAATGTGTTCACCATTATAATTCTGAGACTGAGGAAGTTAGAACTAGTGATAATTGATTGGTGGCAAAAATTTAGAGGGACGCCTTTGCTGCTTGTTTGAAGATTCCAGAGAACAATATTTAGCTTTTGATTTCACCTCCTCACAAATTAGTTTTTCAGATATGAAAGGGATGTATAAGAACATTATTTCCAAGGAGTGGTTTGCCAAACCTAAGAAAGGAAAATCCCAAGAGCCCAAGAACTTACACAAAAATAATTTTGTTGATAAAATTTCTAATATAATTTCACTATTGCATATGTTAAGGGGAAATGAAAGGGCTCATGAATTTGAGGAGTGGATGTATTTATTTATTCATACAAATTATTATTGAAGGAGACCAATTCTTGGATTGGGCACAACTAATTAGTGATCAATACATCACATGTTTGTCCACTTCCCAATTAATAACTCTTTTTATATGTCCTCATATTTGATTTATGCCATTGCTAATACTAGACCTTAGCTAGGATTGAAACCAAATCCATATCCATGTGATGAAGTACCAATTTTTGATTATTATGAGAAGCTAAAATTAAGAAAGAGTTACCACCACCATAAGAGAGTTACTAACACCTTTACCATGAGGGTAACTCAAGAAATACATGGAAATATTGGTATAAGGCTTACTCCTGAAGCCATTCAACTAATCGACACTTATGGGACACATTTCATACAAGTCCAAATATTTTCGTATATCAGGGTTGGAGAGTTTGATGGTGCTCAACTGAAACTCACTAGGTATGCTGAAGACAAATTTGTGCTAATAGAAGTCTGCAGGCAAGTAACAAAAGTTAATAAAAGGTATTAGGAGAGAAAGAAAGTTTGCACACAGTTCCCAATCACACTTGGTTATTTCTCTTGAAATTCCATGTATGAAGCACTTAATATAGAAAGGGACTTGGTCAAATATACTTTACATTTCTATAACAAAATGTTTTGTAAAGAACAATCTATAGTTAGGTTCTAGATTCCATCATATCCCTAATTTGGAGGATTATCGGGCTGATTGTGCTGACAAGTATGAATTGAGGAGCTATATGAGATTGACCATGAAAAAAAATAAAGGAATTGAACTTAGGCTGGGATGTCCAAGGCATTGAAGATGATGAATCTAATCTGGTTGATTGTATCTTCATTGATCATGTCCAAACTCAACCTATTGTAACTATGGATCGAAGTATAAAGGAAGTTGAAACCATTGAAGCAAATACTACAATTGTATTAAGAACATAAGAGTAGGTTACTAAGGAGAACGCAGAAAATAAATCCACCCTGACTAGGTTGATGGGGTCATTATAATCCTCATCATTTAATTTATCAATCCAAGGCCGTGTCCATGGTTGTCTGCAAGAGATAAAGTAGAAAAATTGTTTGACAGTCTATTCTACTTGTAGAAATAAATCCTATTTGCATGAAAGGGAACTAATTTAAGGAAAACTTGAAAGAATTGAAAAGGATAAACTACTTCACACTTGATGGAAATTAAATCTTTTTTTGATTCAAATTTAATCTAGAAATCTAGAATTACATTGCTGGAAAATGAAACTAGATCTATCCTATTTCCTCAAGCTGAAACAAGCCTTTCTAATCCCCTCCCTTTGATCAAATTATTACATTGTATTTATAGAATTCATATTATATATCTATCCAACCAATCCACTAAGAATGTGGATCCAGGATCCTATTTTTGAGGGGTCGTTTATAAAACTTTAAGAAAATTGAAGTTGCTGTCCTCCATCATGCCACTTTTGTCTCAGTCATTTTATGACACATACTGATCCTTCCCTACTACAAATCATGCCAAATTACCAAAAGGGTTTTTAGCCTTTCAAATCCAATTTCTAGATCATTTTGAATTTTTGAATTTCATTGAGAAATGAGGGAGATATCGCTATTTTACTAAAATTGTGTTTTTCACAATTTCTGGGCACTTGATTTTTAGGGAACCTTCAGTTCTCCATGTGAATGAAGAGATTATTCTTCAGTTTAGTTGACAAAATCATTGATCCTTACCATGAATAACATGCTATAATCATGCGACAACATTTGAGTGATGTGGTAACTTGAGTTATCTTTGGTGGAAGAAGGAAGCATGAATTTAATAACTGTGAGAGATCTTAAAACTCAACATGAAACAAATACTCATCTCATTAATTTAGGAATGAATGATGCTCCATGATTTTTATGAATGTAGGAGTGCATTGGGAGTCTTCTCTATCTTCTCATTACTTCTTCAAAGCCTTCTAAAGCTTTCAGGAGTTAACTGCTTCAAGTGTCTAGAGCTCTCTGCTGCAAGTGTCTATGAAACTTCATCTTACCATGAGTTATTTAATAACTCATTTATCTGCATTATATCATTTTAAACACTTCATGGAGACATATTAGAGGCAATTTTGATCACATTTAATTACTAAAAATAAATCAAATATTTTTTTTACATTCTACCTTAAACAACTAAAGAACTTTCAATCATTACTCAAATCCACTTTAACACTAATGCATTAGGAAGAAATAGATGATTTTCTTTGATAAAATATGAGACAATTTATAGTCTCATCATTTCCCCCACACCTAAAATGTTTCAAGTCCCTCTGCAACTCATAATGAGCCTTCAAATTCAATAACTTCATTTTTTTAGTAGTTGCTCTGTTAAGCTCTTAAGAGTTCTTGAAAGCTCCTGAAAGCTCTTGACAGTTCCTTAAAGCTTATGAAAGCTCCTGAAAGCTTTGGAAAGCTCCAAAATAGTTCCAAAATAGGTCTAGATAGGTTCAAATTGCTCCTTCAATCTTAGAACCGCTTTTAGATGTTTTTATTCTTTTTTGAGTGGATTGAGTAAAATGAAAGAACTTTAAGTTGAATAAGAGTAAAATAATGAAGCAAATACCTGATTTTATCTTAGTTTTCCATGCAACCATCATGCATGAGTTGTAGTTCACTTTCTCCATGCTGCATGCAAATAATTTCTTCAACTTTTGAGAGCTGTAACTTGATCTTTTACATTGAATACCAACTCAAATTGCTTCATCATTATTTTTCTACACTAACCAGTCATCCATAATGCCAAAATATTTTCTACAAACTTTTAGAGCAGTAACTTGAATAGAAAATTACATGCTTATAGCCTAAGAGAAGAGGAAATAGCATGCACAAAGCATTTATTTGCAAAAATCAAATCTACCATAACCTACTCTACTTAATGATGTAGAGAGGTTTTACATAACCATTAACTAGTTCTAAAAAATATCTTCCCTTTCTCAAAGTATGTTTCCATGCGTTGAATTTGCTGAGAGAAGAGAATGGAAAGAAGATGACTAAATTTTTGAAACTCAATGCTTCACCTTCCTTTTTAGTGGAAACCTTCTTCATGATTTCTGATTCTAGCAAATACATGGGCTGATTGGAGAGATCTTGCAATCCTTCCTCTCAATTTGTTGCATGCATGACTAGAAACAATTCCTTGTTCTTCAAATCTCTGATTGGAAAACTGTCCTTTGACTTCAAAAATATGATTGGGCAGCCATTCTTGGACTTTGAAGGTTTCCAAATATGTCTTTTTTTTGCAAGCTTTTGTAATGAAGATAAGATCAATTCATTATATTCTGCACCTCTTGCAAGTAATAATCCATCAATTCTTTCCTTAAAGAAATATTCTTTGCAAGGACTTGGAGTGATGCCCCTCCAACTAAGGATATTTTGAAATAGATAGGGGGGTTTCTCTTTAGAGTTGGTATTTTGGGGGGGGGTTTTGAGAGACAAATCTTTCTTGAGGAACATCTAAATCTAAAAGGCTGCCAAACTAATTTTCTCCCTTCCATAATGACACCTATCCATGGAAACAACGCCAAAAATGATGGGGTCATTGTAATTCTCATCATTTAATTTATCAATCCAAGGCGGCGTCCATGGCTGTTTGCTAGAGAGAAAGTAGAAAACTTGCTTGACAGTCTATTCTACTTGCAGAAATAAATCCTATTTGCATGAAAGGGAACTAATATAAGGAACACTTGCAAGAATTGAAAAGGATAAAATACTTCACACTTGCTGGAAATGAAAAGCTTTCTTGGATTCAAATTTAATCTAGAAATCTAGAATTACATTGCTGGAAAATGAAACTAGATCTATCCTATTTCCTCAGGCTGAAACAAGCCTTTCTAATCCCATCCCTTTGATAAAATGATTACATTGTATTTATAAAATTCATATTCTATATCCATCCAACCAATCCACTAAGAATGTGGATCCAAGATCCTATTTTTGAGGGGTCGTTTACAAAACTTTAAGAAAATTGAAGTTGCTATCCTCCATCACGCCACTTTTGTCTCAATAATTTTATGACACATACTACTCCTTCCTTGCTACAAATCATGCCAAATTATCAAAATGGTTTTTATCCCTTCAAATCTACTTTTTAGATCATTTTGAATTTGTCAATTTTGTTGAAAAACGAGGGAGATATCACTGTTTTACTGAGATTGCATTTTTCACAATTTTTGGGCACTTGATTTTTAGGGAACCTTCAGTTCTTCATGTGAATTAAGGGATTATTCTTCAGTTTAGTCAACCAAATCATTGATCCTTACCATGAATAACATTCTATAATCATGCAACAACATTTGAGTGATGTGGTAACTTGAGTTATCTTTGGTGGAAGAAGGAAGCGTGAAATTTAATAACTGTGAGAGATCTTAAAACTCAACATGAAACAAATACTCATCCCATTAATTTGGGAATGAATGATGCTCCATGATTTGCATGAATGTATGAGTGCAATGGGAGTCTTCTCTATCTTCTCATTACTTCTTCAAATCCTTCTAAATCTTTCAGGAGTTAACTACTTCAAGTGTTTAGAGCTCTCTGTTGTAAGTGTCTATGAAGCTTCATCTTACCATGAATTATTTAATAACTCATTTATCTGCATTATATCTTTTTAAACACTTCATGGAGAAATATTAGAGGGAATTTGGATCATATTTAATTACTAAAAATAAATCAAATATTTTCTTTACATTCTACCTTAAACAGGGAAAGAACTTTCAATCATTTTTCAAATCCACTTTAACACTAATGCATTAGGAAGAAATAGATGATTTTCTTTGATAAAATATGAGACAATTTATGGTCTCATCATTGGTCACAAAACACTCAGCTACAAAGGGAAAGTAGACAGCCTCTTGTGACATCATGAACATCAACTTAACTTCACAACATATGCCTTCAAAAGGTCAAGATGGTGGAGATGATGAACCCCGAAAAAGAAATCTATCATAGCAAACATGCCCCCGAACCTCCTCAATAGGACAAGGATGAAGAATCAATTGAGAGAGAAGAAGAAAAAGTCAATGTCTCTACTTCTCCATCTCATGCAAGTACTTCTTCTCCCAAATCTTATCCTATTAGAGAGGTACACATTTCTTCTAGGGTTTGTCCTACTCTGCCTTCCTCTCTAGAGCATGAAAAATTTATTACTCTCCCATTAAGGAGAACTTTATTTGGTTCATCTAGTTCTAAATCAGTTGTCACTCCTACTACCTCCTCTTGGCTTGAACAAACATTGTCAAAGAAGAGGAATATTTTTCAACTTAATCTTCTAGAAAAGGACCTTGTAGGTTAGTTAATCCAAAGGAATCCTAAGCCTAAGAGACTAAATACTATGTCTAGGTTGTTAGAGGATGATAGTACATTAAATATTTGTGTGGAAGTTGCTCACCCTTTTGTGCAGAAAGAGGTTAGCTAGGCAACTGCCAGTGATTTCAATGTCACCATGGTAAACTTAGGGCCCTCTACAAGGGATAGAGACATGCGTAATTTCCAGATAACAACAACTAGATTTGTAGAATGAACTGCCAAAGACAAGAGAAAAGATGAATTGAAAATCAAAATCAAGTCATAACTGAATGCTTGGAATATGTCTTTGAAATTTCTCCGCAACCAATCACCCAAGTTGAAGCTGCATTTGATTCATCATCAGAAGTTCGAAAAGAGGTGGTAAGTAGGATGCAAAATTACAAAATCTTTGGAAAGGCTATAGGGGAATGGAAGGAAGATATATTAAATAAGGGAAATCATTTCATCTCAGATATGAAAAAAGGTGCACAAAGATGCAAATACTTTGAAGACAAAGGTAGATAAAGACATCACCTCAACTAAACTTGAAGAGACAGTGTGGACCAACACTCTGGGTGAACTTAAGGGAATGATAGAATTAGGACCTAAGAAGCTGGTTAGTCAGAAGATCCTTCCGGGCATTGCAGACAATCATTGTGTGCTGTAGAAAAAGAGTGTTGAATGAAAACTATATGTGGTTAAACAAATCTTACAAGAGTTTGGCAAAGTATTAATGGAATGTAATGTAATTAATGAGGAGGTCCATAAGAATTTCTCTGGACTTGGCTTATAACTTATGAGAGAAGGGGGTAGT